>VYZT01017199.1:294117-350133 GCA_013400735.1 Pomatostomus ruficeps
GCGGAGGTGAGTGAGCGCCGGGACGGGGCCGGGGTCCCGCGGGGGAGCGGGGGCACGGCGGGCTCAGCCCCGCGCTCCCCGCTGGCACCGCGCTGCGCTGGCCCTGGTGAGCAAGGAAAGGTGGACGCGTCAGGTTCAAATGATGCGCCCCGTACACACGCCCAGGCAGGGCGAGGCGAGGCGAGGTGAGGCGCATCCCACCCAGATGCGGGGCACCGCTACCCGGACACCGCTGCCGGGCGGGGATGAGAACGGGAGAGGGCCCTGCACGGGGCACCGCGTCCCCGCTGGCCTCAGGAGCCCCCGCCCTTCCAGCGGAGGGGACGGCACGGGCTGGGATGGGGGCTCCGTCCCGCCGTCAGCCCGGGAGGCGGCTGCGGGGGCCCGGCCTGCGGGCACCGGGGATGTGGACGGGACTGGATGGTCCCCGAGGAAAACACGTCCGGAGCGGCGCTTACCGTGTGCACCACCTGTGCCACCTTCATGACAAAATCATTGTACAGATTGTCTTTCAGGCTTAAGGATGAGTGTCCATCAATAATTTCTCCTGGTTTTATTGTAGTCTTTTCTGTGCCTTTCTCCAGTGTCTGGTTATAACGTTCGGACTGTACTTTTCCAGCTGGAAGAAGAGCAGTCAGCTGTGAGGATACACGGGTCAGTGTAGCTCTCAACACTTCTGGCAGTTACCAAACAGAAAACTGCCGGTTTCAGTAAGTTTCTGGTAGACATCAAACACATGAAACTGACAGTTTTAAAATTTCTGATAGACCTAAAACACAAGAAACTGCCGGTTTTGGTAAATTTCAAGTTCTTTCTCCCGTAATAGTCAACAGTGTTAATTTTTGCTTCCACATATGAGTAAAGCTCTAACATTGTACATGAAAGTCTTTACTGCCTATCAAAACATTTTGAAGTTCACCTTTATAAGGAAAAACATCATCTTGTACTTTGTTGTGCTAAAGCAGAGTCACATTCTGGTCTAATGATGTGAAGCAGTCTAATTAGTAATAATGTGTCTTCCAAACTCATGCAGCTCTTTCACTCATCTGGTCTGGGTAGTGTGTTTGGAAACAGCATAAGCTCCTCACCCAATATGTTGGGTTTTTTCATGGCACTCGATCTTGACTGGCAGTCACGTTTAGTCATTTAACAAAGATCTAATTGTTTTATTTGTAGTGGAATTAAAATACCTCTTAGTTCTTATGTAGAACAGAGGTACCAGATCTATTTGCAAAGTACGTGTTTTCTGCAGAGTTGTTTCAGGCTCTGTCTAGATCTGATGCTTACTGTAAAGCATGATGTGGAAGATTAACAATTCAAGACCTGTCTCTCTCTGCTGTCCAGTTTGCTGGTTTTTATTCCACTCTCTCTCTGCTGATACCTGCCATCCATTGCCCTTGTTGCTCTGCAGAGGTGGATGTCATCATATGGGCTTCTGGATGGCTTTCAGCAAGCATGGGCTGTGTTCCAGGAATGCCCCCCCCTCTCCCACAACACACACACTTTTTCTAAGCCTCCCTTCTGGCAGTTTTCTCTAAACTTCTAATTAAATATTAGTGGCTGCTGTAATTGACATGAAATAATTGATGAATAAATCATTGCATCTCAGCTAAACTGTTCATTGCACAGAAGTAGGTATGTTTAATGTTTTTTGCTGTTTGCATCAGTTAAAAAATGTTTCAACATAGAAAGTTTTAGGTGTAGCTTATTCCTGAAGACAGGAAAGCTTATTACTAATTTGTGCCTGCTGCTGTTTATACAGCAAATTTTAGTCCTTACAGCTCTTCACAGAATCCAGACTTCTCTGCCCTTAGGAGGCTGAACTCTCTGGCACCTGCTAGGGAGTATTATTGTCTGCATTCTTGGTCGCTGGCATGCTCTAATCACATCTTCTGAAAACTCAGCAGAAGTAGCATCTTCCCATGTCAAAGGCTTTTCAGCTTCTTTGTTGTATTCCTTGACTTCAAATACTGGTGTTATAATTCTTCAGATTTTTCCATGGTTCATTTAAATATTTTAGAATCATCATCATCAATATGTTTTCACAGGTTACAAGATTCTTCCTATTCTTCATCTTTTTTTTCCTCTCAGAAAAAAATGGATTTGCTTTTTCATTACTTAATTATTGTCTAACAGCACCTGGAACTGATAGTGTCTTGATGTATATATGCAATTCAATTAATTCCCTTAAGTGTGTCCTGTCTTTTGATACCATTTATGTACTTCTTGTATATCTTCAAATGAAACACTAATCTAAAAAAGTGCCCTGAAATTTGTTGTTTCAAGTGATATTAATAAGAAAAATACCTTGGTCAAGTTCATTAGTACTCAATCCATACTGCTGCTTTGTGGCATTGATCTTTTTTATGATGGTATCATGTTAGTATTTGTTCAGAAGAGGATAAAGAGAGTTTCTACTTGAGCAAGATTACTTGCTTGCAAGTTAGCTGCACCTCATCTTACTACCACTTTTTAATTTGTATTGTAAATACCATTGCAATGTTTGCTAACTCACAGGATAAAATTAAGTGCACCTTATTCTCTACCTATCATGACACTTCATATTTCTCCTCATGCGCTGGTGGCAGAGGAGGAGACATAACAAACTTGGTGACTGTAAGACTGGGGAAGATCTGTTTTGCATCCTCTTTCTCACACATATTGTCTGTGACTAGATGCAAGTGTTCACGTTTCACAATTAATTTAATTTCTTAAAAATGTTAGAATTTGCATGCGGGTACTTAGAAGGAGTCTTCTTTGCTTCCTAATAACAATATTTTTTTTCCTAATTACATGCAACTTATATTGCTGTCACAAATAGATCTTAATACATGGCTCTAGAAGGAAAACATTGTGTTCTAGTTCAGCCCACGGCCATCTCCAAGGCTGGTGGGAATGGGATGTAGGCTTAGTTAAACCAGGAATCGAAGTGTTGGAGGCACCAAGTGACATGGTGAGAATGTTCCTTCTCTGGCAGCCTTTGGAAGCACCCAGGTTCATTGCTGCACAAGCAGCTGAGAAGGGCAGATGTGCACCTGAACATACAAGAGAGTTCACTGAGCATGTTAGAAAAACAAGTCCTTTGTGAAGGGCCCTCTTTGGTTTGGTTAATGTGATCCCAGCTCCGAAGTCAAGGAGGATTTTACTCTGGTAATGGGTCCAACTGTTCTGCTCCTGATTGCCTTTACATTTAGTTGTAATTCAGCCATCACCTCCACAGAGAAACAGGCCAATGTCACAGCACTGCAGAGCAAGGTTTTTCCTACTGGTCCAGAGAATTAGCGTAATTTAGCAGAGTTATCCTAATGTTTGTACATCACAATTGGTGGGGTTCTGCTGGTTCACAGCACGTTGCTCTGATGGCCAAGAATGTGAAGTGTGCCTATGTGTGTGCTGCATCATGCAACTGAGAGATGAACCTTCTTAGGTGACCTGAGTAAAGTCCTGTGAAAATGGAACTGATGACACTTGATACCTCTTCTAGAAAACCTACAAGATAAATACACTTTTAAGCAAAAGTCTATAATGCAAGTTATTTTGCTGGCTGAACAATACCATTAAAATTGTTAGAGTAGGCAGACAAACACTGGTTCTTTCTTCACTGCTTTGCATTTCACAGAGATAGAACCCTTTTATTTATGATCTGTGCTAGCAGCCTCTTCTGCAATACCTACAGCTGATTTGGCATAACAGGTCTTTGAAACAAAATACTTTGCTATTAAGTGCAACTAGTATGGGATGTCCGGTCATCTGTTTTACTGTCACATTCTCACCCTACTGCCTAACAAAGTAATACTAGAAGTATGTTGGCATGGATTACAGGAGCCCAGGAGGAAGGTGAAATACAAAAGGGCTTTCTCCTTAACTGTTTGCAGCCCCAGTCTCCCACAGTCTCACTGAAAAAGTTCCATTTTGTCACACCTAATATACTTTTAGTTCCATTTTCATTATTTGTTTTAGCAATTTTGTGATATGGTACAAGTCTCATAGGTTTAAAGGTTTTCCCTTTGGCCTGGTTTAGTGAAGACCTTTTAGCTAGGGCTTTGCACTGCATTTTTCCACAGAATATTTTGGAGGAAGCTGCAGGAAGGAGTGACCTTTAATTTTTTTTAATCTGTGAAATCACAGGGCCTTTCAAATAAGGAGAAGCCAAAGCATGTGCAATAAGCTTTCTCTGAACAAGCTACTGTTGCTTTCATTGCTATTTGCAGCACTTAACAGAAGATGCACACCAGGAATTTTATGAATATACAAATATACAGGCCTGAGGAGACAAAAATTATAGTGAATGCCATTCCCACACTCAACAGCTGGGAAGAAATACAAAATGTGCAAGGTAATGCTGACCATATCATGGTAGGTAAGCAAAAATTCACTAGTTAAATGGTGTGTATTCTTTGTTATTCGATTGTTCTTTTAAGGTGACTGTTAGGAAGGAAGAGCACGGATGAATAAGCTGATTAAACACCCTTAAGAGTTTGCTACACAAAACAAAATTGTGTGACCTGAATTGCTTAGTCTTTTTTTCCTTGGGGAAAGGAAAAATATTTATTTCTGTTGTCCCCATGTCCTCATCAAGGTCAGGAGAAAAATCTACCCCAGAGGTGGAGTTTATGGCTCTTTCTTTGGAGATTTTACACATCTGAATGTATCAGGAACAGTGTGGTTCAATTTCTGATAGTCCTTATCCCAGTGACTCCCACCCTAGTGAGATGATTTGTGGAGTAAAGTGTTGGTCATTATAAACAGAAGTGTCAAAATATTCAGTGGTTTAGAAGGAGAAGGAAAAGCATCATTCTCTTTGTCTAAAAAGAGAGAGCAATTCTGTATCTTCTCTTTATAGACCAAAAGGAATTTACACACACAAAAACACAGCAAAACAAAAGGAGATTTGAGAGCCTCAACATCCAGCTGCACCCAATATGCCAACTCTACTTAGATAGATACTGAGTAATTTTAGGCAGTGACAACAAAATAGGCCTTAGTGGCAATCGCTACAGAGATGACAAATAATTTGAGTTCGTGAAAACTCAGCGTGTTTGGACTTTTCTGAATTAAAACATTTTATCTGTTTTATCCTAAGGCAATGATGATGATGTGGGCAGAGTGAAGATTGCTAAGCCCTACAGTTCTCACACTTCCAAACTGGTCACTGCTAGTGAGTTGGAGAGAAGGGAGAAGCTCAGCAGAATTAATTGTGCTGTATCTGCTTGAAGGAAGAGTATGGCTGGCACCATGGGAGTTGCATGTGGAACACACTCCCAGACAGAGTGGTGCGTTTTCCTGAGAACAGTATGAGCAGCTATGTCAAAGTGGTTTCTTGGAAATGCTGTACAGACAGGCTCATTCGCAGGGGAAAAAAAAAATAAGATAGGCTGTACAGTAAGTATATCAACAAAAAAAGAGGCAAGAGATACCAGAAGTTCTCTGAAAATTTTGTTTCCATCTGGCTTATACTGTTTAACCTAGGGTCTGTGTTACTGGTTTTTTATTGTGCTGTCTGAATACTTATGAGAGATATAGCTAATACTACAAAATCGTTGTCATACAAGGTTCTTAACCAACAGGTTTTTGCTGTAAAAAGTAAGAATTTTTTCAAATTAGTTTCAATCTCTGAAGTGAAAAAAGGATTCACACATATGTTGCCCTTGGCATAATAGAAAGTTGTTTAAATGTTCATGTACAGAAGCTTCTTCCGTTTCTCTCTCCATGTCATTTAGCTTAGTTGGTTTGAAATGCTATCATAAATATATCTTTATATTACAGGAACAAGCAAATCCCTTCCAGAAGAATTCATATCACTTTAAAATTAAGGTCATAAAGTAAGGAGATTCTTACCAAGTTCACATAAAAATGTGTGTGAACATTGTGTGACCAGGAATTGTGTATCTCTTAAGTTAAACACGAAGTGTTGTTTTCCTATGATCACAAATGTTTAGGACTTCTCTCCTGCACCTCACACTGAAAGCAGCACATAACCAGTAACACAAGGCCTGGGTCACCAATGGGGCATTTTGATTCAATAGTTATTCCCTGAGCAAGGTTCCCATTACAAGTGCTTAATGGAGCTTATTCAACAACTGCCCTGCCTGGAGTGCAACAGTCGTCCCTGCTGTGTCCGTGGAGACCCGGTCTGTGTCAGGTTCTATTGACCAGGCTGTTTATTAATTCAGTTACAGGTGTATTTCTTTATCATGAGAAGACCAAATGAAATATTTTTCATCCTGTGCTAGGTATTCCCCTGGTAAGCGAAACGCTGTGAATTGTGATAGCCTACATGACTGTTAGCAGAGTCTTCTAAGGTAGGAATGTCTGGCTGCCTTCCAGTTCACAAGTGACTACACAATGTTTCAGGGTTTGGGAACTGACATATTTTCCTTCATCTCATCATCTCCTATTTCTGCTCTATGTTGTCTATACTTATTGAAGGCTTAATAATTTGGTTTTGTTGTACTGGTCCAGCAATCACTAAAAAAACACAAAGTTCTTCGTGGTCTTTGATAATTTTAATGAATTCATGTTTGATGCTTAGAATGCATGAAAAACTTTTAGTATACAGATTCTAATTGTGAGACTGGTATTTTGTTTTGATAGCAGTGTTTTGGAGTGAGGGGACCTCATTCTCCAGGACCTTGCACGCTCCATGGCGATTTGCAGTTGTGCAACATGAGGAATATGCTACCAGGGTCACGTATCCACTAACCTTGTCTAGCTAGAATTCATGACTGTGCTGATCTAGCTAAGTGTCTTAATATAGGTGCATCAGAAAAAAAATATTTTCTTTATATAGCTTTTCTCACAGTGGGAACTTTTTTTCTGTAAAGTTCGGCTCTCAGATCCTCTTATGCAGGTCAAGATAAAATCTTCATAACTGTAACTGTATCCAAGCTAGAAACTTTAGCTACCACCACAGTGTTCTTCAGAAAGTGCAGCATTGAAGATACGTGCAGCAGACCTACCCCAACACAAGTCTGTAGTGTAAATAAATGGTAAAGCAAAACTTTCCAGTTCCTATAATCATGATATATTTCTCCCACCTTTATTAGATGCAATAGAAAACGTGATAGAGAACACGAGTGAAATGGGCCTTCTGAAGTTTTAAGCACTGTATTGACATCCACTGTTGGAGCAGGGTTATTCTATGTGCTCAGCTGTGATTTATAGACGCAGCTGGGATGTGTAAAGTGATGGCTCTGCACTGAGACAGCCCAGGAAGAATTCAGAAATCTCCATGTGTCAGCAGCCCTTGAAAATTCATAATCAAGACTTAAAGGAGCTGGCTCACTGATAAGTAATTTTTAACAAGTATTGGCATTTAAGAGAAATTACAGAAAACTGGAAATTAGCTGGGAAGTTGCTTCCACTTAGAAAAGACCACTGGGATGACATGCGTATTTTTAGGTTGCTCAGGATACCATTAGTGAGCAGAAAGATGGAAAAGAATAAAAAAGTGGCATCACAGATAAATAGACATTATCCAGTAAGTCTTGTTCCACATACTGATAGAGTTCTAATTTAGGGGTTCTGTAAGTTAGGAGATAAAGACCTAATGACAGGATAGGTGAGATGCTAATAAAAATCAAGTTTAAATGAAAAATCAGTTATGCATTTTTCAAAATTAGCCTGATCAACTGTTAGAAAAACCAGGGAAGCAAAGTGACAGCTTCATCACCCACTTGAGAGAAGACACCTGGGCTATTTCTACTGTCCACAGTAATTAATGGATATCATTGCACTGCTTTTAATTCATTTTAAAGTACCTCATGCTGCACAGTCATCTTTCATTTATGTTAACCACGGTTTACTTTGGGCATCAGTGGAGTTCACCCATGAAATTAAACACCAATCAGGCCCAAAGTGCAAAGTTAAGCCCCATGTCAGCCACATTGCCATATTCCTACACAATATATTCAATTTCATCTCAGCTTTCATCGGAATGTCTTCATTACTCATCCTGTGTGGTCTTGGTCTGAAATATATTTAAAGAATATGGTGTTTGTTTCCTGCAGCAACACATCTTGCTGCCTCTCTGTCCTCCGTGCAGTATTTTTAATACAAGTATGTATTTTGAAATCATAGCTGAGCTACTCTGATCTTCTCTGGGTCTGGAAAAACAAAGAAATACTCGGACTGTTTTGTCATCATATATGTCATTCCAAAGAATAGACCAATGGAGAAATACTGGTTCATCCTCACTTTGGCACTTGTTGTGTGTTCTCCACCTTCCTGCCTTTAAACCATTCCCGGTGGGACTGTGTTGCCCCACCAAGGTGAGTGCCAGGGCTCAGAGCCTGTGCTAATGGCAGAGCAGGAAGCCTGGCATTGCTTGCTCTGCTCCTTACATTAAGACTTTGTTGCATCCTTTGGCATATTCAGGTGTAATAACATCCCTGAGTACATTCTCTGACATTCTTCACATAACCTGTGCTACTGGCAAGGTGCTGAGAGCTGTGCAAGATTCTCTCCAGATGAAGTTGCCACCACTGCAGTGGCTGGAGTGGCAGTGCCGTGCTCAATCTATATTCACCTTTGTACAGGTGACAACATGGTCTGTAGTGTGTTATTTCTTCTTTCTTTGTCATTTCTTTGAGGAGTCCTGTGAAGGAGAGGACCGGAATACTTTCTGAGCAGATGGCTGAGTTACTCTCTGAATCAGGAGCAGGAAGAGGTCAGAGCCCCATTGGATCCAATCCCATAGTGTAGGAAGGGCAATCCAGTGTTATAGATAAGGTTGCACCCACTGAACAAAACATGAAACACTGCAGTAAATCTGCTTCGACATGGGCTACTGGAATTACGTATCTGTTTAATATAACACCATAATTATCACTAAAAACAGTTTGGAGAAGAGCCCCTCTGTAAATTACTCCAAGTGCTGTGGTGTTTTAATTTTGGTTCATTGGTGAATTATTTGATTTGGTATTCATCTAATGATCTGGCTGTATCCTTTCTCCTAGATTTTAGATCAAATATCTACGTTGTCTAAATATTTGAAAGAAATGTAGATTATTACTATGAAAATCACAAAGCCAAGAAACATGCAGTAAACCCATGCCTTTGGTTAATACATTTACTTATGTAGATGTTATTGGGGAATTTCAAAGCAACTGTTAATTACTGATAGTCAGTTTCCTTATCTTATAACCCAGCAACATCATATTGGGATTTTATGATCCTTTGATAAAGGACCTGCAGGCGTCTTGCAAGGATGTGAAAGCACCCAGCAGTATAAGTGAGCAATGATTTTTTGGTTCAGAGCTTCTGTAGAGAAGGCGTAATCTAATCTTACATAAAAAATCATATGCCAAAACATTTAGTATTATCCAGCTAACTGACTGTGCAATGTTAAATCATCTTTGGTCTTTTCAATTTAGTTTAAAGTGATATGTGTAAACAAAAAGGCCTAAATAGACCTGAAAGCTTACTAACGGCAAATTAAACACATTCTAATCACTCCGACTTCTTGAAGAGCAAAGGCTCTCTTTCTTCCAATAGTTTATTAACTTCAATTAATTGTATAGCGTCATAAGTTTCTACATGTTCATGCATTTACCTTCACTTTGGATTGTCTTTGATTATAAGATAAAAGAAAAGGGTTTCCTCTCTATCTGTACACATCAAGTTTCTGCACATTATAGCTGTTACAAAGAGGAATTTCGTTTGTTGATTTCTATATATGTCCTGAAAACTGTGCTTTGCATACAGGTACAGTAAAGAATCTGCTTCTAGTTTGCTTTCACAGGCAGAGATAAGGAACAACTTCATGAAGGTGTACAGAATTATAGTGGTCCATATCTGTGTATACATCTTGCCTTGAGCAGCTACCCCTTTTACATTGCTTAGAAGACCTCTGTTATAATAATAACATATAATTACATATATATAATAATAACAATAATAATTATTAAAATAATCTGTTTCAAAGAGAACGCTTTGGGATGGAAACTGTCATTGAATAGGCAACAAGAAAATCAGATGTCTTATAAACTATTCCAAATTTATTTGGAGATATACATCGCTTTATCTTCTTGTATTGATGTTTAAATGCTTAAAATACCTGTCATGAAACTGCCTTGATTAATTTAGATTATCCAGTACCCGACTGATTGACCTCACCAAGAAGATATCAGGATGCTGTTTGTTGTTAAGTCTGCACTAGTGCTTATTCTTGTGTCCCTGGTGGTATAATCAGATGGATTAATATAATAGTAAAAGTAGCATAGTTAGATGGCTTCTGTTTTACATGATACCTTTGTTTTCCAAATTTCTGATGCAGTTCCACTTGAATTCTAGCTGTCAGATCAGGGTAAGAGTGAGTCTTCTTTAAATATGACAAAGAATTAACTATTCAATTTTTGCAACTCTTTAAAAATCTATCTTGAAACATCAAGTACCCACCTATTGATCTGTCTATAAATCAGAGGCAGACACAGTAATTTCTAGGGGGATTTGCCTTTCATGGCCAACTGATTTTAATTTCTGCTTTATTTTGTAAATAAATGTATAAGTATCTGTTCATTGGAGGAATGCTCCCTGCAGCTGTTTTTAAATTGATAAATGGCATCATCTCACCTAAGTTCAGCCACCTAAAAGACAGGCTGCAACTGTCAGGGATTGTCAGGTGCATAGAGAACAGCAACTGCTTGCTGCATCTTTCCTCCATCCTAAAGGAAACCTAAAAGTTACAACTTTGAAACCCTGTGACTATTGTAATAGGAGCACTGTAGGGGTAAGTTGATTCAGTCTACAAGATCTAACATGCTCTCCTCTGTCTCAAGAGACAATACAGAGGAGTAATGAGCTCTTTGCCACTGTTGAGTATTGCCTCTCCACACGCATTCTTTTAAAGTCTCATTATCTGTGAAATAATTACTTACTAAACCAACTGAGATCTCACTTGCCTCTCTCCAAGCAGCTCAATGAGAAAAATAATTGTTTTATAAAGTTTGTCTTTTTGTTTTTCAGAACTGTGTATGCAAAGGCAAAAGTCCCTGCTTCTGTGATAGCACAAAAGGTAGTAAGGTAAGAACAGATACATTTTCCATTTTTAATATTAGCTTATATACTTGGAAATCACTAATACATGACTTCAGTTGATACAGTGAGTGTGTTTAGTGTGTGACGGTATTTTGCCAACAGAGTCTACAGAGAATGATTACCTCACAAAATGCTGTTAACTTTGGGGACACTGTTCAACTAAGGCTTTTCAATTGAATTTTTTACGTGCATGAGTGTGTTTACAGCATTGTGTGGTGTTTGAACACCAGCAGAACAACTGAAGCACCAGGTCCCTTTCACTAACTCCTACCAAACGCCATGACCTTGGCAGCACTCTCCTGTTACAGATTTCATAATGCCATCGTACGAGGCGCTTTCAGAGCTTCCCTCTTCCCATCTCTGCAGCCTGCCTGCCCCCTGTGCCAGTTCCTGAAGGAAAGCTACACACACTGGCATCAAACAGATAAATCTCTTGTAGATCAAGCAGGGGATGAGTTTCTGGGTCCTAATCACAACCGCCTTGCCAGCATTGAAAGAACAGCAAATCCATCAGCAGTAACAGATCCACAGCTCTGCCTGTTGCCAGTAGCAGCCTGGCAGAGGCTCTGAGTGGCTTTTAGACAAACCTGAATTACACAAATGCCAAAAATTCTTTGACACTCCTGCTTGCAGTTGGAAAAACAACAGATTCACAAATGAAAGGGGCATTATTGAAGAAGTCATGGTTGCAATCCAGGCGAGCCATGAACACAGAAGTTGCTGTACTAAACCTTATCAACAGATTCCAGACATCTCTGAAGATCTAGGATTATGATTAGGCCCACTGATTGGTCCCATCTGCTTTTAGGAAGCTTCCTTTCAGTGTTGGAGAAAATTTATCTGGAAGTAAATATGTTCGTTATTAAAATATATATTAATAAATGGCAAAGGAGAACACGAATATTTTCAGTAAAATCTCCCTGTTTATTTTTCATGTTACTAATTAGTCTAACCTGACTTTGTCCTAAACAGTGAAATTGAGACCAGTTGAAAAACTAGAAAAAAATAAGCTGCCCACTAAAAGAGAAATATTAATAAGAATGGACACCCACAATGTGTCTTCATCAATTCCGTGTTAAATAACTGAGCAATTTGTAGGTGAGAGTAAATCATTGTTTACACTGATGAAGTTTTTCATGCGGCTGTGTAAAATCAGGACAATTACATTAATCCACACGTTTTGATAATTATTCAGTGTTTAGAATTCTCCAACCTGAAAATCCTCTGATCTTGTTGATCTGCTGAGAAGAAAGTGTGGCTAAGATTGCCTTTTCCGGGGAGAGGGCAGTGCTGCTCTGGGTTCTGACAGCGCCGCTGCCTCTCGCCATGGGCACGCAGGTCGGAGTTTGCTTTTCCCGTGAGCTGGCACCGAACCCCCTCCAGCGGCACGTCCTGGGATAGCATTAATCCTTCTGCCTCGGGACGCTGGTGTATGAAATAAACTATTTTTTTATAAAAAAAGCTATGCCGATTTATTATATCGACCTCACAGACACTTTATAATGCAATTCTTATTTTCATATGTGTTAAAATATTATGGGATTGCATTCTATCTTGAGATATATATATATAATTACTATTTTTAAAATTTTTATTTCATTCAGAAGCTAAGTAAAATCTGGTGAGTTTGTGGGATTTTGAGGAGTGAGAATTGGTGCAGGGGCAAGCCAAGGTATTTTGGCTTCCCAGAGACATCTCTTGGATCGTATCTTGTACATTGAATAAGCCACTCAAACTTCTGCACAGCAAAATTTCACATACTTTCTTTGTATAACTTTGTATAAAGCAATTTTGGAAAATTGACTGAGAAAATTGATAAACCCATTCTCTCTTTCCCACGTCATACTGTGATGTAAAAGGCCTTGAACAGGCAGCTCTTCACTGATGTGAAACTGAGCATGCTAAATTGCCACTGTCTGAAGAGCTGAAACACCTTTGCCGTGAGCTTGAGGCACTTCACATAAACCAAGTTAAGACTTGCACCTTCATTATATTTAACTGAAAACCTCAAAATGCCCCTTTCACTGTAGCTTAGGCTCCTATATGTTTGCATAGCTTCAATTTTGTTTCCTTTACATAGTTTGTTTATTTCTTGATCTTAAAAAAAAAAACACATGAAAAAGTAATTGGATGTCTTAATCTCTGAGATTCAGAAAAAATTAAAATAGTTGTCACTGAGAGCAAGGCTTTTTTATTCTGTCTGAATGGTTGAGTTGCCTTCAACTCCCACTGCTTTTTTCCTTGACTTTCATGAAGAGATATTGATGGTTTGGAACTGACCTTGCTGTACAGCAGCAGCCATTAAGTTTGCCAGTTTGTGTTGCTAAACATAATACAGAAATATTAACAAGGAATACGTATCAGGTGCTTTCTTAAACTTTTCACGCTGTCAGCTAACTTCTATACTCTGCAAAATCTCGAGTACTGTCTTGTGTTCTGATAACTCAGCCATGCTTATGAGCGTGTGGTGCCGTGGGGCCGAGGCAGCACAGACATGGACCACAAAATCAGGTCAGGCTGGGCAGGGGCCACAATGTGTCTGCCACAGCAGCAGAAAGCTGAGAGGTACTGAACGTAATGAACACCTTAGAAATAAGCTGTCAACAGGAGAATTCATGGATATTTCAAGAGCTTAATTATCTTAATGTTTACAGGGTGAAAAAGGCTTTCCTGGCATTCCAGGTCCACCTGGCCAAAGAGGCTTTCCTGGTCCAGAAGGGCCTCCAGGGCCACAGGGACCAAAGGTAGGTATGTATGTGAGACAGAGAGGTGCACCCAGAGAAACTGCAGGGCCTGACAGTCAGAGTTAGCTGTGACTGGGCAGCCAGTTCTGTTTTCCAAAACCAAACCAGACCCAAACCTGTCTCAGAGTTTCCCATTTGGTGAGGGATGGTGTTTGGTCACCAGCTGCAGTGGTCATTTTGACTGCATCAGAGTAGAGCTGCTCTGACCTTGGGCTTTGTTGTCAGTTGTCCACTGGCCAGCGCTAGAGCAGCTGCACTGAGCTGCCAGAGGCAATGGACATGGCTCTAGACAGATTTTTGCAGCATAGCCTCAGTTTTTGTCTTAATATCTATCAACTTCCTTACCTTTGTTGCTGGAAAGAAAGTAAACAAGCTACTGCTGGGACATACATGAAAAACAGATTTAAGAAAATTTGAAGGGAAAGATGGTTTTTAAGATAAATCTTGGTCTGTTTAGGAAATACCTGGTTGCCTGCAGTATGGAGAGAGTGGCTGCAGTGACTTGAGCTTTCTTTCATTTTTGTATGCCTATACTGAGGCTGAATATGAATTTTCAATAACTCCTGAATGAGCAGAAGAAAAAACTCAACAAAAAATTGTGCATTAAAAGTGTTTTATGGATATTTGTCTTGAGAAAGAGTAATCTTGCTGTTATCAATAAATTGGCTCTGGTGAATAAATTATTTCTTTGTAACTATGGTGTGAAATCAGCCAGAGTGTAAATCAGGAAGGTGCTGCCACAATCAGATTATGTCTAGAACCTGCATTCATGTGTCCACAGCACTCAACTATACCTTTAAACACATGGCTTTTATAGTTTTCGTTTGTTTAGGTATTGGTGCATTATTCTGTCCTATCTTATTTTTACACTTTCTGGAAGTGATACTCATGGTAAATTTGATACATGTTGATCAGCCTTTTATCTGAACTCAGTGAAGTGTTTAGTACAGCATTTCCCTTTCCAATTTGAACCATTCTGTGATTCTGGGCTATGTCCCCTGTAAACACTGAAAGGGAGGGCAAGACACCACAATTTTTGCAAGTTGTACAAAATGCTTGTTTCCTTTATTGTCTGTATTGGGCCAATCATTTATTTATTTATAAAGCTGGTTTTGTGTGCACATGTTGGTATTGATATTGAAAATATTGCATGTCCTGTTGACATTTATGTGCTTTTTCTCAACTGAAACACATTGAAAAACATTGCTTTCCATTTGTGGTCTAGGGTTCTCCAGGGCTTACAGGCTTAGCTGGACCCAAAGGTATACGAGTAAGTGTTTGTATTTTAAACAAACTTATATGTATTAAATGTCATGGTAATTGCCAACTTGGTTCAACAATTTGTGAAAGTAAAAGCAAAACATTATGCATGATTTCCAAGTATGGTTAAAATTTATGACATGTTGTATGCACAAGGATTATTTATTTTTAGAACTTTTGCCCTTTTTGCTACACCATAGGTATAAGTATATTGCTGTGTGTATTTAATATTTGGGTGTGCAGTGAAAAAGTCAGACTAGAATACCATGAAGAGTTTAGGGTTTTTTTCTGTGGGCAAAACCAGTGTGTGTTACCCCTGTGTAACCATTATGTTTGGTCCACAGGCAGAAGAGTTAAGAAAATAATGATTTTTTAATAGAATCATCCTTACATTCATTGTTATTATGAATATAATCAAAGAAAAATTGCCTAATGAGCTTTTGTTTAATGTTCATAATATTATTTCTGTGGTTTTATATCATTAGGGAGTCCCAGGAATACCCGGATTTTCAGGTCCTCCAGGCCTTCCAGTAAGTAAAAATGAACGTGATTTAACCATTTCTCTCTTACTGCAGTCTTTAGTGCACAGTTACCCTCAGCTCAATGTGCTCACTCGAGTCTCAACATCAACATTGTCTCTGTCAATTGGCCTAGAGATAAAAATCTTGGCATCAGCAGTTCTTACTCATTGTAATTATTTAAGAACACATTGTAATCTGTCAAGTCTTGTGAAACATCGCTCCAACATAAACTCTTGCAGTGTTTCTGTAGGGCAATATGAATGTGCAAAAACAAAACTTGTGTCAATTTTGTGCTTCTTTTAGGGTGAACCAGGAACTGTTGGTCCTCCTGGGCTCCCGGGTGTTCCAGGATGCAATGGCACAAAGGTACAAACCACGCTGAGTGTTCTGGAGATTGTGTTTGGCTGTGCTTGGGAATGGCCAAAAAGGGTTCTGAATTTCCCCCAATAAGCAACAACTTTGACTTGTTTTGGTTTGTGACTTTATCAGCTAGAAAAACTTGTATCATGGGACCAAAGGAAGGAAAAGTGCTACCTTTTTGTCAAAATTAATACTTAAATAATACATGCTAATATCCTTTGCTAAAAGATAATAACATTTGATATTTTGACAGATAATACTTTTTCATTAAATCCAGAAGGCCTAATCAGTTTTGTCCAACATGTCCTTCTGTTGCAATGGGTTATAATGGAGGTAGTTAATTAATTTTATTTCACCAGTATCTAGCTTTCAGTTGGCAATTCATAAATCCTGGGAGTAATTACGAGAAAAGGCTTAATGTTAAGTTACAGATTTACCAGGTTTTCTTTGCTCTATGAGTATTCTGAAGGAGGGAGTCAGAATAATGCCTGCTACAGAAAATCATAGATTTCTAGAGAAACTGTGAACTAAACTGAACAGTCTAGGCTAGAAGTCAAGCTGCACTCAGAGTGCATTTAGTGTGATAGCTTAAAAACCCTCTTCTGTAATCACATTGGCCAAAATCAGGCCAAAAATAAATATGCATTAACAATCACTGTTACTTTCAGGGTGACCAAGGATTTCCAGGTCCTCCAGGTCGAAGAGGTGCTCCAGGCCTTCCAGTAAGTGTCTGTGCAACTCATGGTTGTGTGCATTCCCACCACAGAAAGCCAGTCCCTGAAGGAGTGTAAAACCTCATGCTAGCTCATCCTGATAATAGATGACGTCAGTAAGAACCAGGAATTAAACCCAGAACTTCTCCCTCTGGGTGCATTGCTTTAATCCCGGGATTCGGTTTTTTCACTGTAGAAATATGTTCGAAAGAGAAACTTTTAAACAAATGGAAAAGGAATGCTGTCTGTGAAGGTCCAGTGGCTTCAAATCGGATAACTTCTAAACATGATCTTTGTTTTACCAGCTCTGATGATTTTATTTATTTATGCATTTATTAACACCAGGCTTCAAAGTTGCTCTGACTTCACTTGTGGAGTTGTACCTGTCAGCCTGACTATTTTTTAACAATATGCCCTTTCTTCTTAAACTCATGTCTGGCCCAGTGAACTTGAACCTGGCCATGCACCTTCCTCATGAAAATAAATCACCTGAAGAGCACCAAGCTTAGAGAATATTTAGAATGTGTTTTTCCAGCACTGTCTCTTTTACTTTTCTAATATGATTGTTCTTCTTCCTAGGGTATTGCTGGTGTCAAAGGAGAGAAGGTCAGTTATTTGCATTATATTACACAATATATTTATTGGTTGTCAACAAGATGTGTGTGTGTTTGTTGCTCTTAATGTCTCCATTCACAGCAAACAGAAGGTTTCCTTTCCAGAAGAAGCAACCACAAAGTTTGGCGCTTCCTTTGTCCGAGTAGCACTCACCTCAGGTTGCAAAATGGTCTATAACTTCTTTTTCCTAGACTACTGTTACTGCATGTAATGAATTTAACACTTTCAAGCACACCAAGAAGTAAGCTCAACAGTTTATGAATTCATACTGAAATCTGCAGGTGCACTAGAGAGTATTTTAAAGGGATAAAAAGTAACAAAAATAAATTGAAGGCAAGGACTGCACAGGAGAAATATAGGTATATCTGAAAGGAAGACTGCTCCTAACAGAACTGGAAGGCCTGCAAAAGGTATATTTGGTTTAATAAAATCTTTCCTAAAGTTAGAACTACCCACAGTGGACAGTTTCCATCATTCTGCAATTCTGATGTTGCTTATTTCCCTACAAGACTTGTTGCACTACAGAGTTCTACAGCATAACTTTTTATGTTTCGTTTTATCTCATTGTCCAGGGGTGCCCTGCAGAAGGATATAGGCAAGAGTACGGTGCAAAAGGTGATCCTGGATTACCAGGGATGCCTGGGCTCCAGGTAACTCAAAATGAAGACAGTGAGATAGAGATGTATAAAAATATACAGTAATATGTATGAACACATTATATATAACATGAGTATGTATTAAAATTATTTTGTGTTTTATATAATTTAAGTGTATTATTTATTTAATAAAGATACAGTATTTTTTACAATTATGCCACTTATTTCTAAACCAAAACCAGTCAGTTTGCAGGCCAGTCAAGTTGCAGAAAAACAGTACTTCAGATATGGAGAAAAACTGGTCACAGATTTATGAGTTTACCCCTACATATAGAATAGAATAGAATAGAATAGAATAGAATAGAATAGAATAGAATAGAATAGAATAGAATAGAATAGAATAGAATAGAATAGAATAGAATAGAATAGTTCAGTTGGAAGGGACCTATAATGGCCATCTCATGCAACTGCTAAAATCCCCATTGAAGTTAAGGATGAGCAGGTTAGACCAGCTCAATTCCAGAGTGCTAACAAAGGACTGGATGGTCCATATTTCAGGAATGGACATTAACAGGGGAAGGCAGGGCTGACATTTCTTCTGACTATTGGAATAAACAGAGAGCTTTATTTAAAAAGAAAATAAAAGTGTTTAATTTTCCATTTCTTTGAAAATGAAGCTTTAAAGTATAGCATTTATGCATAGAATATTTGAAAGATCGGAGGCTTATTAGAGGCATTAATAGGACCATATGGATTCTGAGTCCGCATATCTCGGAGAATTTACATCCTCACTTGAGTAGTTTAGTTTGAGAACAGATGTTTCTCCTGTTTCAAAACATATGCCAAACAATGAAGCAGTGAGGAAGAATTATTCTTCTGTGTTCTCCTGAGATAGGAAAAGGAAATTCAGAATCAGAGCTGCTTCTCTGTTTCTTATTCAGTTCATTGGATATAGTGTTGTGTTTTGCTCGTTATCTTGCCAGGAGATTTATTCCTGTTTCTTTTCTAATATGCAGGGTGCCCAGGGTGCTCAAGGATATCCTGGGGAACTTGGACCACAGGGCCCTCCAGGACCTTTAGTATGAATTTATGTCTCATTTGTTACTTTGACCTTTGATTTTCCCTAAACCCTATGGAATTACACAGATACAAGTACTTGACTCTCCCAGACTTATCTGAGGTCTAGACACACATGTGTGTAAAAACCATGTTTTTCTGCACACATCTGATTTTTTTTTTCAGTGGCTTTTGATTATTTTTATGCATGATAATTTCTCTATTTCAGAAGCATCCCTTGTCCATGTTGGCATAAATTTTAATTTTCAAATTACTACCCATTAATTCCTTTTAAATGCTAATGTGTGTAAAAATGAGAGATGGATCTAGATGTTTGCAACTAGACTGTGTAAACAATCTGTCACCCACTGGCAAGGACTTGTGGTTGTAAAGGTGAAAGAAAGAGTAAACATGTGATATAACTTCTGTGAACGTTGGGTGCTTCAAAACACTTAGAGCAGAGGATTGTAATTTTTTTTAGCTGAGGATTTTTTTTTCCTTTTTTGTAGGGCATGCCAGGGAAAGCAGGACCTCCTGGACCTAAGGTAGTCTCAGATTGGTAATAAAAATGAAAACTTCTGTTATGCGTAACATAAATTAACTCGTTGTAGGTGTTTGTAAAATAAGAAAATAACATTTGGGGATTTTGTTTTCAGGGGCTTATGGGACTGAAAGTAATAGGAGCCAAAGGAAGAAAGGTAATCTCATAAAAAACTTAAAACATTTTATAAGTTTTGTTTCTGTTTTTTCCATTTTCTGGTATGCTATGGTGAAATGTTTGGGGAAGTAAGTACTGTGAAATACAAATTTTCAGTATATATGGGAGAGTCTTTTGCTGAAAAATGCAAATTATGGGAATGCTGTCCAAGGTCAAAACGTTTTCATGTAAAAGCCAATGATATAAACTTCTGGATATAAGGTTAGACACTGAAAAGAAGCCAGTAGTTAATATTTACTAACACGTAGCATGAAATTAATGTATATCATATGTGTGGTGCTCCTAAATCCTTACCTAAGCAGATAAACATTGGTAAATATATAGCATTTGTAGTCTCACAGCATCTGTCCAATGTATTTTCAGTGTCAGCCCTTGTGATGCGAGAGGAAACTCCCAGATTTTGAATAAAACTTGGATAACTTCTCTCTCATGTTCTTACTTTGGATTCCATGTACTTGACCTTAAGGCAGGAATTACTGGAATTTCCCACATGGTCTCTCAGCACCCCAGCCTGCAGCTGCAGCACCAGTGGGGTCAATCTGAATATCCTTACAAGAAATGGGAACATCTCCCAGTTGTGCTAATTGACCTGCACAGATTCACCTGTGATTGGTTTAATGTTGTGATCACTGCCAGCAATATGCAGGAGTTTCCTGGAAAAAATGTGTCTCCAGGCCTGGTTATTCATGAGCAGGAGCTCAGGTGGCCTTGGAACATCTTGCTTCTTTACGAAGGAGTGACACATTCTTTGCTGTTGTGCTGCAAATTCATGCAAAAGCGTTCCACTGGCTTAAAATCACTGGAGATTGTGGATACTGCTTTGTGGAGCTCCACAGGAAGGATCACATTGAGGACTTTCCCTGTTTTGAAAGATCCTTAATGAAGAATTGCACTTCAGTTCTGTTGTTGTCAGGGAAGTGAAAGCTTGTTTGGTCTGTTAGCACCAGGATTCTGTGATCTCCCCGGAATGCCCAGACTGCAGTTTGGAGGATATCACCAAAGACAGTTCATGTAATTTACTGATTGACATAATTAAAATTAAGAGAGAAAAGTTGTAATCAAGGACATGCCTTTACTTGATTTAGAGTTAAAATAGTTATGTAACAAATAAATAGGATTAAAAATTTAAATTATTTCTATAAATTTTAACAGAAATCAGCATAAACATTTTTATATTAATCAGGTAGGGGAAAGTTAAATCTTCCATATGGCTTTTTTTACTGGAATATAAATAGCAAGCAAAGGGAAATGTCTACTGGATTAATGGCTCCATGTAATAAAGAAGAATTTTCAGGATATCAGAAGTATAGCAGCAGTAATTTGAAATAACTAAAGCACACTGCTTGTAATCTGCTTTATTTTTCTTTTTTCTTTCAAGGGTGACACTGGGTTAACTGGACCCCCTGGGCCCCCAGGAACTGTGATTGTGACGTTAACCGGACCAGACAACATGACGGTAGGGACATGGTTAAACATCACGTTCAGATAAGCCATCTGCCTAGGTTTCACTTTGACAGGACATTTTCATCTTCAGTGCTCTGATAACATTTCCTTTTAGCCATCCTAACATTTTTCAGACTTTTAATTTGATTCTGAGCTCTCTCAGGGTGTCTGTGCAGAGCGGGCTTGGCTGAGTGCTGGGTGCTCAGTGCACTCTGCACAATGCCCGTGCAGCGCTTCTCGCTTTGCACCCCACCTGCTGTGAACCTCTGAGTACAGGAAGAGTAAATCCCTCCTCCTGCTTCACTAAATCCACATGGATGTTCTCAATGGCCATCAGAGCCACAGCTGAGCTGATCTCTGGGCCTTGTCACAGAGAATGTCAGACTCCCAGCTACCAGAGTGTCACAAAAGCTTACAACATGTTCTTGGACTTTTGTAGTTTATTTCCTCATTGTTTTTACTGAAGCATGAGTAATCACAGAAAGTGTTGGAAAGACAATAAATATGGAAAGAAGTACTCTGATTCAGCTTTCTATTTAAATATTACTTTGTGAATTAAAATTCTTGTATTGTATCCTTATATAGAAATGAAGCAGCAGTAGTTGATACAATTTTATTCACATATTAACAGGACAAATCTTCAACGAAATTTGCATCTAATCTGTGGAGTCATCCAAACTCCCTCTCCATTATGTGCTAAAATAAAAGTGACTTTTGCATCAAGACTGTATTGAGGAGGGACGAGAAAGATCATAGAAGCAAAGTTCAGCTTTTAGGTACACCACCTCAAATACAGACCACCTGGAGCACTTTCCAGTCAGAGCTGTGGTGGCTTATCATGAGAGAATGGCAGTTTTGCAGAGACATTGGGCATTAAGCTTTAGACACCTCTCAAGACTTCTTACATAAAGCATTTGGAGCATGAGTCTAACCAGGTAATATTTAGACAGTCCATAAAATTTGGCTTCACAGTGACCCTAGGATGTGGCCCAATGGTGTTTTGACCTAGCTGTATTCTGAAATGTGCAGAAACAGTTTCTTTTTCAAACATCATAGGCTTAGGCAGGAGCAGTGATATGAAGTTTCTGTTTTTTAATCATCTGAGTAGAACCATCTCTGCTCAAAGAGCCTTGCTGGTAACATAAGGATTTCCTACTTGTAGAACTGGACTATCATGGTAAGCATAGAAAAATCCAAGATACCACAGTAAGCTCTTCTTTTCTGTGTAATAGGACTTGAAAGGAGAAAAAGGAGAAAAAGGATCAAGAGGACCTCCAGGGCCAATGGGGTTTACAGTAAGTGACCAGAAATAAATCCCTTAAATCCAGATGTTCAGGCAGCATCACCTAGTAAATGCTACTCTTTACAGCCCAGTATTTACATTAATTATTTCAGCCTTTAATGACAAAAATAGGACTAATGAATAGAATAAAATACCTATTAATAGAATTCCAGCTGTATTTTTTTAAAGATAAAAAAATCATAAAATATATATTTAACTTAGAAAATGTGAGTTTCAAAAGATGAGTACCCTCAGTGTGGTTTTGTTCCAGGGGCCGGTCGGTGACTCTCAGAGTGAAAAGGGTGACCGAGGAGAACCAGGAGCAGAGGTGTGTGCAAATGGTTGGATACATAGGTGTTAGTCCTTTCTGAAAAACAGTTTGGAGCTAGTGTTGCTGTCCAGTTTTTGTCTCACTGCCACTCACAGCAAATTTGCTTAGGTTCAAAAGCTCTTTCCTGCAGTAAACTAGACAGAGCTAGAAGTCAAGGGACTGTACTCACATGAGTATCTGGAGTGAAGGTCAGTTGATTGTGAGTACGCTTCCAATTTTTTTGTTATAAAGGTTCTGCTGTTGAAACTTAGTAGAAAAGTGCTCTGCTAGACATGTGCTGGCTTTGTAGTGCAAGGGTATAAGTAGAAGAGAAAACACTGGGTTACTCAAGGCAGCAGACTTAAATTAGTATGTTCAACCAGCAGCTGTGTGGAGACATGAAGAAAGTTGCCTAAGAGTTATTCTGTTAACAGCATAGTACATGAAAAAATAATACATTTATTTTAAAAAGCGTACATATTAAAATACAATTTACCTGGTTATATATTTTTTTTTTGGAAGATAATTAATGGAAAATTGTTACTTTCATTCAAATACCTTTCAACCTGAAGAGAAATTACTTATTGAAAAGGAATAGGGAGAGCACTTCATAGGTATCTGAAGCAGGGCAGTAGATGGACATGTGAAAACAGAAGGAGGAAGTGTGTTTTGACATTTGTCTTGTTTCTGCAAGAACCTGATTTTTCACCAGGCTTTCTGCAATTGCCTGGCACTTTGTACTGGTGAAGTCTGGCACAAATAATCCTCCACAGGAGGAGGAATGTCAATGGAATATCTTACTACGTGTTTTGTAGAGTTTTATAAATTTTAGTTATGATTAATGAACACTTTCAAATAACCTTAGTGGCTTTTTACAGTTTACACACTTTACAGTTATGTGCACAGCATCGAGCTGCTATGTTCTTTGAATGCAATATCCCCACTTTTAAATTCTTTTATTTTATTTTACTTTTTCCTTTGTAGGGGAAACCTGGCAAAGAAGGTGCCCCAGGTCCACCTGGCTTACCGGTAATGAAGGAAGCCTTCTAAATGTTTCCTCAGTAATAATCATCTGTTTTGACAATTCTGTGTTTCTCTCACAGCTTTTTCTCTTTGTGAAATGTGTTTTAAAATGTTGATTTGCATACACTGAAACATTTCCTTCATGCAGCTGGCCTTGGAACATACCATGTCCTCATAGATTCATGTGCAGGAGACAGAGGCTCAGTTCACAGATGTTATTGCTTCTATGTCAAAAAGAGCTGTTGCTTGCTACTGACTGTCTAATGAGTTTGATACACACTCCAGGTTAAGCAAAATTAATTGTACTGAGTTTTATTCTGGATAATCACATGGAAATTTTTGCAAAAGAGTTAAACCTTCCCTTTAACATAAATCAAGAAGAGAAATTAATAGTTTTTAATCACTAGAATCAAAGACATTGTTTTACAAAGAAAGGTTATTGACAGGGTCATGGCTGTCTTGGCCGGAAACAAGATGACTGATAGCTATTGAACTGTCATTTTATCACCATAAAGTTCTTAAAGTATGCCATTTTAGAAGCAGAATTGTCTCATTTGTGTACTAATTTAAAAGCTAAAGTTGTTCAAATGTGTTTCCCACTGGTTAAATATCAGTTCTGTTATTTACTTCACCTCTACTTTAACATCGTGAGTCACAGTGACCTTATAAACATCTTACCAAAATTCTTACTGCCAGAATAGCCCACTGCACATGTATTTTACTATAACATCATCTTTGTCATGCTGAAACGACCTTCACAGGCAGTCTAAACACATTCCAGTCTGACAAAGAGCACTGAATGACAGACCACAAAGCTCTACTGCCTCAGCTAGCAGAAAGAAAACTTTCTGTCATGACAGAGACATGTCATTGCTCTGTTCCCATTTCAGCTTTACTCCCCAGCAGGGCATTCAACTGCAAGAGCCTCCAAGAAGTCCCTCTCCCTTGGCTGTGTTCACTTGCAGGAAGCCTCAGTCTGCGCTGTTTTCACTCCTGGTGCTGCTGAGTCCTCCTGAGATCAGCACCTGCAGCTTTTCCTGCAGACATGGAGCTGTACCTCAAACTGGGTCTTTCACAGCAGTTTCTTCCCCTGAGCAAGTTGCATTCACTTTGCCATCACCATGAAAGATTAAAGCTTTACGTTTTAGATCTTACTGGTGTCAGTGCTAAAAAATTAATCCTCATAAAATTGTGTGCTGTCACCTGCAGGGACAAAAGGGTGAACAGGGCAGGCCAGGACCGACTGGAAGGCAAGGAGCTAAGGTATTGTCCAGTGGTTTTGTTACTGCTTTTGAGGATGAGGATAAGCTATGCTTGGGGGTTATGATATCATTTTATTTATCACTGTGTATATAATATGTTTCACTTGGCCTAAGAGATGACAAGTAAGGATATCATGGAATAGGGAGTGGCTCAGCTGAAACAAACCGTGCATTTGAACTGGTGTCCATCTGTGTCTGTGAATGAGTTCCTGTAGTTTTTGGTGTGTGTGGCTGAATGGTTGTGTAAGGAGCAGAGAGGGGGTTGAAGGGCTGGTCAGGAGCAGAAGATTTTCTTTAATGTTTTGAGCAATGTACTGAAGTAACAGTGGGTAAATGCCATTCCATATACTGTTTTTAATAAACAAACCTGTATCTGTCCTCTGATGAAGGGCATGAAAGGAAAAACTGGTCCACCTGGAGCTTGTGGTCGAGTAAGTGTAAATTATCTTCATATACCATTTTTATAAACCATTAGAATAAAAACAATCCAAACTGACTGCGTGAGGCAATAATGAATGTCCTGCGATGCTCTGATCAGGCAAGGGTTTTACAAAGTACTGATATTGTTGGGATTCTCCCACAGATGTCATCTTCCTTCATATGGAATTGGGTACAGGATCTGTGCCTGGTTAGACCTCACCTGGATGCAGCAATTCTGGCAGGAGATTGGACTGTCCAAGAAACAGTTACAAAAATTCACAGGAGTTAATATTTAAACCAATTTCTAATCACTTCCAGAATAGGTGGCATTGATGTTAGACTCCTAAGAAGTTTTTTAATAAAAGCAAGAATTGCTATGAGTACAATTTCCCTGTCTAGTCATGGTATCTCCCTAGTGGCTTTCCTGAAGGCCCCATGTGCACCTAATGGAAACCTTCTGCCTAAATTGTTCAAAAGAAATAGCTCTGTAAAAAGCTGAAGTATTTGTGATACTGTCAGAGTACTAAGAAACCACTGCTGCTACTAACAATCATGATTTAATTTCTGCTTGTAATTAGTAAGGTCTTGTGGTGTCAGAACATCAGAATTATGAATGAGATCATAACATTGCTTTAATCAAATGTTTGGTGTGAGGTACTGTGTTTCTCTCTTCATTCTTTCAACTCTTTCTTTTCTTGCCATCTTTCTCTTGAGACGGAGTATTATGATTATCTGGTTGGTGAAAAAGGGGATGCAGGACCCCCTGGACCTCCAGGACCCAAAGGTCAGCGTGGCATGCCTGGTGAGTGAACATCAACACTACAGCCCTGTAGCAAGAACAGCCCACTCAAAGGGCTTGTTGCAGACTACATTTTGAGCAACCTTCTTCTGCCTTTACAAGAATATTTCCTAAACTCATATCTAATTGCTGACTTGAAATGTATCCTGAGACTTTGATTTATAGCATTATTTCCCTTAAAAATAATTGTCAGCATGCAACAGTTGCATGAGTAGTAGATGCCTACTCAGGCAAAACCAAGTTCTTATTTTAACTTTTAAGCTTAAAATGCAGAAGATGAACATTTGTATTCAATGGTATTGAATAGTGACTTTGCAGAGTATAGAGTAGTTTAACTCAAGTTTTTAATATCTTGCTTTTGCAGGGCCACAAGGTCCTCCTGGAGCTGCTGGTAGACCAGGTGTGTGCAGTAATCCAGTACCAATAATAAAATACATTGTTCTTCCTGTCTATTACAATGAATCAGCTTTGTCAAATGTTCATTTCAGATAACTTTAAAAATATCTCGAAGTGGTAAAAAATCGTCCCCCAAGAGCTTTGATGGGTCACCAACTTAGGTTAAAGATCCTTTTAAAATAATGTCTGTAGATTCTCACTTTGATGTATTTCAAGATAAAAATATTTGTGGGATGAACTTGGTGTGTTTCTTTCACTATCCTATTGAGTATTTACTTTGCTTTGAAATTCCATTTCTTCTTTAACTCTGTATTTTTCCCCTTTGGTTAGGTGTGTCAAGACCTGGTCTGAGAGGTCCCCCAGGATTTCCTGGACCAAAAGGAACAAAAGGAGAGAAAGGACAAACTGGCTTGTGTATTGTAGGCCCTCCAGGACTGCCTGGTGTTACTGGCAGGCCTGGTTCTATTGGATTACCAGGTCCTCCAGGAGAACCAGGTACTTCTAGTTGCAGGTGCTTTGGATTTTTCCAGTTAGCCCTCTCTGTTAAATGAATTGTTGAATATCCCAAGTTCGAAGGGACCCATAAGGATCAGAATACTGTCTCCAGCTCATCCCTGCGACTTTTTTCTCTCTTAGCAAGTAGAGAATTGTCTGAATAATCTGAGATGTAATGGTGCCATGCTCATTTCATTAACAGGTAGAGTAACATTTGGAACTGGCCTGCCAGGACTTCCTGGAGAGCCAGGGTGTATAGGACCTCCGGGACCTCCAGGAGATGCTGGCATGAAAGGTCAGTTTCTGAGAACTGTCACTCAGAAGTAGATGGTACAATCCAGTAATCTTCCTGGATCCTCATTAGATTTTTTTAAAGTTTAGTTCACCTCTGAAGTAATTTTCTGAGTTCAGAGTTCTGAGAACATTCCTTAGGGACAGCAAGATGTCACGCTGCCCTTCCATCAGCTGAAAGTGCGGTGTGTGTGCCAGTGCTGCAGAGCAGTTGTACAGAGCTGTGGCAGGGTGTAGAGCTTCACTGGAACAGTTACTACAGACTGCTAGGGCTCTGGGCTCTCCTGTGTTATGTTCATGCTGGCAGTTGGTCTCTGAAAGAAGCTGCAACTTTCACCCACAGGAGCTGCTGAGTCTCTTTGCCCTTTGCTTGTCATTAGAAGGACCCTGACTGTTACGGAGCTGTGTTAGTTTGAAGTGTATGTCCTTTTCTTCTTTTGAGAGAATTTGGCTTATCAGTAGAGTGACTGTATCCAAATTGTATGATAAAACTTGACTTGAAAAAAACCAAGAGATTTAAACCAAATGTTTCTGTCCTTTCAATTCATTGTAGTCAGTTCTGATTGCTTGTCTGACCACAGGTAATTTAGTACTGTACTGGAAGTCATCTTCCAACAAAATTGAGGCCATGATTCTACCACTCCTGGCCAAGAAGTGTTAGCTATAACAAACTCAGTAGCACATTATTTAAGCTTCAAAATTACTTGCTGTGGAGCATCTAATGGTTTATTTTCATTCTAGGTGATGATGCTCTTGTGTGTACTGATTGTAGCTACATTCCGGGAATACCTGGTCTTCCTGGTTCTCCTGGGCCTCGTGGCCAGGATGGCATGCCTGGTAAATTATCTTGTTCCTAACAGGAAAATAGGAGTGCAAATGATTTTGCTTTTAGCAGGAGAATCAGGTGTGGGCACGTCTGCAGCCTGCAGTCCTTGTACTAGCCCTGAGGTGGGGGTGGGTGTGAGAGCCTGGTGCAGCTCCCTCTGCTGATGTGGGCACAAGCCCTACAATACCTGAACTCGGAGTGCTGATGGGCTGAGGTGCAGCCTGAAGCCAGCTCAGTCTATGGTGATATAACAAGCAGAAACATTGAATGCTGGGTGCAGTTATTGGAGCTTGCCAAAATCCATGTCCTTGTTTTCATTTTTCTTTACAAAATACACTGTTTCTTTTGCAGGTAGAGAAGGAATAACAGGTCCAAAAGGTTCTCCAGGTTCTCCAGGAGCACCAGGGTTTCCAGGGGCTCAAGTAAGACTGGTTTTCAGATTAACATTCAGATCCCACAAGAATTATTTCAGAGAAACCTCATGGCTAGTGTTATGTACAGTATCATACTGGGCGATCTCAACAGCTTTTTTCCTGTAGTAACGAATGTGTCTGCATGGGAGGCAAGGCAGAGAATGTGATGTATTGGTCACACGGCTTTACATGAGCCTGGTTGCTCAGTGCAACAAGTTAGCCCAGGCAGTGAGGCAGGTAAATACCTGTGTGATTAAGTTGTGCTGCATTTCATGGTGCTGGGACTGCTGCTTCTGTCTGGTGTGGGCAGTCTATAGTTACCATCTGTTTCTTTATGTAATACAGTAATCATGGCCATGGCTGTGAAGCATGTATGGATTTTTGTGTGCTGTGGTCTTTGTCAGACTTCTTACTTCTCTTGTTTCCAGCACACTCAGGAGTTGCTAAAGCCCCAGCTGTGCAGAGAAACTTGCTTCTCATAACACTCTCTTCAGGGGTGCGAGGGACAGTCCCTCTTGGGAAATGTCATGAAGAGGGAAGGCTGCCACCTGCTGCCACACCCGTGCCATTTGGTTGTTCTAACTTGTGCCTGTAGTAGTAATTAGTTATAGGAAAGTACAACCAGTGCTGTGCAATAAACAAACCATGCACAAGCATTCGTTGTGCTGGTTGCTGTACAGATGCAGAACGAGTCTGCTAACAGGCTTTGCCAGGAGGCCCCCAAGAGTTCATGAGCCCAAGATCACCCAGTGTGCTTTCAGCTTGTGCTCGTTTGGGCTGGGATAGTGTACCTGCTGTTGTAACCTGGGGGGGAGAGAAGGAAGAGGAAAGTTAACTATGAACAGAGCAGCTATGGCACTTAGAGCGTCCCTGGGGAAATATTCCCATGTGGAGGAGAAAGCTCTAACTAGGCCTTAAAGTCCTTCTTTTTGTGCCATGATCTTAGCCATTAAATTATGCGACATTATTCCTGCTTGTAGTAGCATAAATGAAATAGTAGTCGTGTCAAAAGAAGTAAAGGCAGGAGAAAAAGACAAAAAACCCCCAAAATCCTGTTCACCGAAGTGTGCCATTACAGTGAGTAAAGGTGAGAATAAAGAGAACCCCTCTGAGGTATTTAATTTAAAAAAAGGAAAACTTGAAAACAGATGACATATATCTAGCACTGAAATTCTTTTGATAACTCTATTCAAGGGACCTCCAGGTTTTAGAGGAGATCAAGGACGTAAAGGATCAAAAGGTGAGCCAGGATATGTACATCCAGAAGGGCCAAAAGGTGAGCGAGGAGATCCAGGAGTCAGGGGAGACAGAGGAAGAAAAGGTTCAAGTGGATTTCTGGGAAGACCTGGCTCTAAAGGATCCAAGGGTTCTAAAGGTGAAGAGGTGGGTATGCACTGTTTGCAATTAATATGCAAGTCAGGGAAACCTGAGTCAGTATTTTATCTTGTATAACAATCTGTTTAATCTATGCAGATATTTCAGCTGACTGAGGGTACTGACCTCAACTATAACACCCAATATACGTGAAAGAGTGAGAGGAAATATTCTTATATAATACCAGAGAGAGATGAGGCCAGTGTGGGCACACATTGCTGAAAAACCTCAGCAGTCTAGTCAGGTGTTAGTTTGGATATTTATACTGGAGCATTATGTTGGATTCCTATGATGGATAAGATCTTTTTAAAAAAAGGTTTTTCTGACTACTTATAATGCTTAATAATTCACATACTTCCTGTTCAATCTCTAAGGGTTAATCTTCAGTGAGGACTGACCATAAAACCAGAATTGTTAGGACAGAGCTCAGCAGAAACAAAAACTAACAATTATTGTTAACAAACCAGAGAAACTGTTAACATGATTCAGACATAATTGTCTCTAAACCTGACTCCTCAGTATTCAAGGAGAATCAGAGCTGAGGTGGTTTTGGTTTTTTGCCAAATGTGTTTTAAAACAATAGAAGTGTACAGTACAACAACACAGTGATTGGAAAAAATCAGGCAATTGTATTTATTTGTAGTATTTCCCTCTTAATAGCCCTCTGTTTGTAACCATTGATATTCTAATTTCTATTCATTTAATCACAAGTAAATCAGAGGAAAAATTTTCTCTTAAATTATCTGAGCTACTCTGTTACTAAAAAAATACAAGATTACAGTCAGAGAATTGGGCATTTTGGTAAGAAAGCTGGTGTGGAAAGCAAGTAATGCTGGTGTACACGTGTAATCATCAGGGACTGGCTGGACCAAAAGGAGATAGAGGACTACCTGGATTGCCTGGGAGACTTGGGCTTCCTGGAGAAATGGGGCTTCCTGGACTGCCAGGGTATGGACCTCAAGGAGTAAGAGGTTTGAAAGGCTCTAAAGGAATACGTGGACCACCTGGATTACCTGGAGAAGCTGGTTTGTAACTTCCCTGTTTTACTGTGTTTTACCTATATTAAAGAGTACTTGTTTAAAATTGCAGAGATGGAGTGAAGTCAAAGACATAATTTATGAAACATGGGAAACCTCTCCTTGCTGTGGGATTTCCACAGCGTTGTCCCAGCTTTGGTCCCTCCGAAGACAATAGCAAAAGTCCAAGGGTCATTAGATAATTGAGGCTGGAAGGGACTCTGCAGTCTGAACTTTGCCTCAGCACAGGGACGTCTGTGAGATCAGACCGAGTTGCTCAAGGCATTATCCAGCTGGTCCTTGAACAGCTCCAAGGACAGACAGCACATTATCTCTGGGCAACCTGTTCCAGTGCTTCACTGTCCTCACTGTGGAGACAAAAAGTCTTCAAATATGCATCCAGTCATCATCATTAGTGTAAGCTAAGCAGCAGGGTTAAATATAAAGAGCATAATAATTTTTGAGTGCTGGAAGCATACCAGTGTAGGTCCTTACAGGTGAGTGTAATCTGGAAGAACTCAGCTGAATGGCAGATACAGTCAAGGTTGCATAAAGATAATGCCCATTGAGTCTTTATGATTGATCACAAATATTTTTAAATGCTTGAGATTACATATTGCCCAACTATCTGCCTTTGTAATATTTTATGATGTATTTGCTGAAGGTCTGAAAGGAGAGACCAGTAGGGCAACTCCATTACCTGCATTGCCGGGACCTCAAGGACCACACGGTTTGCCTGGACCCCCAGGAGTGCCTGGTGAGTACTGCACTAAATCAGGAAAACAGTTAAAGTCAGAGGTTGGTTAACAGGTTAACTGTAAGGTATCTTTGCATGGGTTTTGTAGAATAATAGTGTTTAGAACTGTCCTGAACACCACAGGAAGTTTCTTCACAGCTTTATGGCAGCTTCTGTTCTTATAGTTGCTTCTGTTTCAAGCCTCACACCTGTAACACGTGTTTGGAACCTCTCAAGAGGTGGAAGATTTGTGTCTGCATGTAGCTGTTTCTGGGAGTCTGGAATTGCGCCAGATTGCATAAAAACTTAACTCACAGACTAATACATGCTTTGGTACTGTGAAGGCAATCAGCATTTTAACTGTGAAAAGCTGCAGTGGAGAAATAGTGTCTAAATTCTAATATAACCTACAGTTGTGTCCTAATTAATAATGGCAAACTATAACACACATAATCTTACAAGTTGATGTTCTGTGGTAAGGCAGTTCACAGTTTACTTATTTTCATTGTACAGGTAGGGTTGGAGCAAGAGGTGAGCCAGGTGTTCCAGGACATTCAGGACCAACAGGTGACACAGGCTATCCAGGGCTTGGGTTTCCTGGAAACCCAGGTCCAAAAGGTAAAATACTCTTTTTGATCTTCTTAAAAAAAAAAGCTCTTTTTTTTAAGCACACCTTACAATAATTAGCCAGTTAAAAAAATAAATCAATGAACACACAGATAAGTGTTTTTAGCAGTCTTGTAATTTACTGCCTTAAGTCTTAGAAATTGCAAGTTTGAAATATTTTGAAGTATTTCAGAGTATCAAGTATCAAAGCTGACAGTAGGGAAATATTTTAAAAGACAGAGATGCTTTCTGGAATACTTCCCAAACAGGTACAGCCATCTCATCGGAGTGCTGCCCTTAACTCAGATGGATTCTCTCTACCTGGTTATGTGTTACAGAGACAGAGCTGTATAAGTGTCTGCACTTAATTTTTAATCCGTTTTGGTTATGTACAATGCAATATATGCTCTAATGTGCAGGTAATAGAAAGTATTTTCAATACTGTAAATTTGGCCATTCATCATGCAAAATTATAACTCCCTTTGAACGCTAGAAATACGAGGAAATTCTCATAATCCTCTAAGGACAGGAAGAAGCTCAGATACTTAAATTTGTACCAAGCAGCTTGTTAAAGAGAACAGTAGGGAACTGACATCTGAATGATTTCACTTGAAAAAAAGAATGGTGACTTGCTTCAAAGCAGTTAATTAACAAGTAGTGTTACAGTCAATTTTGAGTGAATTTGTAAGGAACAAGATGCTGTGTGTCACGTCAACTCCGAAATCAAGATGCTCCCCTCAGCTCACGTAAGCTGCATTAGTGTCAGAGGCTCATGCCTGCACATACAAATAAAGCATCTGTGCTGCCATTTAATTCCTTCTGCAGGAGATAAAGGACTTGCAGGAGGCAGAGGGCCACCAGGTTGTGAAGGAAAGATTGGAGATCCGGGCCGACCTGGAAACCTTGGACAACCTGGACAAAAGGTTTGCTTGGAAATACCTCACAGACTTTTCCATAGGTCCCATTCATTACCTTTGATACTGAGCAAGTAAATGAAACGTTGTAAGGAATATATGAATTCCTTTATTTCTTGACTAGTGATGCACAAACTATGAAATTAAATTCTTTCTATAAAGAGGCACTCAAGCCAAAATTTTAGATCCAAATAAAAGATTTCAGAACTCTGAGTGTTTGGCATGTTTTCCTACCTCAGCTTTCAGACCACAAGGAGGATATTGCATTGCTTACAGAAAAAAAATTAAGGCCACAGCTGCCAAAAAGATGCCTCTTCAGAAATCCAATTAAGCATATATTTGATGGAGGTCACTGACAAGTAAATACGTATTTCATTTAAGCAAATGCTCTATTGATTTGAAGCATGAAGAAAGTAGGTTGGAGGTAATACAGCAGCCACTCTCACTGATTAACAGAAGCTAATCTACTGATTCTTGACTACTCTGTAACTGGGATTCAATTTTGAACAAAACATTAACACCTAAATGATTTGAAAATGTGGCATTTCTTTTTGTGTGTGCGTGTGCCCACATGTCATTCTTTTGAAGAATGATTTTAAAAAACTCCAACAGCTGCGTATTCTGACACATATCTGGGTGCTGACCTCGATCATTTGAATAAATATTTTGATAAAAAAATAAGGGAAAAGTCATATTTGCACAAACTTCAGCCCCACTTTCAGACAGAAGTCCAAAGCTTTTCAAAGCTACAGGAAGCATCCCAATGCAGTAAAGATCAAACGCAAGGCAGTGCCTTGCATTGCTCAGTAGCAACTTCATAAGGTTGGGAGATGAAGTTTAAAAGCTGTCTAGATGAATTCCTCAGCTGGTCAATAAGGAACATCCAGTGCTCTGCTGAACTGAAGCCATTAGAAATTATAATTTGAAAGATCCAAAGGGAATAAAGAGAATTACCCTAATAAAATAAGGTCATTATTCCCACAGTGGAGAAATTCTTTTGGCAGATTTGCAAAGCATGGAGGACTGTTTGCATTTCTCTCTGTGTTGCAGGGTGAGCCAGGCATGGTTATTCCTGGAGAGCCAGGAAGACTGGGCTCACCAGGAGCTCATGGCAGTCCTGGCCCCAAAGGTGAAGGTGGACTTCCAGGACTGCCAGGCCTGCCGGGGAATCCTGGACGGGATGGTGACCATGGCCTAAGAGGTGAGGTTGTCAGAGAAGCTCAGGGAGCACAGCAAGTGATTTTAAGGAAAACAAAGTCAAACAATGTTCACTCAAAGTCTAAAACTTAATTTGGCTGTGAATCCACTCTCATTTCTTTTAGGAGATCGTGGCTCACCTGGACTTCCTGGAGACCCGGGTTTTCCAGGGAAACCTGCTGAATGTCTTATTGGCCTGCCAGGTTTGCCAGGTGGCCAGGGAGCCACAGGCCCTCCAGGTAGGACTTTCTGACCCAAAAGTGTCATTTGGCTGGGTGAGTCTGGGTTTTGTTTCTGCCTTCCAATGGCCTGAGAGAGCTGAAATTGTTTCTGGATATTGGTTATAGAGTAGTATGCAAGAAAATAAGAGTACATTTAAAAGATGCTCTTTCTGTAGATGGGAGGAAGCATGGGCACTGATGAAGATGGATTAAGATTCAGATTTATGATGTAAAGATAGAGATGAAGGTTTGTTTTTCAGACAGATCTCCCATACTACCCTGTCCTGCACTTTTCTTAGGAGGAAGAGGTTTACAAGGTGCAAAAGGAAACTTAGGTCCTCCTGGATTGGGTATCCCGGGAATCTATGGAAAGCCTGGGGAACCTGGATTAATAGGTCTTCAGGGAACTACGGGATTACCTGGTCCCAAGGGACAGACTGGAAGGCCAGGAATCTCTGGTTTGCCAGGTAAGGATTCCCCAAGTATTTGTTTTGATGTAGCAATTAAGTGAGTCTTTGCAGAAAGGTGTTTTGCAAAAAGGTGTGCAAAAAGGTCATGTTTTTCCAGACTGAAGATGCTGAAATATTTTTCCATCAACAGCTTTCATTTATCTTTGAGATTTTTATGGAAAACAAATAAATTGTTCCTCCTTAAATAATGAGCGTATCTTGAAGCTCTCTTGACACAGTGGAAGTGCAAAGTGTTTAGTTCTTACTCAGCATCCCTTTTCAAACAAATAGTTTGCAATGCCTTCTTCTTTTTCTTAAAAGCTCAGATCTAGAGTCTGACAGAGTTGAGTCAGATCAAACTCTGTCGCTAACCAGAGCTAACTTTAAGTAAGCTGAGTGGTCCCTGTAATGTTGATTTGTTTGGTTTTATTCTTTCAGAAATCTGTTCAAATTTATTTTGAAGAATAAAATACATCAGACATGTAATGCTTTTTATTTCTAACAAATATTTTTCCTTAGTATCAAATCATTACACCTTGAGGAGGAGATGGTACATACCTTTTTATATGAGAATCTAGAAAGCATTTGATAAACATGTAGCACTTGACTCAGTAATGCAAACATAGACTTCTGATGTCATGTGAGGGAGTTGTTATTTCCCAGCTGATCTTTGACTCCTGATCCAGAAAGGAATGTCATTCCCATACATCACAATCTCTCATCCCTGTGTGGAAATCTCAGGTACATTATCCTTATTGTTAGTTATTTCATTCATTGATAAGAGCTGTTGCAGCTGCTAATTTAGGTAATTTGGGGGTTATAAGTCGTGATCCTGTGGTTAAAATTGGGAAAACTGGCTTGGACAGTTACAGAAACGGAGAAAAAATAAAATGAGCAATTAAACACTGAAATGACAGGCATATGTGTAGTTTTCTCAAGTAGTGTTCTGTTTAACTGATCAAATACTAACAAATATGTTCCTATTGCTTCAATTCCACAGGTGCAAGGGGAGACCCAGGAATAACAGGGCTGTTAGGAATTCCTGGGCCCCCAGGCATGGCTGGAAGACCAGGCAGCCCGGGAATCAGAGGCAAGTGACTGTAACTGCCTTCATTATTACTTACAATACAGGAACTTCAATGCTCAAGTTAGTCTTGTGACCCCTTTTGGTGTGTATTATCACTCCCGAGTACAGATGTTGTACTGGAATTTCTTTGAGTCTTGGTAGATCTGTCTTCTGTATCTGTGCAGTCTGCAGACTGAATGACAGCATCATATTTTTCAGCAGTTTTGACTTCCCACCTTTTCTTTCTCTTTTTTTAAAGTGGCTGGTGATTTTTTAAATAAAGAGCAGAGAGCCTTTTTGCTGGGTTTTTTTCCATCGTGTGTGGATACCATTATTATAGTTATTCAACAGACACAGGATTATATGTTTATTCACTATGAGAAATCATTTCCATCTCTTGCCATCATCTGTACTCTGTACTCTGTAACTCTATAACTCTGTACTCTAAAACACTGTATGTGTTTTATTGGCAATTGGAGCAATTAGAAGCTAGTTGAGGTTGTTGATTGGGAATGTATATTCACAAATGTAAATTACAATTGCTTTTGAAGACTGGCGTTACCTGGTTTCCTTTATTATATCATCTTGTCAGATTTCTTTAGAAAATTTCACTCTGTTTTCTTGCAGGTTCTCCTGGCTTCCCAGGAATAAAGGGAAGAAAAGGGTTTCTTGGAGAAAAAGGTGAACCAGGTGATAAAGGTTTTCCCGGACCATCTGAGACCTTGGTTGGTACTGGGGACAAAGGAGAACGAGGTTTAAAAGGTACACATTCATTGTTCCATCATTAAAAACTAGTCAGGGTTATCACCTATTTTGCAGTTCCAGTGGACTCTGAAATATGGAATGAACTGACTCTGCTACTGAGAGTACTCCCATGGTTTTGAAATAATTATTGCTAAACACTGGAACTGCCTTCTTATTTATGGGATAGTTGGATGTTACATTGAATATTCAGTTCAATTTTAACAAGTCCTTGTTCCTGTAAGAAGCTCTTATTTTAATGCTAAAGCAGTAATAATGTATCAGGAGTACCAGGAGGCTCATATACATATATGCTTTACATTCATGTTTTTACATATTCAGTATCCTGTGAGCACAGAAGTGGCTGCACCTACCAACCACATGCTGGATTGCAAAGACATTAAACCTGCTCAGAAATACTTGACTGTCAGAAGAACTCCTTTGTTTACAATATTGATATGTACTCTCTATGAGCTTAACTAAAGCTCTCTGGCTTTTTGTATCCATATTTTCCTATGGAAGCTTTCAGGAACTTCCTATTGCCTCCACGTGAAAAATACAGATGTTAAATTTGAGCTTGTGCTTTGCCTAGGTGTGCTCAGAGTGAAAATCCTATGCTCTACTTCTGTTTTGTTAGCTTTAAGTGTTATAAAATTGTAACCTTTGTACAAAATTTATATTCTAAGATGTTTTTTGGTAATATTTTTTAAATGAAACTTGGTTTTAGGAGTTCAAGGCCCAGTGGGTCCAAGGGGAGAAAAAGGAGATGTCGGTGTGCCAGGTGCCCCAGGAGCTGATGGGTCTGACGGAATGCCTGGTCTGCCAGGTATGGAATATGAATATAGAAAATTACTGTGCCAGTGGCCAGGGAGATCCCACTGCTCCAGTGCACATCAGCTGGGCTCCAGAGGCAGCACTACATCCTCTCTATTAACTCTGAAGCTTTCCTGAGAATTCTGAAACTGAGCAATTTCAAAAGCTGCTCACTGAGAGTCACAGCAGCTATCATCAAATTATCTCTCTTTTCTTTCGAATATAGACCATTGTTTGAGATGACAAATAGAAAATAATATTAAGTCCTGAGTAATAATAAAATCTAAAAGCTGATAAAACCAATTAATAAAAGTTAATATTTATAAAAAGTAGAGAGAAGTTTGAATTCTCAACATTATTCAAAAATTAATTCTAAAATATTAATACTGCAATTACGCACAAAAATATTTTAGGATTTTTTTAAATTTAGGATGAATTCTATTTCCCTATTCAAAACCTCCATGTTTGACTTGTATTTCAAAAGTTAGCACATTTCCAGTGAAAAGCAGATATAAAAATGTCAGGTATTGCTGGTACCCTGGAATTTGGAATGCTCAGAGAACATTCTAGATGCATCTGGATCTTTTACGCATTAAACTGTGCTAATTTAGCTAAACTAATCTAAAGATAAGTCAGTGGGAGGAAAAGTGCCTAGGTGACACTCAAGAGCTTTTTATTATATACTAGTCGTGAGAAATCCTTAATGAGTAAGTGAAAATGTGATTGCTTCACTCACAGAAACCAAACTGAACTGGAGTTCAGGCAATGAAAGGAGAGTCCAGTGCGTAAATACAAATTAATGACCTTGATCAAACTCAGCTAAAGTCTATTTCAGTGGCTGCCCCTAAGTGCTGTGGTCACAAACCTTAATTTTAATGTTGATGCGTAAGGTATTGGTTATTTCCTTGACTTTCTGAAAACAATAATGATAATTTTATCTGTGTCTGGGGCACAAGGCTCCATGTTGATTATCTACAAAATAGTAATATAGCAGAAGGAGGTGTGTGGTAGAGGATATTGTATTCATGACAGCTCTAACATCTAAAACAAACATGTGAAGATGACATTTGTTTCTTCATCTTGCAGGAGTCAAAGGATTTATGGGTCTTCCAGGGATTCCTGGAGGACAAGGATTCCCAGGTGCACCAGGAGACAAAGGGGACATGGGAGTTCCAGGTCATTTTCTCTCAAGCCCTATTACACATTCACAGAGCTCTGTAGAAGCGTTTGCACAGCTCTGAGCTGCTGCTGTAAGCACAGCACACAATACTTAGACTGGGATTTATTTTTACTATCCATAAACTTATCCTCACCCCAGCATTTTTTTGACTTGCAGAATGCAATTCTCCCTCTCTATCTCAATTCTTTAATTTATATATTGCTACATGTAAGAACCTCTTTTAGAAATAAAATCACTGTTTAAATTAATGAAGAATTAATATCTGCATATAGAAGCAACAGCTCACAAAACATGAGGTGTGATATGCAATTATGATCCTTTCAAGAATGGTATCAGTATTGGTATTTTTCCAGGTCCAAAAGGCCAGAAAGGATCTCCAGGCTTTCCAGGACCATCAGGTGACCCGGGTCCTCCAGGCTTTGGTGGCTTTCCAGGTGACAAAGGAAATCCTGGGTACCCATCTGCTGGGCCTGCAGGAGAACCTGGTCCAAAGGTATAAAGGCAGTGGAAAAATTTTCCCGTTAGGCAGAGCCTTTGACTATAGAAACAGAAAACAACATGTAAGCAAGACCTGCAGAGTTTGTAGATGATTTGTTAGTGGTAAGAAATACAAAAATTTTATTGGGTCATTACTCAGGAGAAATGTTTTAGTACATTATATTTCACTTCTTTTGTGCAAGAATTTCTTATTTATAAAGATGGAACATCTTGAGGTAACTTGCTTTCTGTAAAAGTTCCTAATTCATTAAGAGCAAGGGTATTAAAAAGTACAGCAAAACATCATGCAAATACAAAAGTTTTGTAATCTAAACTTGTACTTTTTGGTTTTGATAGTCTGGTAGTATCCTTACACAAGATTAATTTTTTTTTCTTAGCAATATATATTACATTCCGTATATGTTATCTTTGGTAATACATATATTGCTAAGAAAAAAACAGTTTTTAAAGTTAGATCAATTGGATAGTTTAACTCCCCATGTTCTGGTTATTGAATAACTGGAAGTCTTTTTACCTATGAGATTATCTGAAATGTATGGCTGAAGCTGTAAATTACTCTATAACTCCTGTAATCTGTCTAAATTATTTGTTTATTTTCTGTATTAGCTGGGTTGCCCCAGTGCGATTACTGTCAAAAAAGTCAGTAGCAATTAAAGGAAAAAAAATACATATTTCAGTATTTTGTATAGCTGCATATTACCTAAGGAATGGATGTTTGGATCAAAAAAGAAGCTGTAGAATAGGAAAAAGAGGAGCTGGTAGAAGGGGAATCTGTGCCGGGGAAAATATCTAAAGACAATTTGGTGTGTAAAGGTTAAAAATAGATCTTAGCTATGTCTAAAGGATCAGTGGCATTATGAGAAGACCTTCTATTAGTCTGCTCTGGGTTTTGTCTGAAAATCATAATGACACACGGTCACGTGTACTTAACCTTTAAAACTGCACGTGATTTTTCTGTTCTCCAGTGTGATTCTTTACCTGTGTGTGTGCAACTGCTGTTTCTCAGGGAGATCCAGGTCCCCCAGGAGTTTTTGGCAGCAAAGGAGAAAAAGGCTCCCAGGGTCAACCAGGACTTGCAGGAGTACCGGGACCACATGGGATCAGAGGGGAGATGGGAGGTGCAGGAATCCCAGGTATGGGGCACTGGGGAGGGATGGGGAGCTGGTGCTTTAGGAGAAGATAGTTTCTCCAGCTGCACAGGGTGCCTGGGGGTGGCACATGGATTTATATCGGCTGCTGTAAACCTCAACAGCTTCTCTGTGGTCAGGGCAGCCAGGCCAGCTTGTGTCACCTGGAGAACTTTCGCAGGTGGCCAGAGAAACAATAGCGAAGCTCTTAAACGGAGTCTGGATGCAGGGATGATGCCTTTTCCCCTCTGCCACTCTCTTTCTTCTTACAGGAAAGTGTGGGCCCCCTGGAGATATTGGTGCTAAAGGACATCAGGGCCTCCCAGGACAGCAGGGAGTCCCAGGCCCTCCTGGTATGGTATAGAGCATCTCTCCTAAACCCCTGCCCTGCCTTTGGGATTTCATCGCCCTTTCAGGCTTTGTTTACCTCCTTTTAACAGCCGCTCCTCAATGTTATCAGTTCAGCTAAGGCAAAAAGTTTTAATTTTGTTTCACTACTGGAAAGCTTTTTGCCCTTTTTTGTTTATAAGTACATATCCAAGGGTCTCAAGATGTGATATCACACAATTATAAGAAAGGCTTAGGTTCTTTAGGTTCTACCTCCTAAAAGAGAATAATAAACGAAGATACAGGTAGATGAAGAGAAGAACATTAACTGGAATAGAAAGAGGAGACGGAGTTGCGGTTGTCTGCAAAAGCAACAGAACTAAAACAGAATTAAAAATATACCTCAGGGACAGCGTGTGAATGTGCAGCACCAGAGAGGCGTGCTTGGCAGGCTTTATGATGCCTGTGCAAATAGGGGCTGTTAAATCCACTGAAGTCCAGTGAGCTCAATACAAGCTGTAGGCTGCTCTATACCAACATAGCTACACCTGTATTTGAAGTAGCTGAGCTAATTAAATTTTAATAAAGGAGAGTCAAATCTTCTCACTGCAAAATTATGGAACTAAAAATTATATTGTGGTCCATTGTAATTCACAGGTGCTGTTGGAGTCCCTGGTAAAAATGGACTTGTTGGTGAAAGGGGTGCTCAAGGTCAGGATGGCATGCCTGGCCACCCAGGAGTAAAGGGAGAACCAGGTAACAGCAGTGAAATATTTTCATTCTACTTTACAATTGGTTTTTTCTGTAATTATACTGAAAAGGATTATTTGGGAAGGATTACTAAGGAGCTTCTGCAGAGCCAAAACTAAGTTTTTGAGTAGAAGGTGATACATGTTTTTCTGTGGAATATTTGTACATGCTGTCAACCACCCAAGTGCATTATAAATGTTTTATTCTACGTGTGATTCGCCGTAATGTCACCTAAAACTGTTCATGTCTGCAAGAGTCAAAGGTCTGCTGTTAACAGTTCTTAAGGGTTTAATCTCAAAGAGATTAAAAGAACCAAAATCCTTTCCAATGAGCCTTCTCTGTTACGTGATTATAAAATGAAAGGAATCACAGTGTTTCCCTGCATGAATAGGAAAGTTTCCATGACCTAGACCTTGGGTTGTGAAACTTTCATTTAAATGTCACTCCTGATGTTACCAGTGTTTAGATAGATTTAGTCCAACACTGAATTCTGACAGAATTTTACACTGAAAATATTTCTTTGCATGTTAGTATCAAGAATACACTGAGGAGGCATCCATAGTATTTAGGAAGTTTTTGATTTTAACTTCTAAGTCATCACTGTTACTGTATTTTCATTTGTAGGTATTTACATTTATTTTTCTATTTTTCTTAATAACTAAACTAAATGCAGATATTTTTCATTTTTTTTCTCTGAAAATAGAAAAACCTAATTTTTGTAGAATGTACCTTAAATATGATTGACCAATAAGAGTTCCCCCTATAAATAAAAACTTGAGCATTTAATTTGTGTTTTTGTATAGAAGAAAGGGAAATAATAAATTGTATTTTACATATAATTAACTCTGCCTTTTGTTTCAGTAAATTCTGAAGAAATGTATGAAATAGTAGAAAACTGTGATGTTTTCTAAAAGTTATTTAGGACTTTGAGTATAATGTGATTTATTATTTTATAGGACCACCAGGGAGAGGGATCCCTGGCCTTCCAGGTATTCCTGGACGTAGAGGTGAGTTGTCTTTTCAAAAAGCAACAGCTTAATTTTGAAATACCAGAATCATCATCAAGTCCCCTCCTGCTTTCAGGTGCTTGAAATGGCACTAAGAGTGCCAGAGGAAATCAGGAGGGATTCTGTATTTTTGATCAGTGATTTGGTCCTATATATTAAATGTCAAGAGTTCTTGCTTGTGAAGTTTAGACTGTTGTCAAAGGGAAATAAAGAAGCTGAACTTCTGTGGCCTTGTGAAGGTGACATACACATTCTAAAGCTTTTGTGATACGTAATTCGATTAACAGAGTACGCTCTTATGAAGAAAGATCTTGCTGAATACTAAGCATACTTTTAGAAACCTGCAGTGGCTGCATTTTAATTTTGTTCATCTTCCCTTTTATATTGATAAACAGGAAGCTTTCGTCCCAATTTTTAGGTTTTACATTTTATTACTAGTGCTGGTAGAAATCCATTGTTTTCTTTACTTTAAAAAAGTAAAATTAACACAGTCTAAGATCAACTTCAGAAAAAAATAATTTTGGAGTAGTCTCTTATTTTGTTGCATTCATATTGAAGCCTCCAGCTGGAATTTAGTTTAAAAGGATCTATTAATTCTGATGTACAAAGAAGCATTTCTTCTACTTACACATCAATAAAAATTCCCTTCTCTAGTCTGTTTATCTTCCTCAAGTTTACTCCTTGACATGAGCAATTTCTGAAGTGGAGTGGGGTTTCTTCTATTTGTTTGGGTGTTTTAACTGAAAAATGAGGTGTGCACCTTGTCTTCTTACAACTGTGTTGCTTTAGGGTAGCAAAGTGGCTTTGGGAACCTCTCTGTACTAAAAACCAGGGCTGAATCCCACCTTTGCAGTATAGGAAATGCACATTCTGAGTTGTCACATCACCCACGTGTAATATTCCCACTTTGCAGGAATCAAAGGGGACATGGGACTGCCCGGTTTTCCTGGGCCTCCAGGTGTGAAAGGTCTGCAGGGAGACCGAGGACCCATTGGACCTCCTGGCTTAGTGGGGCTGCCTGGATTTCAAGGCGCCACTGGCATGGCAATCCCTGGCCAGAAAGGGAACAGAGGAGTTCCTGGTGCACAGGGGAGACCAGGTGGGTTGTTATAACTCCTCCTTTATCTGAAATGATACACTGATAATTGAAAGCAGAAGTCAGCCTATCCAAAATTCAAGGTTGAAAGGGGTATCCCTCCAAGAATTTCATAATTAAACAGGTCCCTTTGGCAGTTAATGCAGTATTACCATTGAAAACAACATGATCTATGCAGTGGCATTTAAATTAAAATAACTCTAAGCTTTCCAGTACACTTGTCTGCATTATCTTGCTTTCTTCCCACGTGGTCTGTAGGGCAGCTGAGATCCAACTTCAACAAGGTGAGATAGCATGAGTGGCACTTGGGGCCATTGTTTGGTGCAGGATGTGGCAGTGTTGGGTTTACAGTTGGACTCAATGATCTTAAAGGTCTTTTCCAACATAAAAGATTCTGTGATTCCAGGCTTAACATAAATGGAAGATACTAAAAAACCTGTAGTGTTATAGAGTACTGTAAGTTCTGATCTCAGATTAAATTAGCAGGCTAGGAAAAATTTGTTGATTTTTTTTTTTTAATGAATGTGTGTATTTCCTTGGAAATCACAGAGGTGATAACCGTGAGTATCATTATGGAGCCACTGAATGTTGCACCGAGTTGTGTGTAATCTGTGAGAAGCTGCTGGCAATAGTCTTTCCTCACTCTGATGTTTCTGTATAGGTGCTCCTGGTTTTCCAGGGCTTCCAGGTCTTCCTACTCTCAGTGTGAAAGGAAGCAAAGGTGTCAGAGGGGCAGATGGCATCCCAGGGCCCAGGGGCCCAGCCGGTGACATTGGCCCTCCTGGTCCCAAGGTCAGTGAAATGAATATTTCTTCCTTCTTCTTGCATTGAAAATCTGCTCTTACCCTGAAAATAACATGCTTTAAAAAACCCTCCAAAATCTCCAAACAAACAAACCCAAACCAGCATCACCTCCCCACCATTTTCACAAAACCACCTTGTAATAGAGCAAACACCAAAATGGATATGAGAAGCAGGTTTTATGGGCTGAAGTGGATCAATAAGAATTGGGGTTTTTTTAATTCCTGGTATGTAATTTCCTTGGCTGTTCTGTGTCACAGAATAATATGAACAATAATATGACTATTTCTAACATGCTTAAGAGTGGAGCAGATAATTCTAGTTGCAGCATATGCTGTGAATGTAATGCTTTGAATATTCTGAACAAAAATAAAATGTATTTCATAGTGTGAAGATGCTGCTCCTGTTTATTACTGATGTTCTCTGACTTGCAGGGAGTAGAAGGTCGATCAGGCTATCCTGGTGCTAGAGGACAGCCTGGATTTCTTGGATTCCCAGGTGTAAAAGGTATTCATATATTTATTATGTATACTCCTGTGTGCCAAATACAATCATTTACATGTTGAGTTATAATTGTATTTGTGTATGAGGTGTTCTAGAGACACGAGGTTTTGCCTTGAAAATCAGGGTAGAAGGGAGTTGAACTCCACTTGAAGGCCGCAAATCCAGTGACAAAAACATCTAACATACAAAAGACATAGTCTAAAGTTGAGAATTTAAATTAGGTTTATGGACCAGCCTCTATAGACAGGCATGACAGTATCATCTTAGAAATGGAGTGCACTTGACCTATAAATTATACAGTTGCAGCAGAGGTGAAGAAACTCCCTTCCACATTTCTGCAGGCTGTGTTACCCTTTGGGAACTTTGTGTGGATTGAAGCTTATTGTGCCTCAATAAGCCTCTGAAACTGACAGTTGTTCTGACATTTTAAACCAGACAGAGGTATCTTCAATCTTCTCTTTTAGGAGAAAAGGGTAATCAAGGACCCCCAGGACCACAAGGTGCAGAAGGGCCAAGGGGACCAAAGGGCCAGCATGGTAACCAACCCTTCTCCTTCCAATACCAGCTGATTTAGGTTGATTTCTTTGGTTTTTTGTAGTTTGTTTGGGTTTTTTTAATGTAAAGCAATAGATCTTCATTATATTTTTGCTGCTAGGCCCACCTGGAGTCTCTGGGAAAATATTCTCCATCCCAGGAAGCAAGGGTCCTCCAGGACTGCCAGGAATCCCAGGAACACCAGGTGATCCAGGAATTCAAGGGATTCCTGGACTACAAGGTGATTTATATTTTTACCTCTATGCATGTCTGTGTGTGCTGCTTAGTAGAACATTTTGGTTTGGTGGGAAAACTTCTGCCTAGAAAATTGACACATCTTCAAAAAAACCTCATCATATTTAAAAATAGCACCTTGTACCTTGTTAACACCCTAATATTTACAACCTGTCCCATTCCATCTGCCCTCCACCCTTGCAGTGAGTCAGTGAGCACATAAGCCTAAGCACCATAGGGGATGGAAACATTTCCCATTTTCCTACAGCCAGAACCATGCCCAGGATGAGGTGGAGATTCCCTGGGTATCTGGCCCTCCTTCCCAGCAGCACAGCTTTGCACCCCAGGAAGGGAGCTCTTCGAGGGGCAGGCTTGCTAGAAGGCATTTCACTGCAGTACATTCAGTATTTCCTTATAATCTTCCTGATAGGAAATATGATTACAGTATTATAGATAGTCTGAGAACTTAGTGAATTCATGCTTTTATTTTAACACAGCTAGATTTATGTGGGGATTTTAACTTTATTCCTTAACAGTTATTAAAATCTAGAGTAACTACTGCTGTTTGCCTCAGGATTTTTTGTTTATTGCAATTTAGGACCGAAAGGAGTAAAAGGTCTACCAGGAAGTTTTGGTCATCCAGGTCATCCAGGATTGCCTGGTCCAAAAGGAGACAGGGGATTTCCAGGACAAAGAGGTACAGGAAAGCAGGCATCTCTGTTTGACGGGTACTACTGAATTTACAGATAAACTGTACTGCAGTTTCTGTAAATCCTTCCTCTTACATCTGTTGAGATTCTGTAACATTCTCAGTAGCTTTAGGGACACATGTAAGTGCATTCTAAACTTCTAACAGATGCATATTCACAACTGAAATAATAATTTCCAGACATATGCCTTGACTGTGCTCCTCTGTTATTAATCACTTCTGTTTATTCACCTGAGATCCCAAGGTGTCAGGGTGCCTTTTTATTACATCAAAATAGAACCAAATATTTTTATTTAGGCACCACAAAATGTTTTTACTTATAGCTTTTTTTGGTAAAAATGGCCATTGTTGTTTAAAATACCTCACTATTCCATGAAGCTATGCAGTGTAAAGCTACCTGAGCTAGGTCTGAAGGAGTTCCTACATCTGCAACAAATACTATCAATTTTTAAGTTGTATCTTCTTATTGGTATTTTTTTTGTTAGCTTTTAAGCAGTTTCACTAATTTCAAAGAAACGAAAATTCAAACAAAATTATAATACTTGCAGACATTTTTATTTCCCCTCCACAGGACAACCTGGATTGATTGGCTTTCCAGGGCTGCAGGGATTACCTGGCTCACCAGGGACTATCACTGCTGGTCCAACAAGAAGAGGATTTATCTTTACCCGGCACAGTCAGACAACAAAGATCCCTTCGTGCCCGCACGGGACATCCCAGATCTATGTTGGCTATTCGCTGCTCTTTGTCCAAGGAAATGAACGAGCACATGGACAAGATCTTGGTACTGTATTGGTAAAAAAATTCAGATTGTTTTCTCAGAGTCCAGTAATGCTAAGTTGTCATGAAACCAAATTTACAGTAAGTGTCTGAGGTAAACATTGGTTTCAAACATCCGTCTCCAGAGTGGCCTGGAGGCAATTCAGGAATCATGGTTTAAAAGACACCTTTCTTTCCTGCACTCTGATATTCCCTTGTTGATATCCTTCGAGTTTTTTGAGGAGGAGTTCAGTTGCTTGTGGATAGATGTCCAGTATAAACCTTCACAACATCCGCACAGGGCTGACAGTAATGCCACAGGATGTGAGGGAGAATCACATCCTGTGGTATTGTAGGGTTTGGAGCCTCAATGGGATGCTTTAGGGTGTGAACAATGTCAGCAGAAACTTTTGTTTAAGCAGCTGAATCCCTGCCACTGTGTCAAGGACTGATACCATTCAAGAAGATTGTATTATTTTAACAGATTTTGTTCTTAGCCCTTGTTTATTATATAGATATTTTTGTATAAATCAGCAGCATTTTGCTTTCAGATAATTTTACTGTACAGACACTTCTTAGAGTTACAAACTGTTTTAATTCTTGCTGCAGTAGATTGGGCGCCATCGTGTGTCTCTTCAGTCACTGCACTAAATAAAATCTATCTGTCACAAACCTCTCCTCTTTTGTCTTCTAGGTACAGCTGGCAGCTGCCTGCAGAGATTCACCACCATGCCCTTCTTGTTCTGTAGCACCAACGACGTTTGTAGCTTTGCCTCCCGCAATGACTACTCCTACTGGCTGTCCACGGCAGTGGTGATGCCACCAGACATGGCTCCCATTTCTGGCAGGGCTCTGGAACCCCACATAAGCAGGTGAGAGGATAAGAATTTTAACTCTTCTGCCCTGGAACCGCAGAGGCACCGTAAATTGTTTTGAGTGGCAAATCTTAGGCAAAGGCCTGCCCATCTCAGCCAGTACAGTTTCAGCAGCCTGGTTTTTGATTACTCACCTAAGTGTGTCAAACATCCAGTGATGCTCTCAGGGAAATTCAGAATAAAGCTCAGCTCCCACCACAGGGCCTGTTGCTGCAGAGCCAGCATAAGAAAATGGCACACAGTCCTATTGATTGCAGGGGTTTTTTTTAAGACCCTATCATTGTATATATCAGAGACAGACTAAAATTAAGTAAAGACAGCTTCATTATTTAGCATACAGCGCAAATCAAATTCTGCTTTCAGTTCTGGATGATATATTTACCATAGCTGGTGAAGAACACTGTAAACTGGGCTGGAGGTTCTCAGCTATGAAACACCCTTGTGCAAACGTGGCCCTTTCTAGTTGCTTAGAACAGCTGAGAAGGATGAAAAGCAACTTCAGAAAAAAGCTCTAAAACCATGAAAGACCTAGAGCAGCAAAATCCAAGATGGGAAGGCAGGCTTTGCACTCTTGTCTTCTGTCCTGCCCTACCCGGTTGTTGCAGTCCAGTAACTCAGCTTCAGTTTCCTCATTTCGAAAATAAAGATTATTTTTTCTAATCTTAGCAAATAAAGGTACAGAACTTTAATCTAAACCGGAACAACATAAAGTAGTGAGGACATGAAAAAGGTAAAATTTTGCTCGTTACTTCATTAAAGGCAAAATTAAGAATGTTCTGGAATTACTTCCCATCTTAAAATACTTTTTGTCTGGTGTTACTAGTAGGGATTGCAAAGCAATTGCAAAGTAAGGTATATAATAATATATATATAAGGTATATAATAATATGGAAGGGTTTCCTTCAATTTCCTTATCTCCTCATTAAACACAGAAACCTGTGGGAGCAGTAGCATTTATAGCAAGCCCTGCCAGGAGGTAGCTACCATCCTAGAAGACCGAATTTGTTCTGCTTTCGTGTTTTCCCTCACGTCTGCACTGAGTGTATGTGCTGTCCTTCCCAGGTGTGTTGTCTGTGAAGGAGCTGCAATGGTCATAGCAGTGCACAGCCAAACAACTGGAGTTCCTGCATGTCCAGATGGCTGGATGTCTCTCTGGAAGGGTTTTTCTTTTGTTATGGTAAGGGTATATCAACTTGACTTATTCATTTTATGTCCTCTCATTTTCATTGGTGTTTTCAGCTGTTCATAGCTCATTTGTTTCTTTATAACTATTAAATTCTTTCTTTTTTCGCCTCTTCTAAGAAATAGAAAATAATTCTATTAATTCTTATTCAGTTCCAAAAGCATAGAAACAACTCTTCTGATCTGTTCACAAAAATAGGTGGCAGGAGGAAAAGCAGAAAAGATGAGAGAACTACTAAAGGATTTTAGTCTGACAAAAATAACTGCATGCATCCACTTTCACATGTTGTGCTAAGATCTAGGAAACAGGTTTGGAGAGTGGAGTGGTTAAACTGGTCCTGAACACAAAAACGTAGAAATAGGTGACCAGCTTCCATGCCAGGAAGTTCTTTTACAGTTCAGATCTCGGGGCTGAACTGCACAGAAAGCTAAAATCAAAATAAATGCAGAACACTGTCTACAAAAGACTGCCCCAGCAGTTTTGATGCCACAATTACATATGAGTGAAGAAAGTTCATAAGGTAACTGCAAATTGAGAACTGCTTAGGGGAATAACAGTGTATTTGTATTAGGGGATGTGGTATTTTATCTTTGTTACCCATGTTTGTGGGATGTCATAGGGATGCCAGCAAATGAAGGTAAAAGAATTTTAAACCCCTCTTTTTTGCATAATGCAAAGTCCTTTTAGGTCTAGTGTGAAGTTTTTGTTTCTCCTGTGATTTGGCCCCAAGTAGTAAAAATAATAAACTTGGACAAGAATGAGAGAATTTTTTAGCATTTGGTTGAAACAATTTGCTTGTTTCCAACATCAGCAAAGTTAGATGGTATTTTCTAGCCAACTTTATACTGTTGTAAATTATTTTAGAACTACTTCTCCAAGCATTTATCAACATCAGGGAAGGAAAATGCCTTTTCTGCTTTTGGTGTTTGGAGAAGCAATCAATGCAACAAAACATATGAAAACACACCCCCACCAATTTGGCTTATTTGTAGTGTAGTTACTGTTGCCTCAACTGGAGAGGAGGCAGCTTTCTAGTCTTTGTACTGCTTAGCTTCATGCTTTTCATCGACCTGAAAAAGGCCTTTGCAGGGACTTAAGAAACGCCATAGCTGCTTGAATTTTCAGAAGGCTTCTGTGGTTCATTATAAGTTTTATCAAATGAATCTGCGTTCATTTTGTTTTTTCCAAGATATACCACAGAACATAGGGTGTGTTTTAGAAAGAGATTTTTTTTTTGCCTGGAGTTTACTAAGAGCTGACGGGCAAGTTCTCATAAGAATGTTTTGGTGGTTGCAGTATACAAGTGCCGGCTCAGAAGCTTCTGGCCAAGCATTGGCATCTCCTGGATCTTGTCTGGAAGAATTTCGGGCAGTCCCATTCATAGAGTGCCATGGCAGGGGGACTTGCAACTACTACACAAATTCCTACAGTTTCTGGTTGGCCTCATTAAATCCAAGGAGAATGTTCAGGTAAGATGTACTTCCCTGCATCCCAGTGCCCGAGGAGACAATAAATGCCTGCAAAACCTGTGGGGGCTTCCTTTGTATTTCCCTCAGGTTAGGCACCCGTCTGTTAGGTTTGGAGTCATTCTGCAGCACACAGATGTTTTCAGTGAGCCAAAGAGTTCAAGATTATTGTCAGTAATTCCATATCCAAAGTCTCATTGTCTTTCCCTGTTTTTTAAAGAAAAAAAAATTGAATGTTTGGCTTTTTTCTTTTAGGAGACCTGCGCCACAGACTTTGAAAGCAGGAGAACTAGAAAACATCATCAGCCGTTGTCAGGTCTGCATGAAGCGACCAATCTAAACAGTGGCCACTCTTCATAGAACATGGAACTGCTTTTATTACAAAGAATTGCCTAACTCTGAAGAACTATAATTTATTAAAGTCCAGCTGCATCTGGAAAGAAAATTATAAATTGCCAGGGCAGTACTGTGGTGAGGTAGGGCGGCAGTTTGACTTTTGTCTTTGGCAAACGACAAAGCACTTTGTTGGAGGAAGCTTATAATGGCATCTGCGGGGGCTTCTGCTGAACCTTGTCCTTTCTGAGCTGCATCTTCACCATAAAACTCCGGCATCACCAGATCTTTAATGAAAGATGTTAGTGCTGCCTTGTGTCGTGTGCTTTTCAAACGGCAAGACAAGCTAAACGCTCCTGCATCAGCTTACATTTGTTCAGTGTTCCAAGGGGGTGTCCTCTAACATGGCAGCCTGGCACTTACGAGAGGTAGGGCTCAATAGGAAATATTTTCAGTGCACTTTTCACTATATAACGATTCATTGAGAGTTGTTTGGTTTGGTTTTCTTGTCTAATAAACGAGTATCCCCCTGTACCTCACCCTGCCCCTGGCTGCGGACAGGCACGCGGTGCTTTTGTACCACTGGCGTGGGGAGCCAGAGAGGGAGCGGCAGCGGGCACGGGGCAGCAGGAGCGGTGACCTGCACCCGCTGGGCTCTCCAGAGGGACTGGGGCGAAGGGCTGGCTCACTGGAAGTGTTGGAAAGCTTTCATCAGATTCCATGGCTTTTGACACAGATCATGTGATCTCTGAGTTCCTCACAGCTGACACTATTGGGCCTGTATTATGATCACACGCTTTCATCTCTCCTGCAGAAAACCATTTACCGTGTAATTTGGGATTTTGTTAGAACTGACAATTACTGTATGGCTCAAGGGCTCCCATGGTGTTATCAGGTTATCACACACCTATCAGGATGTGATTCCTGACAAAATCTGTAATACTTCCATTTTACAGTATTTCATATTTAGATATTTATCACAAATTGTATTCTGTATTTAATTATTTAGCACGCGTATCTGCAAATGAAACCATTTATTCCATCCAGTTAAATGTATGCATCCAGACTTTTTAAAAAGACTGATATTTAAATTGTACCATCTAAGCATTGACTTACATGAGAGAATCCAACTGTAAATGAACATAAATACTTGAAAAGCACTTTCATTTGCTCATATAAATTATATAAAATTGTAGCTCTGAGGTTTTTTTTTTAATATTTATAACATTGCACTTGCAAGGCTATTTAAAATTGTAATGTTGACATTTAAAATGTTAATATTTTTTAATACTTGCACAATCTATCAGAATTCCAGTATTTAGTGTTACAGAAGAAGCCTAATTCATCTGAATAGTTCTGTAAATGCACCATTTTAAATGTAGGGTCTAGCAATTCAGTGAAATAACCAGGATTTCTCATTTAGATGTTTTTTTTAAGCCAGTGAAATTTTATATTGTTTCTGTTAAAATACTTGCATTGTGTTTGTCTGGCTGTTTGAATTTTCAGTGTTAACCTAACTAAGGAAAGGTTTTGTCTGTGTTCCATGCCAGTATCTTACGATGGAGCTAATGTGAAGGTACCATTTCCATGAACTGAGTGGATATTGTGAAATTATTGTTTGCTTGAAGTCATAGTACTTCTGTTTGCAAGGTGTAATTGTGAATTTACAGGGCTTTATGAAGAATCTCTTTGCAGATGCACTACTGATAAGAAGGTATTAATGTCAAGCTAATATTTAGTCTTTTCATTTGAATCAAGCCTGGGGTTGAGGTTGTTTTCCTTAAAACAATCACATACTAGATTTTTCCATAAACTCTGAAGTTTGCTTTAAATACTCAGAGATAAAAACCACACCTGTTGCTTGGTAGGTTGCTGGGGTGCTAGTGGTTTCTTTTTTCATTAAGGCTCATGGCAGTCAGCCAAAGGCATTATGTACAATATAAAATCGATGACTGTGGAGACTCTCACGTAAAACTCGCTGGTAAAAATGCAAATGTGAGTACCTGAGGCTGAAGTCTGCTGGAAATGTGTCCAGTAGAGGATAATGTGTAAGGAGAAGGGAATGGATTGTGGCTTTAAAGTCCAAAGGTAAGTTACAGAGAGTTATGTCTCATAGTACAGCGTATAACTGGAAGTTATGCCTTGCTCCCAGTTCTGGATTCCGCTGCTCACTTCTTCTGTGGCCTTCAACAAGTTACTAAGAAAGATGTTGATAAATAGCTTTAGACTTTGAGTGCTCAAACTGAGTCTTTCTTTCAAAAGCATGAAATACAACTGCAGGGACACATGTTTGTCAAGCCTGGCATAATACAAGCTAGACACTGGAAATCAAAGAAAAACTTGAAAAAAAGTTGATGTTAACTTCTCACTGCAGCTGCAGATCATTTTACTTCCCTACTGCTAATGGTTGTTGTGAGGATTAGTTAACTGATGTCTGTAAATGCTTTGGGAGCCTTAACTGGAAAGTGCTGATGAGGTGCAAGCTGTTAATATATTGTACTGAAAGAATGGGTGCATGAGAAATCAGGAATAATGAGCAAACAAGGGGGGCTGTATTCTGCTAAATACAGACAAATAAAAATATTTTGACTAAATAAAAGACTCATTTTCATGTTGGCTTTTTTTGTTCCCTTTCCAGTGATAATGATCTTGTCCACTCCCTGTGCATACAAAAAAGAAAGTGAAAAGTGTTATCTGATTAACAGAGTGGGTAGAGTTTTTCCTCAGAAAGACACTCACTCTTTCTGACCTGGACTGCACTACAGGTTTAGCACTTGAGTGTAAATAGACAAGCTGAGTCTCTGCATGCCACTTTTATCCATTCCTATGTATGATACTGTGATGAGCTGGGGTTTTCCTTCTCATCAGCTGGTTCAGAGCTGTTCTGGATCCAGTGTGAGAATTTCCATTGCTAACTGGTAATTTGTATTGCTAACACGCTGGTGTTCAGGTTGTTGCTCAGGAGTGTTTAAGTCAAGGACTTGTCAGTGTCCCATGGTCTGCCAGGGTGGAGATGCACAGAGAGCTGGGAGGAAGCAGGGCTGGGACAGGTGCCCTGAAGTGGCCAAGGGGCATTTCCACACCACAGAACTTCATGCCCAGTATATGAACTGGGGAAATTACCTGGAAAGAGGAGGCTGGTGCTGGATCAGGGACCGGCATGGGATTGGTCAGCAGGAGGTGAGCAATCGTATTGTAATCACTTGTCTTACTTGGGTTTTATCTCCTCTCCCTCTCCTTTTTATTACAGTTATTATTAGTGGTATCATTTTTATTATCACTGCTTTGCTTCAATTACAAAACCATTCTTACCTCAACATGCATTCTATTTGATTTTCTTTCTTGATTCTCCTCCCCATCCCATGGTGAAGTAGGGTGTGGGGAGTGAGTGGCTGCATGGTGCTTGGTACAATCAAATTGTGTGCAGCAGAAAGAAAAAGGCACACCTAAAATTTTTATCAAGAGTTCACCATGAAAATAAGGAAGACAAACCACCAGAACTGTGTTGTATGCAACATTCTTAAGGACAGGCTTTTAAATCATTGATCTGAAAATCAAGGATATCTGCAGCAAAATCTGCAAACTGGCAAAGAAAGTTACTTGTGCAAGGACTGTTACACAGTGCAAAAAATGGAAAGAACATCCTGAGAGGGGAAGGGATACAGCCTGATGCAATTCTTTTTGAGAGGGGACAGAAGACAGGGGCCATGGGCAGTCGTGACCTACTAATGGTAATTCATAATTAGAAATCCCCACCAGAGCTCCCCCACAGGAGCATCTCCTGTGACTCAGAACATCTCAGGTGACTTGCTGTGAACACTGAGTTTATTAACAACAGTCACATATTCAATGGAATAAAAACAGTCACATAACTGATCTCAACATGAAATTATATATGGGAAAGCAAAGGAGAGGAAGCGTATTTCTAGTGTGCTTGAAGAACCAGCTTTTAGACTATAATTGCTTTGGGGTTTTCTTGTTTGTTTGTTTGTTCTTATTTTAGAGATGAAATCCTCTTGATAGTTTATAAAATGTAAAAGAAGAGGTAAAATTGAGGACTTCACATATAGAATGATGAGGATTGCCTGGTAAGATGTGCTTGGGGCACAGCTCGTGTTTCAAGGAGGCCAAATGTAAGATCAAATATAAGACCTTAAGGCAACTACTGTATCATTCTCAATGTTAGACAACTTCTATTTAGTAGGAGATTGTATTTCTGACCACTTGTCTCTGTTAAACACTGCTGTTGATATTTGTGAAGAGCTGAATTAGCAAGTTGCAAGTCTTGGATCAGTATACGCTTCTGTGCTTCTGGAACTGCTACACTTTCTGACCTCCAAAACACTGTGACTGTGAATCCAAAGATCGGGAAACCTCTGAGGCTACTTTCTTCTCTTTTAAAAAATACCTGCTATGTATAATAGCATCTTTCATTGTATTTTCCTGTATGGAACTGGAAAATTGAGTTACACCATGCAGCAGCAGCTGCTCCTAGGTGTGGAGGTTGGTGAGCCCACTGAATAAGGGGCCAAGAAAGTCTGTTGGTGGGACAGTCCCTAGGATCAGAGAGCATCCCCCAGGTTAGGGTGACAGAAAAGGCTTCCCCCAGGATGCTTTGTTTTATTATGTTAATGTCCTCCAGTTCTGCTTCCCCAGTTGGCCCGTTGGCCTCCCTGCCCCTTTATCCCTTATATGTCCTTGCCCTGGAAAGTTCTCCCTTCCCTGTACCCCCATTGGCCCTGGCTCCTAGAGTTTCCTATTGGCTCCCTTACCGTGGTCCCGCCTGTTTACCGCCCTCAAGCCCTCAGATTATTGGTCCCTGATGCTCTCTCCGCCCCTACTGACCCCCTATAGAAACCTGGACCCTCCCATTGTCTTGGTCTTTATCCCTGGATCCCTTCACATGTGGATGGAATAAAC
>VYZT01017200.1:0-22214 GCA_013400735.1 Pomatostomus ruficeps
CCCCGTTCCTCCCTCCGTCCCGGGCCGATAACGCGACGAGTGACAGCGCGATGCGCCCGCTCCCCGCGCCGCTGCTCACCGGGCGCGCCGGGCCCCGCTCGCTCCCGCCTGCCGTTCCCGCTGCCGTTCCCGATCCCGTTCCCGCCCCGGTTCCCGCGGCCGATGCCGTTCCGGGTCGCGCGGGGCGGGCGCAGGCGCGGGCGGAAGGCGGCGGAAGGCGGCGCGATGGCGGCCAAGCGCAAGGCCGAGGCGCTGATCCCGGCCGAGGAGAGCGACCAGCTGCTCATCCGGCCCCTGTGAGCGCCCGGGGAGCCGCGGGAGGGCGGGGAGGGCCGGGCGGCGCCGCTGGGAGCTGCTTCTGGCCTGGTGAAGGTGCCGCTGCAGCCCCGGGTGCTTCTGGTAGCGCCACAAGCCGTGCGATGGGGATGGCTTGAAGATGCTCCTCCAGGCGCATTCGGCCCATTTGTTACTTAGGTGAACTTTCAGTATACGTGTCGGTAGTTGGAGGTTCGAGTGCTCAGTCAAAAACAGAAGAGGCCAAAGTAATTTCCTCAGACAGGCTCTTTATATTTCTGCTGAGTTACATAGGGCCTCGTTTCCTCTGAGATAAGTACAGCTGTTCAGTTACTTTGGATATCTGAGCTTAGAAGGGCCGTGCAGTTGTTCTTTTACACAGAAAAATAATCCCGGTAAAGGCGTCCAACGTAGTTTCGTTTGTGCGGCGTGTGCGCGTTGCTTCCATCCTCATGACTTTGATATCCTTTCGCAGAGGTGCTGGCCAAGAAGTAGGACGGTCATGCATCATTCTGGAGTTTAAAGGAAGAAAAATAATGGTAATTATTGCACGACTACATTTGTATGCCCTCTCAGCATGGTACTTGAGATCACTGAAGTGATCTGAAATGTTGCGGGTGAAATTCAGCCTCTGCACTGAACTCAGAACAGTGCTAGAACAGGCATGTTTTGTAGCTCTCTGGAGTGGTATAGCATGGATAATATTAGGCATTACAGAGGCTGTGCTGTAAAATAAAACCATATCCCCATACAGAATGTATGTGCTTCCAACCCAAACCATTCTGCTTGAAATCCAGTGCTAAAAATAATGTTTAATGTTTAATGAAGTACAAGCTTTTTTTTTTTTGCATGATGCTGGAAGTTACCAGTCACTAATAACTATATGATAGACCAAAGTGGAAGAGGGTTTTTTATATGTTCTGTTAGAAGCTGTAACTTTCTTTCATTTTTCAGCTTGATTGTGGAATCCATCCTGGGCTGGAAGGAATGGATGCTCTTCCTTACATTGATTTGATAGATCCTGCTGAGATTGATCTCCTCCTCATTAGTCAGTAAGTGGCACCTAAAAGAACAAATAACTTGAGGTCATGGTCTGAGCTGTGTTCTCTTGTAGGTCATTAAGAGAGGCTGAAAATAGGTGTTACTTAGATGGTATGGAAGAATTCTAGCTTCCAGATTTTTTTAAAAAAAGTTTGAAGCATCTCCATTTAGAATTAAGGACTGAATATTTAAGGATGTTCATTCACTTTTGACATTACAACTCTTCTGAGCTCACTGTGATTTCTGACTCTTTTACAACCTGGCTTGCTTTAACACCATTGTGACAGCTCCTGGAGTGAGTTTTCTACGCAGAGACTGCAGAAGAGTATTGGTTGTGGTTTTTGCTCTATTGGCTTTGAATTAAAAAGGTTCTTGGAGACTTACACAAGCTTTGAATGTGGTTTAAGTATTGCTTAGTGGCTGAGAGACGAGGAGAGCCGTTTCTAAATGATGTTATCAGTAATAAACAGCTCTCCATAAAATCCCAGGTTTTTGTGGTATGTGTTTGTTCTATCTGTATTTCAAAAGTACTTTCTTAAGATAGGTCAAACTAGAAGTGTGAACAAATAATTTAATTTTAGGAGATTGTGTTTTATTCTGTAGTGCACAACATGCAAAATTAGGACCATGTCTTTAGCTTTCTTGTGTCTTTGATGTTTATTGTGTCCCTGGTTCCTGCTCCTTTTCTCCCTCTAAATTTATATGGAAATTACAAAAAGAAGGTAATTCTAATACTATACATGTAAAACCTTGGCAATTCCTGAAGAATTTCCTGTACTAGTTTCATCTCTTCTTGGTTGTGTTTCTAGCCACTGGTCTGCAGAACATAGACCAGCACAGTTGCAACAAGGTTGAAAATGCTGTGTCAGGATTTTCATGACGTGGTGTTAGTCCAGTGAAGTAGGGAATTATAGATATTATGTATTAGTGTTGTGTAATATGAATGTATTGATTGGATTTGTGTTTCTGTTTTAAGTTTCCATTTAGATCACTGTGGGGCTTTGCCATGGTTTTTACAGAAAACGAGTTTTAAGGGAAGGACGTTTATGACTCACGCCACAAAAGCTATTTACAGATGGCTTCTTTCAGACTATGTTAAAGTCAGGTAAGCCAGCCTGTGGGGTGTCTCTTCCTGAATTATTTCACCTATGCATCCAATGAGAATCTTAAGATGAAGCTACCAAAAATAGCTGGATGTTGTCATAAGTAGCAACATTACATATAACCAGATTAAAAGTAAGGAATCATCTTAGTACCTCATGGACAGTTCGTAGTGAATTTTAAGCTCCTTAAGATACAATTCACTCTTCAGGACAAGGACAGATTAAATATGAAATATACAGAGTGCTCTGTTACTTATACTCTGGGGTTTTTTTATCTTTTTGTTTTCCTGTGTTTCTTGCCTTGAGACATCCTTTCCCTGTGACTGCAGTGGTCCTGAGCATATCTCAACTCAGTTGTTTTGAGCTTGGGTCAGAAACCTGATCCTATTTTAACTTGTTTGTTCTGAGCTGGTAGGAAAAGCATGGATCCATGTGATTTTTGAGGGCTGTTACAAGCTAAGTTGTAGATCTCTGTCCAGGGCTGGGAAACTGTTGGTACTTTTAGAGAAATACAGAGCAGATTCTGAACTGGAAAGACTGTTCTAGTCTGGCCTTTCAAAAGAAAGATACCTTAACTCTCCATCGGTGAGCTACGAGTACCTGGACTTGATTTCTAACACAGGAGATGTGGTGTTACTGAATGGAATCCTAACTGCCAGTGGGGAAAAAGCCGGGAAGCATTTTTTCTAGCTGTTCAGCTGAGCTGATATTTAGCCATTTCACTTACATCCAGTAACATCTCAGCGGATGACATGCTCTACACAGAAACAGACCTTGAAGAAAGCATGGACAAGATCGAGACCATCAACTTCCATGAAGTGAAAGAGGTGGCAGGAATCAAATTCTGGTGCTACCACGCGGGCCACGTTCTTGGAGCAGCCATGTTTATGATTGAAATAGCTGGTGTGAAGGTATTTTCTCTTTATTGTAAGTGGAAATCAAGCCTGAGTGCTAATGTAGTCATTAATGGCTATTGTCTGCTGTACCCCACCGCTGTGGCGGGAGCTGTCCAATAGACTTGGACTCAGGTCAAGGTGAGAGGCCCTGGCTCAGGACGTGTATTTTCTCATTGATTAGAACTGGCAAGTGACACACATCAGGTAGGAGGTTTGGATTGTGTGGGAGTCTGAGACATGACCCGGACTTGGAACCACCAAACAGGCAGTCTCCCTTGCTGCTCTGATCAGAGGCAGCTGGCAGCTGAGGCAGTTGAGTGCAAGCTGCCTTTTAGTAAAATCCGTGAACAGATGTTTGGTTCTGTAATTCTCTTTTACACGTCTGCTTGTCTCAAGTGCTTAAATGGCATTTGTCAATGTATGTGAGTCACATTTTTCTCATAACGCTCCTATGCTAAAGTACCTAAAGAAATAGGATTATTATTAATTTTAGGCACAGAAGGATTAAGTAATTCATCATATAATCACAGACAGCACTATGCCAAAACCAGATGCTTGAAACCCATCTCACGAATTGGAGTTCAGCAGGATAATCACCATCCAAGGAAAGTTTCACACAGCCCTGAAAAGGGAAGAGGGAAGGTGGTTGCTGCCCAGTAGGAATCTGTTCATGATTTATAAAGATTGAGAATTATAAAAGTTTAAAGTTTAAAAAAAGCCTAGAAATAGAGCTGAGTTTGCAATGATCACAATACAATTTAGATCTCTTAGTGTTTCTTTTTTCTTTTGAGGCGTGATGAAGATGATTTTCCTCTTACTATGGATTGCTCAAATGGATTGGGTTTTAATATCCATTTTTTTCTTTAATTTCCTGTGCTAGTAGGTTACCTGGCAGACCAGGTGTCCCCTGTCACTGACTGTGTTATTTATTACTCATATTTTTATCAATGGAATGATTGTTAAATAAAAATTGTCAGTTTTGAAACCATCAATTTGGGCGCAGAGATTTGCATTCCACTCTGCAGTTAAGAATCTGTTAAAAATAAAAAACAGTTAAAAAGCACTTCTTGGTATAATGGGGAACATGATTATTCCACTGGGAAAATCAACTAGATTACAGGCTTTTTTTAGTATCAGAAAATCTTTAAAGAATTTTTAATAAATAATTTTATCGGATTATTCATTATATTTTCATGCTGATACATAAATGCAGTTTTATCTTCTATTTACTTCCTCTTAGGCTTTGCTGTATTTTATGCTATGGCTTTTTTTACGTCTTAGTGGTCATTGTGAGTATGCAAAAGGCTGAAAATGGCACCTTGATATCTGACATGAAAAATAAGAGCTTAATAATTGTTTACCTAGTTTTGTTGGAATTATGGTACTGCTGGAAAAACCTTTACTGTTGGGGTTTAAATATTTGTATTGTAATACTGTTGACCTAATAATGTAAGCACTGTTCACATCAGAAGAGTCTTATTTAAAGTACAGCTGACCTTTTTATCAAAGATTCCTTGAAACCATCTTTGCGCAGCTTTTTGAAGGCAGCTGCCCTGGCAGAACCTGTAACCAGAGTAGCTGCTTCCCTTTGTCTCCAACAGCTCTTATATACAGGGGATTTCTCAAGGCAGGAAGACAGACACCTGATGGCAGCTGAGATTCCCAATATTAAACCCGATATTCTTATAATTGTAAGTTTTGCAAAGTTATTTCTTTCCATTAGTGATTAATTATGGATAGGAGTATGACTTAATTAAATCCAAAATGTAATGACAAAGACAGTGGAGATTTAGTGGCAGTGATTTGTGTTAAATATCCAAACACCTCGGTGTTCAGAACTCTGACATTGCTTCCCATTGTATTGAAAAGTCTAATTAGAATTCTGTAATTCTTCTGATGAAGCTCCTTCAGGCTCTAGACAAATCTTTCTGAGACGGGAGATTTATTAGATTTTGACTTGCATTGTACCAACCCCAATTTAACCAGATGTCTCTTTTAGTAGATTCTAACTTACTTGCAGATTATGTTAAGAATTTCTCCATGGTCACGGTGCCCTGAGTGCTGTTCCATACTTTTGTTTTGTTTTGTTTTGTTTTCTGAGTGAAATTATTTTATTCTGAATCCATGTTTGGAAACAGCAGCTTATGGGAAGCTTTTTATGTAACAGTTTTATCTAGAAACAAACACTAGGATCTCTCAAAATGATTTCATTTACTGTGTCCCTTCTAGCTCTTCTCAGTAACTTATAATCTAATTTTAAATCACATCAAAAATTTTGTGTAATTCCTATACTTTAAGCCAGGGGTTAAACTGTGACACATGTACCACTCTGGGCCATGTCTGTGTGATCACCAAAGCCTGGCAGCATTTCCAGTTAGGAAAATAAGTGTGTTAAATTTGAAACCTCCTAAAAGAAGCATCGGAATTAATAGCTCTAACTTCTTTAGTGCTAACATGATCTGTCTGTCTAAATTGCTTGGAGGGGTTTGGGAGAGGGGAGGTTTTTGTTCTTTACCTTGGTGGGGTGGTTTTGGGAACTTGGGAGCGGTTTTGACTTTTCCCTCTCTCAGACCTCTCTCCCTCCTCTCCCCAGCATGTCAACACCAGTATGTTTATCTGCCTTTTCTGTTGTTGTCGTTGTTGTTGGGTTCAGAGGAGATCAGGAATTACTCTCCGTGTCAGCCCTTTCAATGCTCTGTCTCTCCGCGTGTAGGAATCCACGTATGGCACTCACATTCATGAGAAGAGGGAGGAGCGGGAGGCGAGGTTCTGCAACACCGTTCACGACATCGTGAACAGAGGGGGCCGAGGTCTCATCCCTGTGTTTGCCCTGGGTCGAGCTCAAGAACTGCTTCTCATTTTAGGTGCGTACCTGCCCAGCTCCTCTTGATGAAAAGGCACAGAAAGTGATCTAGAATGCTTTCAGATATTATAATTCCTTGAACAACGCTTCAGCCATTTTGCAGCGTGTTAATTACCTGATAGTTTAATATATAATGCATGTTTGTTCAAATACAAGAAGTTCAGTAAGCCAACCAGCAGTTCTGCTTTGTGAGGTACAACGGGAGACCTAGAAAGGAAGAGATGATGGTGTGGTAATATGTGCTTGGCTTTTGAATCTTTTTGAACCAGGATTTCAGCAAATAGGGGCTGTTATTACACATTGAAAAATAACCAGTTACAACAGCTGTTCTATTTAAACTGTGCTGCTAACAAAAGGGGTATATTTTCCTGCAAAGTTCTACTATTTTTGCCCTTTAATTCACAAACCTGTGTGAAAAACTCTTTTTATAGGAAGATCTTAAAGGACACTTCTAACACTTCTGAAGTACTAATAATAATGAAAAGTAAATTAGGTTTTTGAACAAAAATGAGTGAAAATTACACATGAGCATAACAAGCTACTTCACATAAAATATATAGGTAGTTGTTACAAGGTACTTCAGATAGAACAGTTTTTAAGTAAATTACTACGAGGACTCTGCTTTCTTTTAGCACATTTAATTTGTACTATGTTACGTGATTGTTTCACTAGTCTTTCTGCTCATTCAAATGCCAGCAAGATCAAAAGATAACTATCTCAAGCTTAAAGTGCTTATATTTAGGGCTGTTGAAAATGAAGTGAAATTTTTCTCACTTTTCAGTTTAGCTCAGTATTAGAAACTAGCTTGTTTTCAAAATGTCTTACTACTTTATTCAAATGTTAACAAGAAATTTGGATCTAGGCATGTGGTAGTATTTGATGTTGTAGGATTATTTACTACTTCTCATTAATTGAGGGGTTTTTTTTAATTTATAGAGAACACAAAACCTGAACATTTTCAACCTTGTGTAGCCATTAGGTTGTAATTTGTTTGCCTCTCTTTGCTGTTTGTAGATATTAAAGTGAATTTCTAAAGATAAGCTTGAAAATATATCCAGCAAAGCTAGACATGCAATTGGATGCTTAATTAGGTAGAAAATGCAATTGCATCTCACATGCTTACACAGTTGAGCCTGCAGGCTTCTGTGTTTATTTTTCTTCTTTCTGTAACTGAGTGACAAAAATAAAATACTGTGTTACGCTGTAGAAAACTATGATGATGAGTTCAGCCTGTGACTGGTTATCTCTTAGTGGCTGTTTCCACCTTACACCTGAGCTTATTAAGGCAGTCATGGCAATGAGTCTGTCTGAAATGCTGTGAGAAGCTTTGCCTGCAAATCAGAAATGTTAGGTAAAAGCAGTGTAATGTCACTGTAAATGCACAATACAGCCAAAAGAGTGTACCTCTGTGTTTGGGTGATTGTGCCTCAATCGTGCAACATAAATATCTTTGAGACTAGCAGAACTGTATCCAGTTATGTTTGTACAACTGCATTTAGATCTTTCCTTTGTGTTTAGGAAAGGTCATGGCTACTGTCATGAATGATAAAATAAGTTGTGGTTAGTGGAGGCTCTTTCCTTGTTTTTGTTCCAGTTGGGCTTGTAACATATAATTGTTAGTGGCATACAGAAAGCCGGCCTTGATAATTGCTTGTTTCCTTCTCACCTTGAACTCCAAGGATTTGTTTTACTGAATGTTCATGTAATGAATTGTCATGAACAAATCTGTGTGCAGATGTCCCTGGCTCTTAAATGTGTAATTAATATTTGTCAGGGATATTTTAGCTATATTGTAGAGGTGTAGTAAAACTTCTGTTGTCGTAAATGTGGACTTACTGCTGTGTAGGATCGTGGAAGCTTTATCCCTTATAGCTGAAGGTGGTGGTTGATTGAAATTTGACCTGCCAAAAGGATCTGAAGTTCACCTTTGTCACATTTGTTTGCCTGTTTGTTTGTTTGTTTGTACTGGTTGCATATAGTTTCAGCTGGTGACTGTTTTAGAAAAGCAGATGAAAACAAAGAGGCCGTGATGGTGATTTTCTGTAATAAAAATGAAAAAGCCCACTGGTAAATCTGTTTTACAAGAATTGCTAATGCTTCTGAGAAGCACACACCTTATAAATAATCCCATGGATGGAATTTTGTGGTTTGTTGTTTGGTGGCTGGGGTTTTTTTGTTTGGTACTTTATTAATTCGTTCGTTTGTTTTTAGATGAATACTGGCAGAATCACCCTGAACTCCATGATATCCCCATATACTATGCCTCCTCTTTGGCAAAGAAATGTATGGCAGTTTATCAGACATACGTCAATGCCATGAATGACAAAATCCGCAAGCAAATTAACATCAACAATCCTTTTGTTTTCAAGCATATTAGTAATCTGAAGGTAAGCTTGAGATTCTTACAAAGAGCTGAACGTGGCAGAAGAGTTCCTGTTTGCTGAATCGTTTGCATGTTTAATATCCTGATACCGCAGAATACTCGGAGTTGGAAGGGACCCACAAGGATCATGGAGTCCAACTCTTTAAGTCAATGGCCCCTCCAGGGATCAAACCCATACCCTTGGTGTTTTTAGCACCATGCTTGAATCAGCTCAGCCAATCATTATCCTCAATATCCTAACAGATTCATTAGGGCCAGGTTGATATCTGAGTTATCTGCTGACCCAGTGCTTAGAGGGCTGTTTGAGGGGAGCGTATGCCCCAACATTTCTTCCACTGTAGATCCCTGTGATACACGTTTACTCCTTGTGGGCACCAGTGAGGGGGATTTTCCTGCAAAGGGCACTTTCTGTGAGGATGGGGTAAAACCTGTGAACACAGGGCCCTTCTTGTTCATTGTTCAAGGGTGCAGCTGGGCTGTCCTTCGTTTAAGTGAGTTGTGGTAACCGAAGTTCTCACTTTGTGTCTTTTCAGAGTATGGATCACTTCGATGACATTGGCCCGAGTGTTGTGATGGCTTCCCCAGGTATGATGCAGAGTGGCTTATCCAGGGAGTTGTTTGAGAGCTGGTGCACAGATAAGAGAAATGGAGTCATTATTGCAGGGTACTGCGTTGAAGGAACTCTAGCTAAGGTGAGTTGCTAATGCACCACAACCTCTTAGGGACAGGTAGCAACCATGGCAAAGTTTGAAGAGAACTGGTCAATAGCAAGTGCCTTTATTTGATTTACTGAGATTGTTTTCAGGTATGTGGAAGTATGTAGTCGAAACTGATTCCTTTTGGCTGATACTAATGAAAAGTACAGAAAATTTGCATATGGTCATTTCCAGTGATGTTATATAGAATAATCTTTTCTAGGGGCAGTTACGTTGTCATGAGAAAGAATGATTGATACTTGAGACCTCTCCACCGCTTAATTTTTCAAGAAGGTAGCCCTAATCCTAATTCTAGAGAAGTTGGTACTAAGTCTAACACTACTTACACGTCAGAGATCAGACTGCCTTGTGCACCTTGTGCCACTGTCCATCTGCAGGGAATCAAATCCCTACAAATTCCAGCAGCTAAGGGCAACCATAGCATCTAGTTTTGCCTTTAGAGATGGAAGTCACACACTTGTTACCATTTTGATGCAAATTAGAGAGATTTATCCAGAAGAAGGATGAACTCCCAGATCTGCTGAGGATGCACAAGATGAAATGGTGTGTGTTGTGCGTGCATTTTTCATGTGTGAGTGTGTGTTCTGTGAAATTTGTGAGGTTTTTTTGCTGCTTCGCATTAACATGGCTGCCACTATTATTTCATTGATTTTTGAAATGTAAAGCATTAGTTATGTGGTGTCTGTAGGAGGCTTTACTTTTTTTAATTAAGGTGCCTTTTTTTTTCTAGCACATCATGTCTGAACCTGAAGAGATCACAACTATGTCAGGGCAAAAACTCCCACTGAAGATGTCTGTGGATTACATTTCTTTCTCTGCTCACACAGATTATCAACAAACTAGTGAATTTATCCGGGCCCTGAAACCTCCACATGTGGTCAGTATCCGTGCTGCCCCTTTCTCCAGAGTGGGATTCATCAAACCAGCCCACAGCCTAGAGTCGAGGCAGGGACTGCTATTTAGCAGTAGCCAGCATCCCTGTGCTTTGAACAATTAAAGGTGGAGATTTTAATCCTTTTTTGTCACGTTATCTTAGCAAAGTAAAACTGAATTTGTTCTTGAGTGTCTTGAGTGCATGGATGCCCGGGGATGACTTTGCAGACAGTGGTGTGGTCCATAATCTGTTTCAGCAGTGTTTTCTGCAAGTAAGATACAGTGTAGGACAACATTAAGTTGGGGGTGCTGGTATTGGAATAATTCACTGGAATTTGCCCCGAAATAAATAAGAAAACATCAGTTGAAGGTATGTTGCAGACAGCAAAAGACAAAGGCAGCACTTGCAGGGGAAAGCATGAGCAAATTATGGGAAGCAGGAGGTGTGAAGGGCCAGAATGTGAAAATGGGGACTGGGATCTGAAACTGATAGAGAAGCAATGTGAAAGCACAGATTAGAAAGAAAAAAATCATTGCAGAAGAGAAGAGGATTTAACTGGGCAAAGAAAATTGTGAGTGGTGAAGCATCTTCTCTGAATTGCTTGTTTATTATGTTTATGCACAGACACAAAAACGTAAAGCCAACTAACTTTCAGTGTTGAACTTAAATTAATACTTCCCTTTCATAATACAACGATGTATTTGTGTGTGAAAACTTAAATGGGATCTCTGTAATGCACTCTGCTTGGTTGCATGTATTTTTCAACTGATACTCAGGGTTGTGAAATCCCAGCCTTCAGATAATGCAGAGAATTCAAAGACATGGAGCTCATGTTTCATACACCGTGACCTCATGGAATTGCATTTTTATAAAGATGAGATAGAATGTGGCAGTTTTCTTGGATAATTTGCTTACTTAACGTGTCTGGTTGAACAAATAACTTCTAACAAAAGGAAAACTATCTTATTTATAGATTTTAGTTCATGGTGAGCAGAACGAAATGGCCAGATTGAAAGCAGCATTGATACGGGAGTACGAGGATAATGATGAAGTTCACATAGAAGTTCATAATCCTAGGAATACTGAAGCTGTGACATTAAACTTCAGAGGAGAAAAACTTGCCAAGGTATGAAGTCAGTGTTTTCTTACCTGTGGAAGAGTATTTTCTTCTGGTATAAAAACTACATGTTATCCTCCAAGCCTCTATTTTTATTTGATTTCAAATTACATGTTTTCCAGGGTCTCTGTGTGAATGTTTTGTGTTTAGTAGTATTTGGGGTTTGGTTCAAGGGTCTTTATTTGGAAGTTTGGTTTTTGTTGCTTTGGGTTTTTCTTTGGTTCTTCACTCTTCCAGACTTTTCTTGTGTTACATCTCAGAAAGTTTCTGGGTTACTCTGACCTTCTTTTATTTTCAGAGTTAATTTCATGCTCTGATTTTTTGAGAAAACCATATTTCATCTCCACAGTTAGTTGAAGCTGTGAATACTTCAGATTGCCTTGCTGTGCTATATGTGTTTTTTCTCTCCAGGTGATGGGATCTTTAGCAGATAAGAAACCAGAGCAAGGACAGAGAATTTCTGGAATCCTAGTTAAGAGAAATTTTAACTATCACATCCTTTCTCCATGTGACCTCTCCAGTAAGTACAGACAGTGATGTGATCAGTAGCTAATTGAAACTTACTGTGTCATTAAAACACTTATAATTCTGGCAGGGGGGTTCTGCAGTTTTGTGGTTCAGAAGCAATTAGTGAACATCTTAGTTTTATTTTTAGTTTTGCCCTAAGTTCTGAACTGTTGTAGTGAAAAAAAAGCCATTCAACCCATTGCTCACTCAAATTTAAAATCTTTTCTTTCTCTAACAGAAAATATGCACATTCTTGCAGAGGAAAAGGTTTTAATTGACCAGAAGGGAAATGGAATTTTGCTTAAAACGTTCCAGTGAGAACCAAAAAACACCTCAGTCAATAGTCCTACCATTTTCTAAAATGTCATTAGTTTTTAGTGTAAAAAGCTACAGAACAGATAAAGTATTTGTGTAGTCCTCCTGTGCTTTTTATTACTCAAGTAATTGATGTATTCTCAGAATAGAAGAGGAATTAAATCGAAGGTCAGAAGAGCTTGCGGGAAAGCAGTTCTGCCGCCTGAGTCCATTGTTTGCCTCTAATGGGCAGGATAACACAGCAAGCTGGTTTTCTAACCACAGATACATTATTTATCTTATAATATGTGCTCCACCTTCCTCTTTATAAATTGCTCTTTTCAGCCCTCTTGTCTTAAATATACCAATGCCATTGTTTATCTATAATAGCAATTTCATTTATTAGGAAGGAAATTCAGAGGGCTGGTTTTTAACCTGTGCTTCCTGAACTGGTTTCAGATTACACGGACCTGGCGATGAGCACAGTCACACAGACACAAGCCATTCCCTACACAGGCCCTTTCAATCTGCTCTCTTACCAGCTACAGAAGCTTACTGGTGCGTACTCGCAAGGACGCGGTCACCATTTATACCCGGCAGCTTTTGAAACAACTTCCAGTCTTCAGAGGTCTTCTGAGTGGAGGTTTCTTCCCATTTTACGACTTTGATTAGACTGCAGCTTCTGCCAGATCCAGCTCTTGAGCATGACACCGCTTTTGGGGGGAATTCTACTGTATTACTATTACAAAGTGATGAGCATAGAGCAATATAGAGCATAGGCCCATTTTTGTCAGCCCCCAAAGGGAGTGCTCTGGCCACCCTGATGGAAACTTTATTAGTTGATCTTGTATCTCTAGCCCCAAATGGAATGGCTAATGCCATCCAATTAATAAAAACAGGAGCTCTGCCCTCCTTTGTGACAGAGAGCCTCTTCTTGTGCCTCTCCAAGGAGCAAGAGTTGGCTTTTCCTGAGTGAGAAGCCATTTGAACCTGACACTGGGATGATCTCCTGTGCCTCTCTCTGGCTTTCTCAAGGGTTAGGAACAGCTCCTGCCCTAGCTCATTGAAGGCACACAGACTTGGCAGGTTCCCTTCCCAGATTTAAAGCTCTGAATTGTTTTTATTCTCTCGTGTCAGAATCTAATTCACGTCACTAGTGAAGAGAACACCTATATGCAGTTGAGATTCAGGTCTCATAACCCGAGTGCTACCAGGCACACCAGTGCTTTTGGTTTAAGCTCTATGCTTGTGTGAGCAATGGGTGATATTCTTTAAGGGAGTAAGAGCTGGTTAATTCTGCAAATGGAGCAGAATTAACTAAATTTCTCATTCGTTTTCCTTTTTGTTGGTGTACTCACCATCAGTGTACCAAGCTAGTCGGATACGAGAATTCAAAACAAGTTCAATGGCCAGTATTAACTAATAAAAAAATCCAAACAATCCAGAAAAAAGAAAATAATATTGTAAGGGAAGAGAGCATGGGATTCCATTTTGTGAGATGCTCTGAGCAGTTGTGATAATAGACAACCCCTCTTATTCCTAAACTGACCTATTTCCTTATGCAAATAAAGTCAGTCTTGCTTCGAGTATAAATTCATTATTGCTAACCATTTGTTGTCACTTCCTAGGTGATGTAGAAGAAATAGAAATCCAACAAAAACCAGCCCTGAAGGTTTTCAAAAATATTACTGTGATCCAGGAGCCAGGCATGGTAGTCCTTGAGGTGGGCATTGGTGAGGGAGAAAGAAGTATTTTGTTCTCCAGTTTCTCAAAAATCATACCATAGCGATGCCATGCAGAATTCAATGTTTTAAGGAGTTTTCTGTTGGATGATAAGTAGAGCAAAGGCTCTACAAAGTTCCCCGTGAGCTGTGGTCCTGTGTGCATGTGTGTTGTTTGATTTATCCACTGCCAGTTGCTTTTTTTTGCCACATCTCATGGGTATAATGGCAGATTTGGTGCCCTTTTTTTCCTGGCAGATAGTAATTGGAAGTAACATCTAATGGTGTTCCTTCCTCTCCCAAAGAGTTGTGGTAATTAATTATTTTGTAAATGTGCTCAGAAACATTCAAGAGCTTGAATTTTTCGTGGGAAGTTACTGGAGCACACCCAGTTAAAAGTAGTTAATAATTTAGTGTGAAAGGTATGACAGTCATCTGAAGGTGGAATTCAGAGAAAAGCAAAAAGGAGAATGCAATTAATGTTATATTGTCTTTATGCTGCATTATTTCCTTGGTCCAAATTACGAATTTATTTTTTTTGTCTTCCAGTGGGTGGCAAATCCTGCTAATGATATGTATGCAGACACTGTGACAACAGTGATACTGGAAGTTCAGTCCAATCCCAAAATACAGAAAGGTATAAGTTTAGTGTATGCTTTTTTAACTGAGGCATTTCTTCCTACTTCTTTTTTACGTCAGACTCAGAGGGAAATAATGCCTTCCAATAGATTGCAAACCCCTTAGTGTATTTCCTTGGCTTATGGGACTTACTAGGGAGTAAAATTTGCTACTTAAAAACAGAATTGCAACTTGATCTTTGTTATTTATGGCTTGTTCATTTGTTGAAACTTTCTCTTACACGGCCCCCGATAACTGACTGTGGAAAACATGGCCTTATTTAAAATAAGTTCAATCTTATACAAAATAATCTAAAGTGATGAAGTTTTGTATGGCTCAACCCAGGCCGTTTTATGATTCTATATGGACAAATAGGTGTTTATTTTCACTGGATTACTCCTCTTGTCTTTTTATTATATATTTTAACAATTTTGTATAGTAGCAGTCAGTGTTCCTTAGGTGTTTAGTCCCATGCCTGACTCAACACATTTGTTAAAGATCGTTTCACCTGAATTTATAAATTCCCGTAACAGTTCTTGCTTTGTTTGGGGGTAAAGGTTTTCCAGTCACTGTGACCGAAAAAAATTCAAAGTGTAATTTTCTGCTCTTGGTTGTGATAATTTTCAATGCGTATAAGCCCTTCTGGCCATGTTCTCATGTTCTGCTCTATTAAACTAACCAAAAATAGAAATTTTATTTTTGAAGGATACTTTGACTTCCTCTTTTTTTCTTCCCCTCTTTTATTCTTTTTACAGATAGGAAAAAACATTTAGCTATTTTGCCAAAATGTTTTTAATTTCTTATTGTAATATCTGCCTTAGCCTGATTTTTCATAGTCCACACTCTCTCTCTATGATTTGTTAGTGACACTATGTAGGTTCTCCGTGCCCCACCACCCTGAAATTAACTCTTTGTATTTTTATGTGCCTCTTAGCATTATTTCCCACGTTGTTTCATGGCGCTGATTTTGTCAGTTAATCTCAGGTGTGGCTTCTTTCAGGATTTTTTTAGTTCTTATTTGGGGTAAAAACATTCCAAAGAGTTCTTGCAGCTGTGTATTTTAGAGTATATGTACAGGATCACAAGAGATTGAATTAAAATATCTTAGGTTATTGTTGCTTAGCTGACCGTGTGCCTGTGTTTACCTCATTTCCAGGATAAAATTATATCTTGCTTAGTACATTCAGCTACTTCATCTTATCTATGGAATGGTAAATTTTAATACATTTATTAAGTTTCTTCTATTATTATTATTAAGATTTAGGCTCAGTCACTTGCAGTTGTAAAGTTCTTCAAAGAATTTCTCAGGAATTCTACCTACCACTGTGTTCTGAATTCTTCAGCTGATTTAGAAGTACTAAAAACCAGTTTTTCAAAAGACTTAAAAAGTTTTCTGTATTCATCAGTCAGAAAGGTAGCAATTTTCACAATTACCTCTTCCTACGGACTTCTGGCTCTTTAACAATCAAATACTTAGATAATTATGTTCAAAAGAAAATCACTTGTTTTGTACTACCTCTTCATTTTGAAACCAGGTCTAAAAAAAAGTATTATTTTTATTTCAACTTCTCTATGCTGAAACATATTCCAGAAATGTCTGTGCTTATTACCACCGCTCATGTTCACTGTCCGGTTTTATTTTATTTTATTCTCTGCATGCTCCCAGCCTCCATGATGTGGTATTTTCCTGTAATAAGAGAAAATGGAGGGATTATAAACAACTGATGAAAGTAGATTATTTTCTCTGTTAAGTAAAGGAGATGTGAGAGGTAATGAGTGTTAACAATAAACAGGAGAAGTAAAATGTCAGAATGTAAATTGCAAAGTTTTCTATTTTAAAATACGGTAAGTACAGGAATACATAATGGAAATGTATGCATTCCCTTGACTTTTTTTTTTTTTAATACATTCTTTAATGAATTGTTTAAATATACATCTTTTATTTAGTTTTTTGATTTTTTTCAGGAAGGTCAGTTCCTGACTAGGATCTATCAATTAGCCATTTTTTCCTCCCAGGAAATGTCTGTGAAAGTATTTTTTTTTCTTTTCAGCTGCAGTCGCTAAGATTTCCAAAAAAATAGATATGGATGTATATAGGAAGAGAATGGAGATCATGCTTCAGTAAGTTGGTATATGTTCTTGTAAAGGAAAATGAGCACTGTTAACCATGTAAATAGAACAGTCTTACTATAATAGAGTTTCAGGATAGTTATGTAAAAATACTTCATGCAAATTTACTTCAGTCTAATTTCTGTGAAGGGCAGGAATTGACTAAAGAAAGAGGTACAATAAAAAATTCTCAGCACCATTAAAATTTTGAATACGGGGCCCAGGTATTTCTTCCAGAAAAAGATTTTTAAGTTGTCTCCAAAAATTGTGCTACAAATGGTTAATAAAACCAACTCCGGATCACATCTCTTTTAAAACTTACTCTGATGTGTATTCGGTTATTCATGTAGAAATCTTGCCTCTTTTGAAATCAAAGGAATCCTTCCCTTCGTTTATGATAAGATTTTTTTGGTAAAATACTTACTGCTATTTGATACCCACAGTCATAATAAAGATTGGTATTTTTAATTACATCTGAATGGGTTAAATAATTGTTGCTGCAAGGTAACACTCACCTGACAAAGTGACCCCAGGGTTAATAGAGAAGCCTGCGTTTGCTGTTTGGCCACATCTTACACTCGCGGGTCTTTGCTTTAGGGATATGTTTGGAGAGGACTGTGTGAGTTCCAAAGATGACTCTGTGCTGTGCATCACCGTGGATGGAAAGACTGCCAACATTTCCCTGGACACTCGGGTATGTAGAGCAAAGCTTTTGTACGTGCTGTGTTCAGCAGTCTCCTGTCCAGCGCACAGTGCTGCCTGCAAGGTCAGGTACCCACCTGCGAAGGAAACGTACTTGGTATCGAAACAGAGAGTGTGCTTCGTTTAAAAAGTGCTAGCAATGTTTATGCAACAAATGCAGTACATTTGGGGAAAAAAACCAGTGTTTTTCAGCAGCTCAGTCGTATGAAAAAATTAATAAAGAAAGACTGTAGAAGGGAAACTACGTTAACCCACAATTTTTGTTTTAAATGCTTTTAAAGCATGGCTCTGGTCTGAATAATTGAACAATTTACAGTGTAGGAATGTTGTTAATAATTTTTTTGTCATCTTGATCCTTTTAGTGCTAAATTGAAATACTCACAAAAAGAAATACTTTATTAATTTACTAGCTTGGTTCAGAATTGGATGTCATGCACGTTAGAAGGGTGCCTTAAGAAGCCATCACACCTAATTATTCAAATAATCTAAAACTGTAAAGAATGGTTAAAACCATGTCCTTCATGTTCTTAAGCATTTTAATGTGTTGACTTTCTGTCATTACTAACAACATATTAAACACAGACTGTGTATTGCCTCTATTCATAGTAATAAAACAATGTGAATTCATTCTTTAGAGTAGCTCTCACGTGCTCTCCTTAACGGGTCACAATGTTTTAAGTGTTCTACAAACCCAGAAGAAAAGGTTGGCCTCTGCCAAAAATTTGTTACCTATTGAAACAAAGTAAGTGAATGGTAATTATCTTAAGAGAATAGTGAGTTACAGTCCTGTGATTAACTCACAACCTGTGCCGTCTCTTTTCGGCATTTTAATAAACATTGCTACATTTCAGTTTGTACATAGTACAGAAAAATGGTGAAAGAACTCTTGAAATAAAGAAAAAAGTAGCTAGACTGGAAAAGAATGCATACTGCTTAATCAAGCAGCTTGATTTCATTTTTACATGTGTCCTTATTGTTAAAAGATCTGTGCACGGACAGAAACCCCAACGGCAGCTCGGTTACAACAGGGTACATCTCTGCAGTACTTACTTTACAGACTGCCTTGGCAATGGCAAGCTTGTGCCATTGTGAACCAGGTTTTACAAGGAAGATCTGTCCTTCTCTATGTGCATGAGTATATTATAAAACTTGATTTGCTCTAAAATAAAAAGCTACTCAGTGTAAATCTGACTGGTGGGACATGTGGATTTATTTTTTCCATGTTAACACAGTGCTCTCACAGTTAACATCATTTTAACGGCATTGCTATATAACATTAAATGTGTTTATAGCGTATTTACAGCATGTTTGCTGTTTTAAGTGCCTTTTTTCCTCCCCCCAAACCTTTATGCTGGAAAGAGGTAGTTGATCAGAAAAGTAACAAGTTAATACTGAATTAAAGGAGGTACAGTGTTAGAGCCTAGAAAAGCCACAGAACCAAGAACAATTCAAATGCTGCCCTTTGTTTTTGAGGCAGAGCAGTCAGGAGTGAATGTAGATCAAGCTTCAGGTTTGGGGTTAGCGTCTTTCTCTAGGAAGACATGTTTTAGTAGAAAATTAATTTATTTGGATTATTTTTGTGTAAATGTCGTCATGTGTATGGGAACATCACGGTGGTGCCTGTCCCTCTGTGGTGAATCCATGTGTTTTGCAGTATTAACCTAATACAGTGAAACTGACTGTATTAGGTTAATACTGCAAAACAGATAAAACAAACTCTCCAGGGACTGAATCTTGTGTGTTTCTATTTGATTTTGAATTAAATGTAATCTACAAAACTTAATGCATTTTACATAGTAGTTTTGAACATAAGACTCGAAATTAAACTTCTTGTTCCTCAACAGGACTTGCTTAAGTCGTCTCTGAACACATCCACATGTGGGCAGACCACTGAAAAACGTACAGTGCTGCTCTGGATAATTTCCATGACTACTTTTTTCTTTTCCCTTACGAGCATTCTTCCCATGCTGAAAGGGAGCTTGAAGTGCCAGTTGTTGTAACATCCTTCTCTTTTTGTTCCCAGACCGTTGACTGTGAGCCAGGAAGCGAAGATGACGAATCCCTTCGTGAAATGGTGGAACTGGCTGCGCAGAGGCTTTATGATGCCCTCAGCCCAGTATACTGACCTCTGTAGATAACCCAGAATGCCTAAAAATATATTTTAAATTTTCAATTTATTTGGGCTATTTTGTAAGAGTAAATAAAAATTTTTTCTTCAGTAAGTCAAACGTATCAATTCTGTGAATGTGAAAGCGCTGAGTTATTTCACATAATGGATCAGCAACCTCATAACAGCTCTTTGTGCATATAGATGCAATTAAATCAGGCCAAGTGTGTATATGTTCTCTTATGTGCACATAAACGTAATAAGAAAAAATTCTTAACCTAATACAAAATGATAAAGATTAAATGGAGTTTTGTATTTTTGAGTATTAAAACCAGTTGGAGGATAAATTTGATGTATTGAGTTTGCATATATAATTTTGTTCCTGTTGATGAAGTGATTGCCTGCACGCTTGTATCTGCTTGAAGTCAGAGGGGTCTTGAACACAATTAAAAATGGAATCCATGTTTGCATAGTGGGGTTAATTGGAGCTTTAAAACTCCGCGTGCTGGCATTGCCATTAATAGGACTAGAGGAACACCCCCGACTGCAAGAGAAGTGGGTGCTTACGACCTGTGACAGCCTCGTGTGCCCAGTGCTCCTGTCCCTGCGTCGGTGACCACCCCGGCGTGGGAAAAGGGACACGGACTGGCAGACACGGCAGGACACGGAGCGGAATTCCAAATACAGTGTGACTGATGCTCAGAGGAAGCTGCGGTTGTTGCCAAACAGTGTCATGCTGAAAAACGTCCACAGAACCTGAGTTTTCTACTAAAGAACTGTCTTGTACACGCTTCTTTCCTTCTTTTTTCAGCTAATTAAAATGGCACCTGATGATCTTCACAGTATTAGTAGTATTCGCAGAATTAGTGTATGAGTAGCATTAGCAAAATTAGCAACACTTTCCTCCCCAAATTTTGTCGTTAGCAGGCTAAACGATATGAAGACTTTTAAATGAGGTAATTACATTTTCTGAAGAAGGAAGTCTCTCTTTGAAACAGATAAAAACTGTAAAATTACGCGCGTTCATTTGAAGGTGCTTCCAGCCAGCACAAAGGGTGTGTGACGGGGTGGGTCCCCGGGCGCGCCCTCCCCGCGCACCTCTTATCAATGAGCCTTTTAAAGAGGCGATAAAACACCGAGCGGGGCTGGAACCTGAAGCCGCTTTTAACCGGGGCCTTCCGCCGCTCCGCCCGTCTCCGGCTGCAGAGGAAGCGGCGAGGCCGCCGCTCCCGGCGCATGTGCGGCCCCGGCCATGGCGCTGGCGGAGGCGGGAGCCCGCGGGCGGCTCCTGCGCTGGCCCCGCGTCCTCCTCTTCGGAGACTCCATCACTGAGGTAGTGCCCTCCCGGGGCCCCGCCGCTCCCTGTGGCGCTCTCTGGCCAGCCCGGCTCCTCGTACCGGGGCCGGGGGCCCAGCAGCGGCCCGGCGTTGGGGAGAGCGGCGGGAGAGCGGCCGGAGCCGGGAGCGCGCTCTGCCCAGCGCACCACGGTCACACCCTGCTGGCCCCTCCGTGAGGCTGCCCCGGGGGCCTCCGGGCCTGGTGGGCGTTTGTGAGATGTGGAGCCGTTCCACAGAAGTTCTTGAGGTCGCTGTGTTAGAGGCGGTGAAGGTGTAGCTCGTGCTGTTTCGGTGTCAGGGCCGCTTTCCATCCCGGGAGCCCAGCAGGGCCTCGCACTCGGCCCTCCTTGGCTCCTGGCGCATCCCAGCTCCCCGTGTCCAGCTCGCCCAGCCTGGAGACAGGTTCTCCACTGGCATGACTGCGCCACGGCCTGGTGAACATCTCCTTTGGGGCAGCACCAGCCTTTTAGTGTTGATTTTGGGTCCCTGCCTTCTGTTGTGTGGGTTGTGTGGTGGGTCACGAAGCTGCTTTGATGAAAAAATAAACTAACCAGAGACTAAGTTTATCTTTTATGGGAGATGGGTGTCTAAGCGGACTCTCAGTGTGGAATTGTAGCAGGGAGGATAGTGCAGCAGTGGGAGTAAGGAAAAGGGGTTCGTTTTTCCTCTTCTGGAAGAGGTAGGTATCACTGACGTAGTAAGTGGAGAGAGGATTTTTGAGAGGTGCTCTCCAGAATGAAAGGACCTTAGAAATAACATAGAAAAATCCTACAAAACAACACAGCAAACCCTCACTGGCCAAAACGAAACTACAGTCTGAGAGCAGTCAGTTTGGATTTTGAAGGGACCTCAGGGTCCATCCCTCCGGAGGTACCAGCCCGGTGTTGCCTGGATTGCCAGTGGTATGCCTGGGTAAAACCAGGACTGTCTGACCGCTGAGGAAACACTGCAGCAGCGGTGCCAGAGGCCATGCAGAAAAGCTCTTGAGGCAGGAAGGTGCCAGTGGTGAGGCTGAGCTCTGGGGAACAAGTTCTTCCAGTGATGATGTACCATTTTCCTTGTTTTCAGTACTCCTTCCAGGAAAACGGCTGGGGGGCATACCTTGCTGAGAGACTGGTCAGGTAAGAGCTTAAATTTCAAAAGTCATTTCAGCTTGCAGAAAGTCATGCAGCTTTTCTAAATGAAAACCAGCAGCAGTTAATATTTAATGTATGTTTATTTATTGACATTTATTTATTTAGTGAAGTGGAACTGCCTTCTGGGCAGCATGCCCAGAACTGGTGGAACTATTCATGGGGTGTTTCCACTCAAAGTTTGAGTGGAAATTAAAAATTCCTTAGTGATTGTCAGGATTATTCTGGTTCCATAGTCTAAGTAACAAGTAAATACTACATGTGCAGCCTGTGTGTGCACTTTCAAAGTATGATCCAATTGAAAACTCCTGTGATACCTTGTTTTTCCTGAGAGGTATGGAGGCAGATGGCGTGACAGAATGGTTCAAAGCTTCCCAAGTTTTGTTTTGGTGGACAGAG
>VYZT01017205.1:4856-43349 GCA_013400735.1 Pomatostomus ruficeps
AGCGGCTGCGGCCGTGGCGGCCCCGCGGCTCACCGTCCTTCTCCCGCAGATGAACGGGGACGCGGCGGAACCGGCGCCGGTGTGGGAGCGGCCCTGGTCGCTGGATGAGATCCGTAAGGGCAGCCAGAGCTGGTCCTTGGCCTCGGACGCAGGGGTGAGCGGTGCGGCCGGGGCCGGGCCTGAGCCCGGCACCGGAGGGGTACGCGGGCTGCGGCCTCCCCGGGGTCGGGGCCGTGTGCGGGGCGGTGCTGCCGCCCGCTGGCCGGGGAGCGGCCGGGGGTCTCGGAAAGGACCTGCCCCGGGGAGGATGCAGCCCCCTGGGGCCACGGCGGGGAACGCGGGGAGCTCAGCCCCGGCCGGAGCCCGGCGGCTCTCCCGTTGCTTTAACCCTCCGGTCCGGGCGGGAAAACTGGAATGAGGAGTTGGCCCGAATGGAGATACAGAATGAAGTGGCTGAGACTTGGTCCTGTGTGTGTGCGTGGGAGTGTTTCAGTCTAAAGTGTGTGTGCTTTGGTCCTCAGTTGAAGTGTATGATCAGTTCTGCCTGTCTTATAAACGGTGCCAAAAGGGAAAAAAGTTGGATGCTGACTAGTGCTTTCCTTTGTTGTTGTCAACAGCTTCTGCATTTTCTGCAAGAGTTCTCGCAGCAAACCATTTCCAGAACACACGAAATCAAAAAACAAGTGGATGGATTGATTAGTGAAACAAAAGCTACAGACTGTCGCCTTCATAATGTCTTCAATGACTTTCTTATGTTGTCCAACACGCAGTTCATAGAGAATGTGAGTGTGTCCTATTATAACATCAAATTTGTACTTCAAAAATTGCCATTGTCTCTTAATGTAGTGTGAAGAAGTGATTTGAAATTTTGGCAAGCCTGATGCTAATTTAGGGATGAAGTGACTTTTAATTGCATTCTGTTAAAGGATATCCTAATTCCATTGTTAGTGATGCACTATCCAATACTGGCAGGTTCCCTTTACCTTTTCAGCAATACCTTCCTTCCTTGTTATACGTGACCTGGAGATCAGAGTTTTATTTTCAGTACTGTGAATGAGTTGGGATCTCTGGAATGTCTTGGCTTATCTTCACAAGGTGCATGAATGTAGCATTTGTCTGCACTTATCTGTCTAAAAATGAGGAATGTTATACAACTCTGTAAATTTGCCTAGTGGTGTTATTTTACTCTAAAGGCATTTGGTATTAAGGATGTTGGCCTGCAGGCAGTTGTCCCCTATGTGTGGTTATGATGAGCATATTTTCTGGTTAATGTTGCCGCTTTATAGTTATCTCTACTTTGAAACATAAAGCTAGACTTGAAAGCCTGTTGACCTATTGTATCAGGAGAGGTATGTGTCTAGTTAACGTGGAGAGCTTTAATAGTATTTCGGATTTGTGGAGGGTTTTTTAGCACTGTGAGTTTTATCAGATATTTTGTTTTGATCAGCATTATTTCAGGCCATAAGTGTTTCATCATAGCATTATTATTGGATAGATGGTGACAGAGGAAAAGATGAAACACTGGATTTATATTGTGGGGTTTTTTTGGTGATAGTGGTTTTTTTTCAAAGCTACGGTGTCTTTTCTGACCTAGCTTGGCTGTTCAGCATAATGATTCTGCTGAGAACAGTTTGTACCAAATGTTTTAAATCTCATGTGCTTACAGCTGTTTGTTCCCAAATTCAAGTGCACAGAAATAGGTCTTCATTTCTGATTCTCAATTTAGTTAGTGAGAGATCTCTCTCTTCCTAGGGGATAACTGCACCTGTGTTTGAGATTTGGATTTAGGTTTGCAGATTCCTCTTTGTCTCCTTGTAGCTGGTCCTACAAAAAAGTGCTAAAAGCTGGATGTGAGGGATCATGAGAACAAACTGAAGGTTGAGGGATGTTGTGAACTCTCTCTGTGAGTATGGAAGGAAAGCTACAAAATGACAGAAAACTAAAGGAGACAGCCTCTAAGTAAACTATAGGTTCCACTCTGAAGGTGTCTAGAACAGCTTTACGTTGGGAGGGTTAAAACAGTGCATTTTTGAACATGTCCAGGTTAGTCTGTTAGCAGACTTGAACTACCTCAGTTGCATTGAGAGGCTGCCTATGGTCCCTTCAGCATGACAACTTCAATGCATGAAAGTGCTTGACATCATCCAAGGCTTCCTTTTTCAAATGTGTAATGAATTAATGTGTAATTAATTATATATTAACAGTGTATTTTGTGATGGTACCTGTGGTTTAACCCTTGTGGTAGTACATTGTTCTTATATGAATTAATTTTGCTTGACTTTTTAGAGAGTATATGATGAAGAAGTGGAAGAGCCTATTCCCAAAGCTGATGTTGGAGACAAAACAGAGCAGGTAGTTAATTTCAGCTGCCTTGAGTGCTGTCAGTATGCTTGCAGCCCTTGTCTACCTTCTCACTTTCAAACTTATTTTTCATACATTTACGGCTTACAAACCAAACTCCTTCCTTTCTCCTTGAAGTCTCTATGTTGGATAGTGTATGTAAGTCAAACATAAAGCTGGCAGTAATATATTGGAGGTACTACAGTGTGTGATGATCTGTTAGGGCCTGCCTAAGCTCAGTACTGTATCCAGCAGACAGGTCTTATGCATTGATTTTTCAAGTGGTTATGCATGTTTTTTCAGCAAGAGGACTGAGGCCTTGAGCCACCTTACTGGATTCATAGGTAGTGAATTGGGGAAGCAGAATCTGATTGGAATAATTCCTAGAAATAAATAAATATACCAAGCTAGATGTATTATACCATAAATGTCCCCCTAATACTTAGGGAGCAAAAATAAAACAATACTGTGCTGGTGTGGATGTTTAGAACATCTCTTTTTCTGGGGTGATGAGGATGAATTAAGTCAAGCAAAAAAAAATTCTGATTGTCCTTCTAATATATATAGTGAAAAAGCTTTCATTGTGCTAATTTGAGATTCACATTTTGTATGTGTGTTGCAGTTAGACTGAGTCTTGAGGAAAATGCAATGAGCATGTGTTTTTTCTGTTACTAAAGGAAAAGACACGGGAACAGAAAGAAGCTGATCTAATCCCTAAAATTCAAGAAGCAGTGAATTATGGGTTGCAGGTTCTGGACAGTGCATTTGAACAGCTGGACATCAAAGCAGGCAACTCTGACTCAGAAGAGGAAGAAAGTAATGAAAGAGTGGAACTGATACTCGAGCCAAAGGTACAGAGACCTGTTCTTGTTGGAGTTGTTTTGTTTTCTTGGACTTGCTCTTTGCTTCTGTCAGCTATATCACTGTGTTGGTGTAAAATTGGTGTTAACTAAACCTGTTATCTAAAAAGAGGATTTGATGACTGCATCTGAAGAAGTGCTCTCTGTTGAGCTATTCCTAGTGTAGTCTGCTTGTCTTGCAGTTAGGTTAGCATTAAAGTATTGCACCCTAAAGGAAGTTACTTTAATGGAGTGAGCTTGGAAGGGGAAGCCTCAGTTCTGTGTAGGAGTGGGGCATACAAATTTCATGGTTTTTAGGTACAAACCATATCTTTATGGGTGGTTTTTACTGTCCAAGTAATTAAGAATCCAAGGTCCAAGATTTGGGATAAGACTCATGTTTGTAAGTCTTTGCAAGAATATTCTTCTGTTAGATGGCTTGTACAAAACAAGTTGGGACTACACAAATAGAAGTAGCTACTTCCTTTGACAGTGTTAAAAGGAATAAACTTCAGCTGACCCACCCAGTTGTATATTGACTTGAAGCATATGTTTGATGGGATTCTAAACAAGCTTGTATCTTCCTTGAGTTAAAACAAGGGGTGTAAGAGTTCTGTCTTTGTCAGCCATGTAGAGCTGTTCAGAGATGTCAGAAAGACCTGATATTGTCTCTTTCCAGGATCTCTATATTGACAGGCCTTTACCTTACTTGATTGGCTCTCAGCAGTTTATGGAACAGGATGATGTTGGCCTTGGAGATCTCTCTAGTGAAGGTATGTGCTGGCATGACCTTTTATTTCCATGTAGGTAATTAGTTTAATCCAAGATTTTTGTCTGTTTTAACTCACTACTTTGGTTATCCTATGTAGTGTTCTTGCATGTTTAGATGCAAGCTGTTATTAGCTTGGGAAAAAATGTTCTTCATGCTCTAACAACCACTTCTCCAGTATACAAAGCAGTAACTTCTCAGTTACTTCAGCTTGGTGTGTTAGAAATGCAAAGTGTTAAAATTTCATCAGCTTTCAAAGCTCATTCAAACCACTCCCTACCCACCTGAATTTTAGTTTTCTTCACAAGAGTCTTTAAAGCTGCTGAAGTGGTGATCAGCCGTTCTGTGTCTGTCTGATCTTAACTTTTTTGTTTCCATTTAAATTAGAAGGATCAGTAGATAGTGATCGTGGAAGTGTAATTGACAGTGAAGAGAAGGATGAGGAGGTAAGTGACAAGTGCCAGCTGCTTTGCACAAGCATCCCCTGTGTGTAAGGCCATTGGCAACCTTGCTTTTTGATGTTGGCTCTCAAGATACTGTTGCACGATGTTTGTTCCCTGTGTTGGTTGTGATAAATATATTTTCTGTTATTGTTACTGTTCGTATGCAGTGGTTTCCTCTGCAACTTTCCAGAAGAACATTTATGTGGTATTGACTTTAGCTGTTATTAAAGTAGAATACTTCAAACTGAAGTGTTTTATTCTACTCCTAATTTAATTTTGGGAAACAAATCAGATTCTTATCAAGAATTGCATTTATGGAGAACAAATCTGTGTAAATTACAGTTACAAAGAATGGGATGGAGACTGACAGAAGCAAGTTTAAAGCTTTAAGTAATGTTCCTCCAGGCTTTGCCTCATAAATCTACTGCATTGGAATATCAGTTTCTGAAATGTTTTGCCTGCTTTCGCTGGGATGTCTCTGCTTTGTAACTGCTATGGAAGCAATCCCTTTCTCCTGAGGTGTTTGCTTTTGGTGTCTTTGCTCCCTTAAAGAGAAATTCCCTTTGAGTTACTCGGATGCAGTCACATGGAGCCTGCTGTCTTTGCTGAATTAGTGATTTTCTAGTGAGCTCCATTCGTAAAGATGGTCAGCAGTGGGGGAACAATTTTTTGGTCAAATCATAGTGAGGAGATCTGAATATCCAAACTTCAGCAAGTTCAGAGTTTCTGAGCCCTCTCCCTTAACCACTGGACAAAGTAATGGGTGATGCTTGCCTTTGGGTCTCTTGTGTTACAGGAATCAGATGATGAATTTGGAAACCCTAGTGAAGATGACCAAAAGACGGTACGGTTGAACGCACTGGTACATACCTGAAAGACTTTACACTTGTGACACAGTGAGGATGCAAGAAAGAGGAGATGAGAGCTCTAGACAATTAACTAGTAGCAACTTTGTTAACCCTGATTTTTATAACTTTTTATGGGAAGGTCCTGGCCAGATGGCACCATGTTCTGAAAATGAACCTGGGTTGGACTTAGACATGCTTGCAAGCTGTCATTAGGTGCAGAGTCTATGTGGGATGGCATTGCCTGATACATGTTTTCCTCAGGAATTACTTGGAAGACATGAGAGTTCAAAGAATCTACCCCAGGGAAACTAGGTTTCTCTGGGTTTATTTGGTCTGTAATTAAAATTCTAAACTTGCTGTGGAGGAGGTAAGGAACAGTACAGTTTGGGTATGACATGAAGTCAAAGATGTGAACAGTGTTAAATGTTTGAACAGTATATCCATTTGGATAACGAATGAGAAAGGAAAAGAAATGCTGAGATAGAAAATTCCAGCCTGATTTTAGTAATTGGTTGTAGAAGAAGGAATCTTATCCATGTTTAGATGTGCCACTGCAAAAGACTTTTATGTGAGGATCCTCAATCTGAAATGATTTAATGTCAAAAGAGCAATGTTGCAAAAAGCAACCCTTATTTAATCTATGTATTAGTAAAACAGTGTTGCTAAAGCACTCAGATGACCTTCATAGAGTAACTTTGTATGCCTGATGTATTTTAAGTTCAGCAAGTATCTTTGGGTTGTTGGTGATTTAGTTCACTTCTGGGCCCTTGCCTGTGCCAGCCCCCAGCTCTCATCCAGTTCACTTCATCTTTTCCACCCTCTTATTGACATGACTGAAACCAAGATGTGAGCATGTACTGTCTGTCATCCTGCTGTCCACCCTCAGGACAGTGCAAGGTGATACGATTTTTTTACTAGTTGATCCCAGTGTTCCTGTGTTAAGACTAAATACCAGGTCTTTGGTTTGTGTATGGTAGTGGTACACTCCTTGTGAGGGGAGCTTTTGTGTCCTCAGTTGCAGCATTCAGTAGCACAGCACAGGGGTGGGGTATGCTAGAGAATGCAGCAACTTGCTTGGAGCTAGAGGCACTCCTTCCTTACCTTTCAAAAACTGTGAAGTACCCCAAATTGACTGTAAGTTTCCATGCTTTTAGTAAGCTTGATTTGAATATTTTATCGAAGCAGATGTAGTTTTGTGCTTGTTTTATAAGCAGGATGTTATTTTTTAGAGGATAGCCCAGATGAGTGATGAAGATGATGATGATGGCTGTGATCTCTTTGAATCTGAAAAAGAGGATGATGAGGACAGAGACTTAGATGAAAGCACAAAGCCTGTGAGTAATTGTTGCTTTCCTGGAGTAGGAGATTTGACTTCGTGTATGAAAAATCTGTCTTTAGAGGGATTATAATGGTAGCTCTTCGGTACCTGGAGTGGAATCCTGTAGAAAGTGCCTCTAAAAATCCTGAATGGTCTTTTGCCATGATTGTTCAGGCTCCTTTAAACTCAGAGATTCTTGCACCTTAAGCAAGTATCAAGGCTGTCTTTCAAGAACATTAAGAAAGGAATTGTTGCATTTTTGTGAGGTAAAGGCCTTCTGTTTCTCCTGCTTACAAAGCAAGGTGACACTAAAAATTGCGTTCCTCAGGAACGAGAAATTGTGAGGGGGTTTTTTATTCTTGATGCACACCTAATCTCTGCTTTCTTAACAGAAAGCTGTGTTGCTTCTTCTGAGGGCTTCAGGCAAAGTCTAGACAAGATATTGCACAAGTGAGGCTATAGAATACAGTATTTATAATTGCAATTGCATCAAGTTACTAACTGGGTCTTACATAAGAAATATGCTGTTATTTGTCCCTGCTGCTCAGAAAAAGAAGAGGCCAACATCATTTGCAGATGAACTGGCAGCCCGAATCAAAGGAGAAGTGCCAGTCAGACAGGACGACGAGCATTCGTGTACGTTACCTCCTAAGTTTTGAAAAGTCTTTGTGCAGTATGGGGGACTCGTGAAAGTGTGAGACAGGAGGTTGTGGGTAACAATGCATGAAGTTACACAGGTCTGTTATTTGAACATGTATTAGGTAAAAGCCTGACAGGAGGAATTCCAGACAATATTTTGTGTTCTAAGAAGCTCTTTGACCGTAACTCAGAGTACTGATTTGGAATTCACTGAGAGTTGTAGTGGGAGACACATTCAGAAGAGACAGGTCACTCTCAAAACACGTATTACTGGAAAGGTTTTCTCTGCAATCTGATTCTCCCTCTGCATGTTTGACCACATGTACTTTCCCCTGTTTCAAGTAAGTGTGTGGAAGCCACTGGTCACTGTTCTCTGTGAGCTCTGCAGTGGAAAACACCTCAAGCAGAAGGTTGATGTTTTAATGTGGTGTGGGTTGTTTGTTTTCTTTGTGACTTAAATATACTGCTTTCAGGAACTTTTCCTTGCTACTGTTACTCATGATATTTTAGACTAAATAATGCATTTACTTTTGTGTTGCTTTCAAAGGAAGAGACTTCTCAAGTATTTAGTCTTGCAGCAAAGCAGCAGTTGAAAATAGCTGGCTGAAGTTGAGTTGACAAGTGCTTATGAGCCTGCTGTTGACCTGTAATATTGAGAACATGAACAGACAAGAACTGTGTGTGTGTTCTTGGACAGTTCAAACAATCAAACTAGGTCTGCAGATACTAAGAGTATAAAATCTGCCAACTTACCCTGTTCAGTTACAGGGAAATCTTCCAGTCATTGAAATAACCTTGGCCAGAGGAGATAAACATCTGGCTTTGCTTTTGGTAGCAGAATGAAGATAATAGTATATCTGGAGCTATTTGAGATGCTCAGAGGTTCTGCAAAGGTGTGGAACCTGTACTGTCTGGAGTGCTGTGTTGCTTTCTGACATCTCAGATGACACTAGTCTGCGTGTGGACAACTATGTTGAACCCCTAGTGCCTGACAGAATGATTCCATTACAATTTTAGGTGCTAGTTTTAGAAACTGTCATAGAATTGCTTCATCAGGCTGACTCATATGAAAGCACAGAGGTCAGCTTTGTTTGCTGTTTTTTTAGGTTCTTTTTGCCATAAAGTGATCTCAGACTGTAAGTAAAGGTGGACTAGTTTTTCATTGAAACTTTCTTCTTAAAGCCCTGTCATCAGAGACCAAAACAAGGAAAACCCCAAAAGAGAAGAAGGAAGTTAGAGTTCCATCAGAAGGTAGGATATCCTTCTCTCTTTGTTTTCGGATTGTGGGCTGGGTTGTAAGACACCACTTAAGAAACTGTGGCCTCTGCTGTAGAAACTGGGTGGGATACCAGTGAGCATTCTTCAAGGTGAGGGTGCAGGCAAATCTAGGTTATGATGTGCATGTAAACAAGACTGGAAACAGGCTTAGTGAGAGTTCTTCCTTTAGTGTGGCCTTCTGGAGCAGCTGCACAACCCAGTCTGCCTTCAGCAGCTTCTCTGTATGTGTTGCGTTTATAAGAGAGAGCAGATGGAACCAAAGCAATTTTTATTTCAGTTGTCTCTAATTCCCTTTCCTGAGACTTGATCAGTCTTACCAAAACTCATGAATCTTGTACTTTATAGATGAAGATGATGACATCTTCAAGCCTCCTAAGCTGACTGAGGAGGACTTCACACCATTTGGTTCAAGGGGTGGCCTCTTCAGTGGTGGAACGGGCCTGTTTGATGATGAAGAGGTGAGAATACTTGAGATTATAGCAATGGAGTGTTTCCCCCTTTTAAAAACAAAACAAAGATCCCCAAAAATTCCCACCTCTGGAAGACAGAGAGGGCAAACAGCATTTTGTTGCTTGGTAATATTCAAGTGTTGTGGAAAAGTATAGCTTTCCAGTGGGGAAACAGAACTACAAAAGTGACGTACTTATATTACCCTTGGCACAATGTCCTCTCTTACGCAGTGGTGCTGATGAGAGATGCAAGTGTGGTTCAAGCTCTATATGAGACAAGTTCTAATTCCAGGAGAGCTTAATCAGCTCCTTACTTTTAGCTGTTAGGGTAAACCAAATGCCACCCAGTTTGTTTATTTCAGATCATCAGATTTCTATTAAAATGCCTGTGAGACTACTGAATTTTGTCATCCTCTCTCTGGTTGTGGGAGAAGTCTAAAGGAAAGAGAACCGTGAATGATGCAATTCACACTTTATCTTTCACATACCATGTGTGGACAGTGCTGCTGCTGAGTTTCTTTCTTTCTGTGCTGTTAAAAGTTTCCTATTGCAATTATGCTGTGTTGTTTCATCTAGTTACTGTACAATTCCTGGGATGCCTATATTGGCATGAAAAGCTCACCTTAAGTTTACTATTGTGCTACCTAGAGCTGATTTGAGGAAGAAATGGTGTGAAGTGCATTTCTGACCTTTTTTTACCCCTGTGCATGTGAAAGGGTGTAGAAACGTGATGTCAGGGCTGCTTAAGATTTAAGAATACGATAGTACGGCTGCATAAAGCAAATGATTGCCTCTGATGCAGCTGGTACTGGTGACAGTCAAGGTTAGTCCAGAACAGTAGTCAAATTGTTCCCTTTGTGGGATGTTTTGTTCATTGTTGTAACTGGAACAAAAGTCAGGTGTTCCTAGGAGCCAAGGAAGCTATTAGGCTGAAATTTGGAAGGAGGCCTCATGTTTCTCAAGCTTATTATGCCCAATCTACTAGAATATAGCCAACAAGCACCAGAGGTGTTGTGTGTAGGGAAGGGGAAAGGGGATCATTCTGGACAATGCTTTCCATTCAAACACAGCCTTTATTGAAAAAAATGTTCTTTCTTTCTAAGTGGCAGACAATAGCTTAAAAAGAATATTAAGAAAAATAATCTGATAGTGCAAGCCAGCTTTGCGTCAATACAAATTTGAATGAAGCCATCACTGGTTACCTTTTGGTTACTTGCTACTAAGACTACTTTCCTGATCTGTGTAGACGCAGGACAGCCAAGCAGATCTGGCTGTGATTGTTGCCTGCCTGCATACACCTGTTCTTGGTTTTCTGTTTTCTGAAAGTTAAACATCTCGGAAGGGTGACTTAGCTGCACTGACCTTGTGCAGTGGGGGCAGCCGTACTGTACCAGCAGGCAGACACAGCAGAGCAACAGGCAAATATTAACTGACAAATGTGCTGTTGATCAGTGACATCTCAGCTACACCCCTGTGCTCCCCTACTCTTTCTGAAGTGTTTTGCCTTCCTTCTACATAGCTTTTTACAAAGACGATGCATTTTGAGTCTCCAGGTAGGCAACCTCTAATACCCAGTTGCCATAAGAGGGAGGCTTTCAAGAAATTAAGTGATCAGTACTCAAAAGATCTGGAGGTTTCTTGGAAATCAGGCTGTGATTGTTGGGGGAGATTGGTACAGGGCACTGCAACCTGAACACAAGACCTTCTATGCGAGTGTCCTGCAATGCTTTTGAGCTGTAATGTATTTCTCTGCACCATTATGGTATCTTAACATCTCCTTAGTAGCAGTGTAAATCATTTATTTTATCCACATGAAGTTCAGGGGTATTTTTATGCTTGTTCTGACCTGAATTCTTCCCTCTAACCTTACTATATAAACTTCAGTAGGAAAGCTTAGATGGGTATAATCAGGACCTAACCAGCTGTAGATTAATTAGTGTAAGTCCTTGAAGATGTGCAAATAAAAGGCCATTCCTTTTCTTCAGCAGACTAATGATCAGTAAATTAAATTTTATAAGAGAGCTGCTTTTCTGAATGTATACACTCAAGCTAACGCTTGAGTACCTAGGTTTAAGTCTATATTTGCAGATATCCTTTTGAGAAGGGAATGGTGATTACCTCCTCTGTCTTGGCTTAGAAGTGGACATTCAATATGGAAAAATCAGCATTTGTTTTTTCCTACAAAAACAAATTCATCATTTTCCCCCCTTTGCATTTTCATCTATAATCAGAGTGATCTTTTTGCTGAAGCACCAAAAGGAGAAGAATCAAAAGAGAGAGAGAAGCAAGTCCCAGTAAGTGAAGGTAAGAACCAACTCTTGCCTCCTGTAGTCTTGTCTATGCTGTGATTTATTGCTGCTAGCAGCTGGACTGTTTTGTTCCCACACTAGAAAGCCTGTTGTAGAAATTTTAAGTCAAGTCTCTTCTCCCCATCCATCTTAATAGAGAACAGCTGTGTTGAATTTTACATTTGTTTGTTCACCATGATCTGTTACACACACCTACTCTTGCAGAGCTGAAAGGATGTCTTTACTGCTGTTGGCAGGGCTCTCTACATGTGCTGGGTTCCTGCTTCTCAAGTGTACTTTGCAGGATCCAGTTGTGGGTTTGAGGGCAGCAAAGGTTTCTTCTTGCAGATTAATTCACATGAGTTTCCCACTAGGTGCATATCTAGACCCTTAAGGACTCTGAGCACACATTCTGTATTGCAGCAGCTTTTACTGAAGCACTGTATTAATAAATTTTGAGATATGTGTTGGGAGACTAAGCCATTTTGTTTTGAAGTTATGTGTTGTGTGTGTGAATGTGAACTTTTGTAAATAATGCTGTATGTAAATATGTAATGTACTTATAAGCTTCAGTGTAGTAAAGCTGTTCTGTGGAGTTTTAATGGAAGAAAAATAGACTGTTACATATAATTGCAAAAGCCCAGAAGTTCAAGGAGAATGTGTAAAGAGTTCTGAGCTGTTGAGAAAGAAAAAGCAGCTCAGATGACTTCTTGGATTCCGGTTTCTGTGGTAGAGTTCTGAAGGCTTTGACAGCATAAAACAAGTGCATCCATTTGTATTGTACTTCCTATGATTTCAGCATCCTCTACAAAGTCCTTAAAGAAAGTTCCTGCAGGTGCAGTATTTCTGTTTCCAGGTATGATTTATTCAATAGCCAATTGCTTCATGCACAAAATGCTCTTTTCTTTAAAACCTACTGCAGAGGTTTTAAAGAAAAAAATCTATCCAAATACAGCAGCACTGCATTGCTTGATCATATGCTTAGTGACAAATACAGATGCTTCTACCGTGCTAAGCCTAAACTGCAGCATGCTTTATGGATAATCAAGACTCTGGAGGAGCTCTGAAGGTAGGTGTCACTGATGGCAGATATTAGCAACTGTCAGCTTCAAGTGTTGTGCTATGAGCTTCTATAAATGTGTGTCAGTTCAACTTACACAACTTAATTCTGCTGTGCATGTAGTCACAGATTCCACCTGTACTCTGAGAAGGAAGTGCATTTTGATCTTTCACATTTGATCTTATTCCCTTGGGTTAGCAGAAGAACAGTTTAAACATCAAGTTCCTATGTTTAGACCAGTCTTGTTTTTCTGGTTTTGATTAGGAGGATCTGCATACGTGGGGAAGGACCAGATCTATAACTTGGAGCTAAAAACAAAAAAGAATTGTACTAAGATTTCTATTTCGTATCAGAATCTAAGCTGATCAATGAAAAGAAACATATCACCAGTCTTTCTGAATTTACTGATAAAAATTTCTGTCAGTGTGCAGGCTCTTCACTTGATTGAGGTACCTGAATTTTATGTTTTGGCCTTTATTAAGAAAGGCCTATTTTAAGACTGGCTTCAGTTAACTGAGCCCTTAGTCAGCATGATTTTTAGAGTAGGAAGTACACAAACACAGTCTTTTTTATTCCAGGGTCAAAGATGTATGTCAACAATGGGATTTCTACGTAATTGTAAAACTCAGTAGCAGAGTTTAAAACAGCAGATTGATGCGTGGGATTTTTTGATTTTTATCCTTTGTTCTTTCTTGGAGGTACTGTTGCATAAGCAGTGAGTTTAGTCTTCAGTTGCTCCCTCTCAAAAACTTGTAGACAGGCTTAAGTCACCTTAGAAAAGGTGAAAAGAGAAAAGTCACCAGAGAAAAGCCAAGGCTGAGGCTCCTTTGCTATTCCAGTGAACAGTTTGTTTAGGAACTCAAGAATATTCAATAATTAACCAAATTTTGTGGCTCTATTCCTGTCAATCCTGAGGCACTTTGTAATTGCATAATGCACTTTTTTTTTAAATAATAAGCTGCTGCTGATAAAAATTTATGCAGTCTTCTGACTTTTAACCAAATAGCTGTTGTTTACTTTCTGCCAAACTTTCATTTAAGTATCTCCCCACCACCGTCTCATTTCCAAGCATCTGTACATGAGAAGCAAAAAGACAGGTGTAGACCATTAGAAGTGTTTGCAGATGATCATGCAGTTATCACTGAGGCTGGACATTTCCACAGCAGATGCAGAAGGAACAGTTCCTCTGCTGACTCTAATTAATCACTGCCATGTCTGATGTGCGCAGGGATCTTGCAGCCAAACCCAGCCTCGTACCGCAGTACTGCTGCTGGGCTCACAGGGCAAGTGCAGCTCCTCAGAAGAACTCAGTCACCTGTCCTCCCCTCTCCCCAACGGCCTTATCACTTTTATTGGGCCACAGTGATGTGGTGTACGAGTTAGGAGAGTAGCATTCTGGTTTGGGAAGCCCATAGGGGCAACAGTGTGGGACTAATGGGTCTTCTTGCTTCAACACAGAATCTGGCTGCTGTTCCTAGGGCAGATGAGCAGATTTGAGGAAGTGGCTGCAGTGAGAGTGAGGGGCTGTCTGTCTGTGACTTGGCTTCATCAGAATGTGTCTAGCTAATGCTTTTGATGTGGCATTGTTGCAGGAGCGCCTTAAAAGTTGCTGAGATGGAAACTATGCCTGATGCCACTTACTATGGCACAAATTCAGCTTTTTGGTAACTCTCACAATGTTATTTTTATTATTTTCTGCCCCATCTGACCTGCAGGAGGAAGTGATGTGTTTAGTTCCACTGTAGTTGGGGAAAAAGACAAGAAACCTGCAGCACAGAGCACAGAAAAAACTCCTAAACAACCTGGGAAAGTTGTTCTATTTGATGATGATGATGATGATGATGACTTCTTTGTGGAAGCAACTAAAAAGCCTCCAGATCCAGGTACCTCTAAACATTTGTGGTGAAAGATTAAACACTGAGGGTCATCAAAGTTCAAACTGGTAGGAAACAATAAGTTATAAAATTCAAACCCTTGTCACTGCTACTTCCAGTTGGGTTTTGAGGAGTTGTGGTTTTGGTTGGTTTTTGCTGTTTTGTTGCAGAGGGGTTTTTTTGTCATTGGTATTTCTTTTCATCAAAGTGGTGTGGGGCTGGTTGGTTTGTACATGCTCTTCCCTGACTTTTCTCTCTAAGGATGCTCCTTCTACCACTAGGGCAGTATCTAGACTTGAATTGGGGAATTGGTACAGGCTTTATTCACACAGCCTTGAATCCTTGTGCCTAACATTCCTTATTAGTAGGCTCTAGGCCTGTGCTAAGCCTGTACAAAACACGGCCTTTAGAGATGCCAGCTGACTCAGCTGCTTGACTGCGTATTCTGTCACCAGTGCTCTCAGGTCAGTGGTGTTTCACTTTGAGAGCTTGTCTGGCTTTTTCTCTTAAAGACTCCTGATGTTAGTCATCGTTAAACAGTATGGTATCTTTTGAGACTCTGGTATCTTCTCTTGTTCTGTATTCCTCATTCCCTGTTTGTTTTGTATCTTTATGTAGTCAAGTCCATGGCTGACCTATTTGATGATGATGAAGAAAGTGACTTATTCAAGGAAAAACCTGCTGTTCCTTCTGTGGTTGCTGGCACAACTAAACAAACAGAAAGCCATAGGGAGGCAATCTTGGAAAAAAAGGTAATGGCATATAAATGGATTGTATGGCGAAGGTTTTAGGAAAAAGTTACTAGTGCAGTTGCAGAAGTCTTTCCATGTACAACACAATGAAAGTGACATATTTATGAAACAGGACTAGGTTCATAGGGTCTTCCATAATTTAGTGTTTCAGTGGTCCTTAAATGCCTTTTGCCTTTTAAATTTGGGGTTTATTTGAGGTTTTTGTTTGTATGGGCAGTGATTGAAAGAATCTTATTAGGGCAGGATTGAAATGAGAGCAAAATGAGAAGCCTCTGATAATAAAAGATGTTTATAAAGTTCATGGCTGAAATGAAACCAGCCTGAGTTACAAACCTTTCGTGTCACAGTTCTGTGCTGCAGAGACTGTCTGGTCTTACACCAGCCACTGATAGCAACTTAACTGGTAACCCATTGCTTGTGTGTCTTATGGGAGAGGAGAGTGGGTGTCACATACAAAGCACACACAAAACTTGGAGTGTTTAGAAAACTGTTTTTCAGCTGAAAACTCCTAAGTTGTAGAAAGCTCTAAATGTGGTCCTGAGCATGTATGTAGAGAGTTAAAAGAACCTCCTAATAACCAACCACTTTCAGAACAGTGCCTTGAGGAAAGTAGTAATGCTCTTTGTTTCTATGGTAGATATTGTATATACTTAATTTACGCTTACCTTCTGTCCAATGAGTATTTGAACATAATTAGCTGCAGTGACTTTTCTCCCCTCTGGACTGGGAAGTGCACAGTGCTGGGGATGTCTAACGCAAATTGCTGTAGCACTTTCTCCATATTGTACTATGAGAAGCACCTGAGCATGGGGGCCAAAGCCAGTTTCTATTTCTGCTGCAGTGCAAGAGTATCCACAGTCAGTGAAGTGGGTGCAGTGATGGGAGGGATTTCATAGCACTTGGCTTTCCTGGAGAAGAGGATGAGAACTGATTCAGCAGCACCCCTCCTGCTCAGTCAGGAAGTGAGGGCTGTTTTATACTCCAAGCTTTATGACAGTAGTGCTTGGGTCTGGGATGGTTCTGAGTTTAATGGCAATATAGCTGGTGGCAGGTTGAGGCTGTGCTGTGATAATGCAGGAAATGATGGCTGGCACAAAATGCCCTCTTCCTTTATGAAACACAGCTTGTTGAAAGAAACAGTTTCCTTTAGCTCACGAGGCCTGGCATGAGTTGCTGCGTACATTCTTCTGCTGAGAAGGATGGTGTGGCAGAGGAGGCCTATGGTAACACCTGCAAGTCACTTGTGCATAGTGCTGGGTGCATGTGAAGAACTTGCTCAGCACATGAGTTTTGGACTTCAGCCCATGGGTGACAAGCTCGTGTTCTGTCCCTTCAGCTGCTGAGATTTTGCCATCAGCATGCCTCTTAACAGGGGTCTTTCATAGTTTAGGAAAGGTACTTCCCAGTTTAATGCCCCCACTGAAACCACGCTGCTATTCACTCCCACCACCCCTCCTTCCCTGTGGAGAAATGGAGAAGGGAATTGGAGGCACAAAAGGGTAAAGATCAGTTTTATCAGACTGAGATAAAACCAGTGTACTGGAAACAGCAATGAGATAAGAAAGCAAACAGTAACAGCAGCAGTACTAATGACAGAAGGTACAAGAAAGAGGCAAATGATTCTGCTACCTCTGCCACGCTGAGCTGACTCAGAAGATATCCTTCTCCCTGGAAGAGACTCCCTTCTCTCTGTCCCCAGCAATGACATGAGGTGGTATCAAATAACTTCTGGGTCCTGGCCATGCCTCCTCCTGGCTACTGCAAAAAAATGTGTCATATGATGTACCAGCCTTTACTAAATCTAAATGGGTGCTGATGCAGTGTATTTGTTTGTCCTAAAGAGTCAGCCATCTTCAGGTGAGGACTTCAAGCCTTTATCTGAAATGCCTCCCAGAAAACAGAGGGGCCTTTTCTCTGATGAGGAGGATTCTGAAGTGAGTATTTCTTTAAGAAATCCCTACAGAAATCCTTGGGATCTGAGTCATCCTGACTTCAGTCCACTAATATTTGGGGACTCCTTACGCATTTTGTAGGATTGGGAAATCTGACATCCAGGCACCAACTCCCAGCCATTCTGAAAGTTCCTTCATGCACCAAGAGTGAAAGCTCTGGGATAGCTTTCCCTGTCTTCAGGGAGTTAAACTTTTGTGGTACACACAGGCATAAATTAAAAGCCTAAAGACAGGAAGGAGCAGCAAATAAAGAGTGAGAATCATTAAAGCCTGCGTATGTTTCATTTTGTGTTTTTCGCTTTCAGCTAGCAATTAACCTGCAAAGATGAGGAAAATCCCTGTGCAGTGATTGGTACATAGATAAGACAATCTTTCCCTATTTCATAGGCATTCTAAATATCTTTTTTCATATAAAAACGTAAAACTTTGAGTTCTTAAATGTATAGCCTTGCTTTGCAAAGTAACATTTTTTTTGTTTGCACAGGATTTGTTTTCATCACGTAAACCTGTGAAGTCCAAAGCTACATCTCTACCCACCAGCAAGTCCATGGCAAAAGCTCCACTCTCCTTGTTTGATGATGATGAAGAGGTAAGTACCACTTGCTGATATACTGCCTGTGTGTGGTAACCCACCTGCACAGGCTGTTGCAAATGCAGCAGGAAATATTCAGAAGTTTACAATATTGGACTTGCAAATGGAGCACTAAATTGATCTTGCATTGTGCAGCAGTTCTGAGCATGCGGACAGCACTGTGGAGGAGAGTGGGAGTGGGGAGTCTTGCGAGTTCTTGGGGTCTTTTTAGTAGTTTGCAGTCAGTGCATTTCACCTCCGCACCTAAACATGAAGGATGTTATCCCTCTGATTGATAGGACTAGGGAACACTGAGCAGTAGAACAAATATGAGCTTCAAGAAGTTGCTTTATCCTAAACTTATGGTACCTGTCACGTGGATGACTTACTGCTTCTCTTGTGTCATGGCTACTGAATTCTTTTTTTGTCATGCTTCAGTGTGTAAGAATTGTGACTGCTAGTATGGAAACTGAGGTCAGAGCACAAGTTTGTGCAAGAAACTTTAAAAAATTTGAATTAGTATGTGCTTTTTAAATCTTTTTACCCAGTGGTAGTTGTTCGGTTCACTTAATGCCTGTCCTGAGAACAGGATTCATTCTTCATTTCACTATATGGGTTAGAAAGAGTGCCCCATTATGTTGGCTGCTGTGCTACAGAATTGCTAAGTGGTGGTTTTTGACTGCTGGTCAAGTCTTGTGGTGGAGAATCTGTGGGCTAGAACCAGACTATATGCTTACAGGCCTCTGGTCTATCAAATGCTGCATGCATAGAATTCCTTGTACCAGAATATGGTGTTAAACTTGAAATTGTCTTCAAACACCACCATTTCTGTATCCTACTTACATGAGAAGTGGATGGGAACAGTATCTTACATGCTGATGACTTTTTCATTGTGCCTTTGGCTTTTGGTTTTTTTATAATACTATATTTTATTTTGTTTTAAGGATCTCTTTGGTGTGGGACCTGCTAAGAAGCACCAGGAAAAGCCCCCAGAAGAGAGAGCAAAAGAGTCAGGGCCTCTCAAGAAAGCCTCCAGCCTATTGTTCAGCAGTGATGAGGAGGTACTGAGGAGTAAGATTTGGTTCAAAGTGATTACAGGGCTTTATGCTGAGCAAAGCATAAACCTTTTGAGAAGGGAACCACAGACCAGCTCTGCTGTGTCCACATGCCATGCCTACCCCAATCCTTTGACTTGTTTGCAGCTAAGAAAGCTGATCCTTGATCCAAATTTTCACAGGATCTAGGTAATAGAAGTCACGTGGAAGAGAAAATCAGTATTTTCAATATAATTTATAGAAAGTTTGATAGCAAATGGAGATTGTTGCCAACAAATCTGACTTAAAAATGCTAAAAGGGAAAAATAAGTTTGTTCTTACTGCTTTAAATTCTGTAAGGGAAGTTTTGCAGTTCTAGATAGATATGTGTTGAGGTTTTCTTTGTTTGGGAGTTCTGGGGTGGGTTTCTTTTGTATGCGGTTTTGTTTATTGGATGTTTTTATTTGCTTGAGTTTTGATGGTTTTTTCCTTTGTTTGGCTGTTTTGGTTTTTTACATCTAGGGATGGGAAAATGATACATAAATAATAAGGCTTTCCAGAGAGCAGCCCTCTTCTAGGGATGGACTAGATATTGTCCTTCATCTTAAATGAAAGCCAGAGACACCAAGTAAATTGAAAACTTGTCTGGACAATCTCTGAATTAGCTCATATAAATAGGATCCAGACTCTTCTTAGTCCTTTTATCTCTCAAAATTACTTTGTTACATAGACTTTATTTCTTATTACTTGTCCTGTAATTGCCTGTTTAGTAGACAACCGTAATAGCTTTAGATGCATTTTTATCTTCATGTAGAATAAACCCAGTTCAAACTTTATCATGCTCGTAGTCCCTTTCAGAAAGAGGACAAACAAAGGTGGGAAACTCGGGAAAACCACTTGAAATGCTGGGAATAGCAAAACAAACAAGACAGAAGTATCTTGTTTAGTGTGTAGGCTTGAATAAATGGTAGCTGTGGGACAAGGTGAGGTGGGTGCCTGGGGGAGAAAGTCCTGTGAAGGAAATAAGTGCAGCATCAAGCACTCCAGTAATGAGATGTCTTAAGTGTATATGTAGTGGGGTTTTCCCTTTTTTTTTTCTTGTTTTGTTCCCCATTCATTAAACTTGCTAACTATTTAAGTGGCTCAAATCAGGTTCTACTGAGTGATCCTACTCTTGTGACTGCAGTTGACACTGACCTCAGTTGTCAAGAGCAGCTGTAACAACATTTGTGTACCCAGTTTTGCTGGATTAATACTGTGTGCCAAAAGGTGACTAGGCCCTCTGCAAAGCCTGAGCAATGTCAGATTACAGTGGCTAAAATGCAGGCAGTAAAGTAAACTAGTAAAGAGATGAAAAGATTGTCAAGATGATGAAGTGTTCCTTTTAGAGAAGATTGGAAAGTGGCTTTGACCAAGACAAAAGAAAACTTGACTGTTCTTTCTTTTTAAGGAACATTGGAATGTCTCCAAGCCAGCTAAACTTCCTTCTGAAGATGACCGAAAAGAAGACCCTGCAAAACCAGCTAGCACGGTCAGTCGGGCTAAAGATGTGAAGACAACAAGCCTCTTTGAGGAAGAGGATGAGGAGGATTTATTTGCAATCACTAAAGAGAGGTGACAGTCCTGGGATGGGAGTGGGGAGGCATTTATTCAGAACAGCCCAGCAGCCCTTTCAAAACCAGATAGACTCAGGCATTTTGCAAGTGTTGGTTCCTGCTGCTGAGGAGGAAGTAGGGGTGTGTGAGTAGGAAGGGGCAGGGCTGGGCTCTTTTATATCTGTGGTAGGTCATTTTCCTTGCCACCACTGAACTGGCCTTTCCATTTCTATGTGTGTGATATAAAATCCTCTTGACCTTTTCGATATCTCCACTGCTGCAGAAAGCTTTGCAGACAAGAAAGAGGGTGGTGGAATTGTTGTGACAGTGAGGAAGTTGAGTGCTGTGTCTGGGAACACCTGTTGCAAATGATGGTCCTAAGTGATGCTTTTAAACAGATGCAGTCATGGCCACTGAATCTTCCACTTTCTTCTCTCTCTCACTGCAGCCAAAGAAAGCCACAGAAGCCATCACTGTTATTTGAAGATGATGCTATTAATGGAGAATCATTCTTCAGCTCCCAATCAACGCTACTTCCTTCTGCTGCTAAGGCTGCAGTGGTAACTCCCCATTCTTTTAAAACTAACATGGACCACTTAGTTTTTTTACAGTCTGTCTTCCTTGTTAGGTATTGAATATAAGTTTAACTCATTTTACACAATGGTAACTCTAGCAAATTGGGAGTGGGAACAGAGAAGACTGAACTCTTACAAGTACACTGTTACTACTATTAGCCTAATAGACACCTCAAAATTTTCTTGACCGCTTAGCCTAAATTGTTTGATTTATGCTAAAAGCCCTTCCTAAGGATGTTTTGAAAGCTCTCAATCATTAAATAACACTAAATGGAACAAACAGCTTACTGCTGACTCAGTAGCCAGGGTTCACCTTTTGTGTTACCCTACCCAAGCTGATTCAGATGTGTAAACAGGCTTCTTACAGGCCCTCCCTTTTGTGTGCTCATGCCATCCCCTGTCTTACAAGCTTAGCCCATGAAGTATTGCCTTTCTGGTTGTGCTTTTGAATTGAGAGTAGGAGATGCAAGGGTTTAACAGAGCTGTATCTCTAGGGGGGATTCCTGTATGTGTGCTTCCTGGCACTCTTCAACCAGATTCAAAAACCCATAATACTGGAAATTAAAAGTTACAAACCAGAATGTCCCATGGGAAGAAAATAGGAGAAGTCAAGTATGTTGCCAGTGTCCTACACCTCTGCAGTAGGCAGACTGAGACTCTGCTATCCCACAGCAGCATATGCTTTCTATATATAGCCACCAATTCTGTGTCACCAACATTCTCCTAATTTTGCAGGAGAAAGTAAAACCAGCACAAGCACCACCTACCATTAATGAAGAAGAAAAGGAGGAAAGAGAAGATCTGCCAGATAGAACGGTGAAGTCTAACCAGGTAGAAGATACATTGTGGTGTTCAGAAGAGCCCGGAGCAGTTCCTGTGCATAGAGAAACAGATGTTGCAGGGCAGCAAACACAGGAAAAAGTGAGGGATTTTCTTACATTAATCTGAAGTTTGGTAATGATTCAGGTAAAAAAACCCCACAATCTAACAGTGCTGCGCTGGCACAGAAATAGTTTTCTGGATTGGAGGAAAGAGTAAGTCTGTTTCCATTTCGCAAAATCACTTGTCAGTCAAACAGCAAATTGATTAAATGGCGTTTAAAAGTTGTTTCCTAACTGATATCCTTGAGAGGGATTGGGTTTTTTTCAGGGGAAGGAGGTAGGCAGAATCTGTGTTGCCCCTCCAGAGTGGGTTGGGTAATCATCATTTACATGAACAGAGCTTTCCTTAAAAGGTAGCCTGTATTAATGTATAGACTTTTCTTCAAGCTCAGTAACTGTTTCACCATAATGTCTGATGATTTATAAAGTGATAGGTGTTATTCTGGTAGCTATGATCTTCAGGATTGTGAATTTCTGCTGGGCAATACTGCTACATAACAGCATTGATGTGTATTGTTGACTGTATTATTGCAGAAGCTTCAGTATAACTAATCTTGGGCAGAGTTTTACGGAGTGATTGTTGAGGAATTACCAGCCGATGAATTTCCATTATAGTTTTTATTCTTCACACTTTTCCTGAGCACATTCAAGGTTCAGATGGTGCTGTTCACTCTAAAGTATCCCAAGTGATATGAGCTAGGTAACTCAGAGATAATGGCAGAGCTGCTTAGTGCAGCCTTGTGGTGCATGTGCAATCTGACGTAGAGGTGAGGAGAAAACCTTATGCAGGAAGCTGTTTATCAGTAGAGCCACAGAGTAGGGTATAGGAGGAAATCTCTCTTCCTTTCAGAGCTGAAATGTGTGTTCTTTATCAACTGTCTCTTGCTAACCTGCATATTGCTTGGGAAAAATGAGTTGAATACAGTTGCCTGCTTGGTAATAGATTGCAGAACTCTGACTACTGCTAGTATTTAACCAAGAAAGCTTAGCGGGGTTTTTGGGCAAACCTGAAATAAATGATAGGCTGATGTGTTACTTTTTTTTTTATTTCTTTGGTGGAGCCTTTTGCAGCAATATCTTCAGAGCCACCTGGCAGTTCAGATCTGTTTGCAACATCACCACCAGCTCTGGAGAAGGATGTGAAGAGCCAAGCTAAGAAAGTGTTAAGCTTGTTTGAGGAGGAAGAAGAGGAGAGACTGGAAGATGACGATGACATAAAAAATGCACAGAAGGAAGTTGGTGTGGTGAGTGTAGGGAACTTCTTGAACACTAGGAAATGGTATTTCTATCTGTGCTACTCCAGGCAAGGTTTTGTTTTTACCTTTCCCTCTCTTCATGTCATGGAGGCTGATATTTCTCAATTTCTAACCTTCCAGGTTCTCGGGTGAGAAATTATTCCTGCTCTTCCTCGTGATCCTGAATCCCTTTGTAAATTTTCCTGTCCCACTAACTTGAAAGCATTTTGCTGCATGCTAATATGAAAAGAAATTCTGTACAGATGTTTTGGTGCGGCTTCTTGATTTTTGCTTTACAGAACTGACTCTTCAGTTACTCCACAAGGTCAAAGATACTAGGAAGTAGAAGAATGTGGAGTTTTAAGCCTTGTGGTTTATCCTTTCTTTTTTTTATTGTTACAGTTTGCTTGCTGGATATATGCCTTCAGACTTAGATTCAGCAATAATTATCTTAATCCTGTGTTTACTTCTGTTTTTCAAGTATGTGTGTTCATTTTTTAAAAAGCTTCCAGCTACCATATTTTTACTGTCTGGCCTTTCTGATATAGTGTATACCATCAAGAGGTAGACTTGGAATTTTCAGCAGCAATATCCTTGAATCTGGAATCTTCTTGTTTCTACTTGATGCAAATGTACCAAAATTTTTTCTGTAAATTTGAAGTAGTGTCAAAAAGTAGATACTATATACTACAGTGTACCACAAGGTTTTGTGATCTTAGTGTGACCATGTAAAGTAAGTTGCCACCCCTAAAGGCTATGTACACTTTATTCAGAAGCCCTTGGAACTGAATGAAATAGATGACTGGAGAAAAATCACTGTTTAGAGCAGCTTCTGAGTTAAAATGGTTTGTTAGCTTGGGCCTTTGTTTACTACTTGTGAATGTATACTGTGTTTGGTTTTCTTATGGGGAGCACACTGGGAGATGATTGAAAGAAGCCACATCTGTCCTGTGAATTTGGAAAGATAGAAATCCATTCAAATCTTTCCTTCAAAGCTCTCAGGTGTCAGCATACAGTAGTCACAAAGTGATTAAGGTGCTGAAATTAAAAGATCAGAATAGTAATTTATGAACTTAACATTTTTGATAGGCAAATCTGAAAGGTGCTACTACTTTTCTTGCTAATATCAACTTAATATGTGTTTTGTGTGTGGATAATTCTAGATGTGCATTAGGTTTTCACACATCTGGGCATAAACAGCAGTTCTAGTGCTCTAAAAATGTGACCTGGCTTTTGATACGGAATTAAAGCTGGTGCACAGAGAGGCTGAGAACGTAAAAAAAAAAAAAATACAGTAATAAAAATCATAGGAGAGGGTGCATGGATGAAAAATGGTGTACTAGAAATTAAACTTAAGCGGCCCTTTGGGGTTCCCGGACACTTGGATAGGAATGGGGAGAATCAGTCTTCATTCTTATGACGACCACTCTTGCTGCCTGGATTTTGTGTCTGATGTCATGGTAGTGGACATCCAGTCATGCTCTGAAGAAGCATCCTTGCATTTGTTTCAGAAGAGACAGATGGGTGGTGAAACACAGATATGGGCTTTTAGCTGGACATTTGAGTGAGGCCTTTGCCTTTGAAAGCCAGACCCGGGTGCATACAATGACCACGATCATAAAAAGGCATTGTTTTTGGTGTTCAAGGAGCTGATACTCATTACTTTGCCAGGTAGAGGAGGGCTTATAGGGTGATATGTGTGACTTCAATCTTCCCCACACCAGCAAATTTGAAAGTACAAGTTCTTGCCAAAGGCAGTATGTTCTGTTCTTCCTTGTGGGTGTTTGTTTCCTTTCACAGGAGAAGAACAGGGAGTCTAGCAACAATAATAGCTTTACAGGCCTTCTGTTAAAAAAAAAACTATATTTTTTCATTCTTCTTTGGAAAGGTAGCTTAGGATGATAACTAAAGAGATTCTCTTCCTTTCACTACTATGTCCTGCACTCTTATAGCTGAAATTCTTGAGGCATGGAAGTCTTACTGGAATATAAATCTTACTGTACAGTCATGATAACATACTGATAACTTTTTTTTTCCTTTGAAGGAAGCTTCACAGGTAAATAATAGTAGCAGGATCTTAGATCAGCAGACACAGGTATATTGTGGTGAATGTCTTCTTATTAAATTGAGCTTTAAATACAAATAGTTACATTGTAAGTTTTGCAAATTGGTCAAAATAAAACATAACCAGCAGTTAAAATTGTATTTTTGTCACCTCTACAGAGCTGTAGTGTAGCCTCAGGGGAATTGTAACCTGCCCTATGATGAGGCAAATAACCTCCTTACAGAAGGAGTTAGTTTCTCACTGTGTGGACCCTTCTCCTCTCCTTCCAGGCTTCTGAGAAAAGTGCTCAGCCCAAAAGCACTGGGGTCTTTCAAGACGAAGAGCTCCTCTTTAGTCACAAACTTCAGAAGGACAATGATCCAGATGTTGACCTCTTTGCCAGCCCCAAGAAGTCATTGGTGAGTTCAAAGCCCTCCTCTGAACCTCCTATTTATATACAGTCTTTGAAGTGTTCAGCCTGCTGGTGTTCCTTGTTTGGACACAGCTTAGAAGTCACCGATTGCCAGGGAAGGCCAAATGCTAATGCCCAGTATATTCTGGCATCATGGGCTGAAGGAGATGCACTTTGGCTCTGTGAGACATCTTTTCTTTATCTTTTGTTTCTTTAGTCCGCAAACCGTATCCTGAAGCCATCACCTGGAGGAGGGCTTTTTGGGGATGATGATGAGGATGATCTCTTCAGTATTGCTAAAACAAACATTCCGGTACCTGTTTCTCTACTGTAAATGGCTTATATAAAAGAGATTGGAAAGAAGTGTATGGAAGGGATTTTCTCCATTTGTATACCCACAAGAAATATATGGAGCCAGGTTGCTTGAAAACATAAAAATAACACTGTTCCTTAGCTAGCTTTGTGCTTTTATTTTTTCTCCTGTTTTGTTGGAGGAAATGTGCACGCATTTGAAAGTTTATTGAAACTATCATTATTAATTGTTAGCACGGACAGCAAAGGTTGAGGTAGCCTAAAGGAACAGAGGAATGGAAGGCCCTTGCCTTGCTCAGCCAAGAACCAATGCCTATTGTTGTAAAGTTGACCTTGGCTGGATGCCAGACGCCCACCAAAGCCCCTTTATCACTCCCCTCTGCAGCCGGACAGGGGAGAGAAAATATAACAAAGTTATATTTTATATAAATGAGTTGAGATAAGGACTGGGAGAGATCACTCACCAAATACTGTCATGGGCAAAACAGACTTGAATTAGAGATATTAATTTAATTTATTTCTAACAAAATCAGAGCGGAATAACGAGAAGTAAAATAAGACCTTAAAAACACCTTTCCCCCATCCCTCTCTCCTTCCCAGCTCCACCTCCTCCCCCAGTGATGCAGGGAGATGGGACATGGGGGTTAAGGTCACTTCATCACATGTTGTTTCTGCCACTGCTCAGGGAGGGGAGTCCTTCCCCTGTTCCAGCATGGGGTTCTTCCCACGGGAGACAGTTCTCCATGGACCTCCCCACCCTAAGTCCATCCCATGGACAACGATTCTCCAGAAACTGCTGCAATGTGGGTCACTCTTCCACGGGGTGCAGTCCTTCAGGCATAGCCTGTGCCAACGTGGGTCCCCCACAGGGTCCCAAGTCCTACCAGGAAACCTGCCCCACTATGGGCTCCTCTCCCACGGTTCTGCAGGTCCCTGCCAGGACCCAGGCCTCCCATGGGTTCACAGCCTCCTCTCCGGTATCCACCTATTCTGGCTGGGGTGTCCTCCACAGTCTATGAGTGGATCTCTGCACCCCTGTGGATCTCCATGGGCTGCAGGGGCACAGCCACCTCACCATAGTCTGCACCACGGGCTGCAGAGGAATCTCAGCTCTGGTGGCTGGAGCATCTCCTCCCCCTCCTTCTCCACTGACCTTGGTGTCTGTAGGGCTGTTCCTCTCATGTGTTCTCACCCCACTCTTTTCTGGCCGCAATTACATCTGTGCTATAACTTTTTCTTTTTTTTTTCTCTTAAATGTTATAACAGAGGGGTTACCACCGTTCCTGATTGGCTCAGCCTTGGCCAGTGGCACATCCATCTTTGGAGCCACCAGGGATTGGCACTGCTAGGCACGGAGAAAGCTTCTACCAGTTTCTCACAAAAGCCACTTCTGTAGACCCCCCACCACCACTACCAAAACCTGGCCATGCAAACAAAGTACAACTATGCACAGCAGAATCAAAAGATGTGGCTAGTTTTCTGTTCAGTTAAAAGAAAGATTTTAAAATTTTTTGCTTTTATTCTTTTGGGGTTTTGGGGCTTTTTTTTGGATCTGTACACCATGCTTTTTACCCCATTTGTGTTGACTTGTGCCCATAATGCTTTCAGAAAATGGCTGAGAAGAAAACTCTTCAGACCAGTGTTGGCCCTTCCTCAGTGAGCAGTAACCTAGAAAATGCTTTAAGTGCCAAGCAAGATGAGACTCTCAAGGCAGCAACTACAGAGGCAAGTACTTAAATCTTGTACCTTGAACAGCAGGCAAAGAAAAAGGAGATGCATCATCCTGTTTTAAGTGTCTTGAAAAGAAGAAAGCTAATGCCTGGATTCACTGGCTGCCAGGCAGCAATGCGTGGCCAAACTGCTTATCAGCAGGTGCACTGTTACTAGCAAGAAGCTTAAATGTTATTGGTGCAGTGTTTTATTCATCATACGCACACTTAAATTGAAATGGCAGTGAAGAGCTACACCTTAGGTCCAGTTGGGCTGAAAAAGAGTTGTTTCTTCTTCTCTGAAGTGCCAGTGTCTGTTGGGGTGAATGGGATCTTTAAAGGCAGCCTTTCTCAGAAAGGAGATCAGGGCATGCAGCACAAATCTGTCACTTGAGACTCTTATCTTGGAGACTTTATTGGGAGTCAACAAGACTCCTGTCCTTAATCTTGCAGAATTGAGGGTTTCTGAGAGAGGTGATCTGGATCTGAGTTCTGGCCTGTGCCTCACCACAACTGCCTGATGGATTTTCATGTGTAGGAGATTAGCTTTTTTTGTGGGGAGTGGGAGTTGTTTTTTCTCCCCTGGGCTGAAGAACACAGAGCACGTCTGTAGGGCTAGTAATTAGCATGTCTTCCATTAATGTAAAGTGTTCCTTGAAGCGTAGAACCAGGCTCATCTTCTGGGTTTTGTAGCTACTTACAGCCTGGTATAGGAATGGTTTCAGCCTGTCTGAGGTTCAGCTGAAGACCCCATGCAATTAAGTAGAGAACAATATCCTCAGATACCAGGATTCCTCTGTCAGGCTATCAAGCCCTTCAAACTAGTGTCCTGAGATTTGCAAACCCTCAGTTACTTCAACCTAGCTGAAGGAGCTCTGACTGCCCAGTCATACCAACAGCAGTATTACCTAGCTCACAGAACTATATAGACTACAAATTTCTGGAGAGCAAGCCCTGGGAAGAGCACCTTAGCTGATTTGATTCATTCCTTGAATCCTAGAATTGACCCAAGTCTTCAGACCAAAGAGCTGCTCTTGCTCTTTTAGCCTAGTCTTCTTTCTAGCATTACTGGCCTGCTGTTTTTAGAGGAACACTCATTTCTCTGAAGCTGTTTTCCCTGAAGTCTGAGTGGAACAATTTTGAAGCCCTCTTGGCTTCCATGTATGTTTCGTTGAAGTCTGTAGCCCTGTTAGAGCCAGTCACAAAGAGAAAAGTTAGATCATCATCTGGCAATATGGCTTCAGAGGATTTTAGGGGACAGAATAAGCAAGGAGAGAGAAGATAGTTGGCCTGGTTTGATTTGACTAATGGTGTCAGTGACCAGGAGAAGATGGATGATATTCAGTTACCATGGCAAAGTATAATGTTGGGTAGAAGGAAGGGTGAATGAAATGTGATAAATGAAGATGGGGCCATGGCATGTGGGAAACTGAAACTGAAAACTGAGTGACTATAGCTCTAGTGGTAGAAATGTGATGATAACAAGGTATCTTCAAAAGAAATTGCAATTAGCTGCTTTCTACAGATGTATTAAAATGAAAACTATGGTCTGGTTGATAACAACTTGTCAGCTTGTTTAATCCAGTGTAATTTTGTGCAGAAATCTACAGGTCCTGTTCCCATTAAAACCAAAGAGCCTTCATCTCGGATTGGAAAGCTACAAGTAATTAACTTTACTGGCACTTTAACTTTCAAAAAAAAAAATCTTCCTTGCCTCACTGATGGCTTTCCCTGAAACAAAATCTTATTGCTTCCTTACCTTACTCTTGCAACATCATTATTTTTTCCAGATGGCATATTTTTGATTGCTTTTTCTGTATTGCATGTTTAATATTATTTCCTCTTTCTGTTTCAGTTCTGATTCTAAGCAGCACTGTTTACTCATATTTGGGGGGCAGAGGGTGGGTTCCTCTTTGACCCACTATTGCTCTTAGCACTATTAAGTATGTTGAGAGACTCTTAGGGGGGAACTATGGTTATGTCCCTCTTCTGACACAAAATGACTAATAACTGTCTATATCACAGTACCATTAAAAGTCAAAACCACTGTGTCCTCAGACAGAATATAGAGCTACATAGGTGTTTGGTCTGGCATAACTTGACCCTGCTCTTCCTGAAGCTCTTATACAGAATAATAGTATTGACTACTCCACAGTTTTAGTGAGACAGAGCATGTGGGAGACACAGAAGTTCTTAGGTCTGAGAAAAGGCAGGCACTTCAGAAGCAGAACTTGAATACCAGATACACTAGTTCTTGCTGCTTCTCTGGAGCCATGCTTGCTCTGGAGCAGTAGTAATGCGATGTCTTTTTGTGTGTATATTTTTGTTGTCTCTGTTTTGTAGGCTAACTTAGCTATTAACCCTTCAGCCTTACTACCTGGTGCAATGCCTAAGGTCTCCAATGTCAAGTTGCCCTTACCAGTGCTGGACACTCCATTACATGAGCCCAAGGATGTACAGAACAGCGAAGCCTTCTCTGCTGCAGGAAGCTACGAAGAACTCGGTGTGAGCTTTGACCAGCCCATGCAAGCAGACACCTTGCACAGCGCCAATAAGGTAACCTTGGTATTTAGGATGAGAGGAAGGGGGATTAAAAACCACAGTCTGTCCTCATGCAGGAATTTGTTTTGGTATGCAAGTTCTGCTAACAGTGTGGTTTATCTGAATCTAAATGGGAGTGTGAAAATCTAATCCCCTCTCACTTCCACGGATCACTGAAGAGAAAGTCTAGCTTAGCACCTATACTTAGCTCTGTAAGGGGCTTATGCATATACCTGCTGCCTTTTTAAAGTACATATGTACCTTTTCCAAATACTAGATTTCCCTATTGGTTGAAGGTATATTAACATAACATCTTGTCCTATCCCAGGAGACACCAACCTAAAAAATATTAAAAATACCTCTTGCTTGGGTAACTATAAAATAGGTTGCAGGCAGGTGCTTTGACAAGCTATCCAGAACACATCGCTGCTGTAGGCTGACCTTTACCTCCTCTGTGGATAAAAATGTCATGCTGTCCTGAACTGTAACTCTCAGTTCTTTTTCAAAGAAAACTTTTGTTTTCACACAAGGCAAAACAAAAAAGTGTTACAGCTTTTGACATGACAAATCTCTGCCTCCTGACTCACTTGTTTTTCACTCATACTTTTTACGTTAAGGACTGCAAAAGGCATATTCTAATTAAAGACTTAGTGGTTCTTTTAAAAAATAGAAGTGTCAACCATGTAGTTAAGATTTCATCTAGGTGCTTATGATTTTATAAGTCTGTGGAGTTTCCTGAGAGCAGCAATTTGAGTAAGATAACCTAAAATCTTAACTTTGATTCTTTCTTCCCTTAATGCTGATGAGGCTGTTCATTACTAGATGAGCAGCAGAGATGACTTGGGAAGATGCAGCAGCTGTCACCACAACAGCTGACATGACCCCTTAGTGACACATGGATTTGAAGCTTGTACATCAGCCTAGTGCAATACCATGTAGGCACAGTTGTTTCCAATAGCAGCGTGTTCCAACAGAGAAAGGTCTCTACTGTGATATTTTTAAATAGATAGGCTTGAAAAGAATAGAGTGCCTGTAGCTGCATACTATCAACCTTGAATGTTCATCTTAGTGTAGTGATGATGCATGTTTTTTTACAGAAGTAATCTGAGAAGAAGCATCTTGGTAACTATACAGTGAATGCTTTTTGTGGCTCAGGTTAGATGTTGTAATTTTGGCATATCATTGCTTCTTCAACCTTTCAAGTTTGAGTGTAAATATATCCAGTCAATAGCACTTTTTTCCAAAGGCTGGAACAAAGCAAGCTGCCCAGCATTCTGCCTGCCCTTTCAAAGAACAGTGCATGGAGCAATTAACAAAAGGGAAGAAGAGGTTGTAGTGATCCATTTCCTGCCCATGTAAATACTCCTGTCCATGTGGGATGGGGAGAGGCTGTAATGGAAACTTGCAGGGGGCTTCCTTAAAAGCAGCAATTAACTGCAATAGGCTATGCATAAAATGAAATTGCATGGAAAATATAATTAGTCATGGCTTGAATTGCACTGTAAAAGCCCCTAGATTAGCAAAATAACAGACTGACTAAGGTATTACCTAAAGCCATGGGGCTAGAGTGGCTTGTTGACCTGTTGTGACTCTACTTGTGAATGCTGTTGCTTTTGTACACCAGTTCCACCACTGTGGAATTACGAACGGCAGCAAATCAAAAGTCCTGGGTTATATTTTCTGAACCTTTTTCCAAACTGCTCCAAGCTTGAATGTCCTGTGGGGCTTTGTCTTTATGTATGATCCTGCTTTGCTTTTCCTTCTTCCTTGCAGACCAGGATCAGGGTTCCGGGAAAACGCAGACCCCCCAGCAGAATGGCACGCCGTCTGGCTGCCCAAGAGGCTGAAGTGAGTGAGGAGGTGGACACCACTAAAGAGTCACAATCCCCTCTACCAAAACAGACATCAGCAGTAGTGAACATAAAGGAGCCTCTTGCTACTGAAGCAGAGTCCAAGGAAAATGGCTTTCTCTCTAGCTTGTCACTACCAGCTCGCAGCAGTTTTTTGTCTGAAGGGACAAACAAACTCCTTCCTCCAGAATCCACAGAAAATGGGGATGATCTGTTTGAATCTGAAGACCTTTTTGCAAGCAGTTCAACATCCAGACCAGCTGCACAATCAAAGCTAAAGGAGGGAATGCCAGACAGTGTGGCTAGCAAACCCATCAAGGGCAGGGACAAAAAGCCTGATCTGGGAGATGAGGACAGCAATGATCTCTTCCAGCCTGTACAACAAAAATCTTCAACAAAAAGCAGCCCTATACCTTTTTTGCAGGAAGAGGAAGATTCTCTCTTCACCTCTCAGAAAACTGGAAAAAAGGAGTTAAAATCTGCTGTCCACCAAGCAGTTGACCCCACTGCCCAAGATATCTTTGAGGTATGGCTGAACCTGCCATGTTGTTTGTTTGTTTCCCAGGCCAGACCCCTCTAATTTAGGCTTAATGGAGGCTGCTGAATAGGATGGGGTGTGCAGGATAGGTAGTGAAGTAAACTCCCAATCCTGCTCCACTGCTGGGAAATGGAAACACTTTGTTTGTTCAACCCCTAATTAGCAGGAGTGGTTTAAAAGGTGGCACCTTAACACAGAGCAGACATGCACTGAATGTGCTGTGACAACTTACCTTTTTCAGAATAATAATTTATTTGGTTCTTACCTGTTAACTGTCTGTTCAATGCCCAGCAACTCAAATAACACTTTTAAAAAAGGAATAATATTGATGAGGTGGGCACTTGATACAGGCCTCTGTGTGCTGTACTTGACCTGTATACAATCCACTAAGGCACTTCTGCAAAGCCCCTCATGAGGAAAAGCATCTCAAACTTCTTGCCAGTTAGGTTAGCAAAGACCTCTCAGATCATTGAGTTCAACATTTGACTGATAAGCCCAGGAAGCCCAAGTCTTCTAAACATCTCAGCTGCTGTGTATGGATAATCTGACTATTCTCTTGAAGTGTGTTGTGGATTGATGAGATCTTTCTATGTTTTTCTCCAAGGATGATATATTTGCTACTGAGGCAATTAAGCCAATGACCAAAATGAAAGAGAAAATGCCAGAGACTAACCTGTTTGATGATAACATTGATATTTTTGCGGATCTAACTGTAAAACCAAAAGAAAAGAAGACCAAGAAGAAGGTGGAACAAAAATCTATATTTGATGATGATATGGGTAAGTATATGTATAAGTAAAAATCTTGCTGCTAGACTTGTAATATTGTCCTGAGTTGCATTCATCTAAGATGTTTTAGAATTCTCTGCTTTCTTTTACTTTTCAACTGCTCTGAAATCTCTGGTCATTTTTTGATTTTAACCTTGGATAAGAACTTTATAGATTTGTAGAATTCGCATAGCATTTAAGTAGTTTAGGAGACTATATAAAAGTGTCTAGAGAAAAAGTTTAATTTCTGTAGGGATTTTCTCACCTATAGGAATTACTCCAGACAAGTTTCTAAGAGACTTGTCTCATGTTGTTATGGCAGATTCCATATTTCAATTTGCACAGCTTTTTGTATTGTACTTTCAGATGAGTCACTGATACGAACAAATCAGCATCTCTGCTCATTCCAGCTTCACTATTGTGTTAGATTTGTGGAACTGGCACTTGCCTACGTTTCACATTAAGGGCTAGCCTAAGTGATCATGGTAGCATTTTTTCAGAGCTGCACATTGTTGTCTTTCTGCTGCAAATGAGACAGTAAATTTCAGCTGCAGTTCAAAGGGAGTGAAGGCTGCAGGCTGTTTTCTTTTGTCCTACCACAACTTCCAGTCACTAAAGTCCTCAGTCACCTTAGAGCTGATGTCACCTCTGCCTATCTGCAAAATGGTGACTGAGCTTTCTTGTACTCTGACAAATACTGTTTTCCCTGGGCAAAATTTTTATATCCTTTAAGCCTTTTTATAAAATAGGAGTGATACCTCTACTGCTTATGGCACTCACTGTACTTCCCCTCTGCTGTAAAGCTAATCCATGTGATAACTTCTTTCTTTGGAGAGATGCCAGTAGAGGATTACTCTGTTTTGCTGCCTTTCTAAACTGCTCTTGTGCTGCAATGTGGTCCTAAATTATTCCTGTGTAATCCCCATGATCAGCACAGTAGCAGACACATGCTGAATTGGAAGTAGTGAGAAGAGACAGGGAAACACATTATGATAGACCACATTGTGCTTGGCTTCTGCTCAAGGTTAGGCTATGTGCTGAAGATTGAAATACTAGTTTTTATACTCTGGACTAGTAATTCACAGAATATTAATATTCTGAGTTGGAAGGGACCCACAAGGACCATCAAGTCCAACTCTGACGTGAATGGCCCATATGGAGATCAAACCCACAACCTAAGTGTTATTAGCACCATGCTCTGACCAACTAGTTTCAGTGGCTGTATTAACCTCTGTATAACACCCATGCTTTCTTATTAGGGATTCAAGACCACTTATGTGCTACTTACACTGGCCTTGTGACTCACTAGTGGTCCTCATATCTAAGTCCTAATTTTTTGGTTTTATACTCCAACTGCATAATCTGAGTATCCTAAATTTCTTAGTTTACAGTAAGAGATACACTGTTGTGTATGCTCGGGAAACCTCTTGGCAACCCATCCGCATGTGTATAGTAGCAGCTTCATCTCTTTCCATGAGCACAGTCCTAAACACAAGCAGTTCTAGCAAGAACTGCAGGATTGTGAGCTCTGCAGCTGACACAGGCTACCTGTGTTGGATGATTTAATTTCTACGTGTTGTTGTCCTCTGCCTTAATGACATTGTGATATTTTTCCACTTTGTGGTCCTAGTTATTCACATCAGAAATGCTTGTATTGAGGAAGGCAGTGGGAGAACTTGATTCAAAACTGTGGACAGACTTTTTGAATATTCATTAGGATGGTGGTTATAGCTGTCTGCCTCCTTGCATCTTAGCAATGGTCTGTTCTCAGGTGGTTTATATTATGTTCTTATTGTGCTGTAGATTAGATTCATGGTTAGTGGCTATCACCACAGCAGTTGCTAGCAACTGCAATCTTTTCCTCTTCTGATTTTCTTTAGCAACAACCTCACAGCTCTTGGATCTCTCAGGTTCGTCAGACACTAATGTTCTAGATAAGAGCGATGTTATCAGGCACTTCCATGATAGAATTTATTGTGGAGCTTTAATTTATCAGTACTTTTCAAATGCTTATGAGAGCCTGAACATGTTATAAAATACAAGTATTATACAGTCTACTGAGAAGAAAAAAAAATCTTAATTTGACTTACAGCTAACAGCTCCCACATATATCCTTACAAATGCATCCAGAATTGCAAGTAGCTGGAAAGCATTTGTTTATCACGCAATGTCCTTGGCAGTGCCTGCTGTGTGATGGTATGTCTTGTGTACAACGTTGCTTCTGTTTAGTAGTCACTTCTCATTAAATTTTTTTTTGTTCCCCTCTTTAGATGATATCTTCTCTAGCAGCCAAGTCAAGATACCTACTCCTAAAACCAGATCTTCCCAAGCAGCCTCAGAAACAAAATCTGAAAGCAAGATCCTGAGCACATTTGATGACCCGCTGAATGCCTTTGGAGGCCAGTAGTTAAGGGGATATGTTGCAGGGAAGCAGCCTTCCTTAGCCCTGTCCAGTACTAATACTCTGGATTCTCTAATTTGGTAGAGCTGGAATGAGATGGACATGGATATTTAAATGAGATTACCCATTTAAAATGGTTAGTATTCTCTTGTGCTAGTCTAATTCTGCTAAATTATATATTTTTTAAAAAATACAGTAACCTCCTGCTATCATGTTTCCATGATGCCGAAATGAATATAGCCTGTGCAATACCTGCAATGAAATAATCTATTATATAAAGTATAGTTTGTTTTATTGAACAGATCTATAGATAAAATAATTGATAAATAGTAAATGGAGTCTCTTAAACTTAATCTGTCTGTCTGTCTTTGTCTTACTTTCCTCTTTACCTCTTGCTTAGAATGTCTGCATCATGACTTGAAAGCAGCTAAAACCACAACCATGCCTTGTCTGGGTCATCTGCCACCTACTGAGCTAATGGGAGGGTAAGGCTGGGTTCACTGTCAGGTACAGCTTCTCCTATGGAATGAAGCAGTTAGGAAATCTCAGAGCAGGACTTGACACCAGCTAGAAGGAGGTATTTCATATAGGCAGCTAATGGGGACTATAAAAGTAACAATGGTTAATACTTCTCTGCCAGGAAGAGTGTTTTACAAAGAGTGTTCCATGAAGACAAGACACCTCACAGTGTCTTCTGTTCAAGTTGTAGGCCATTAATTGAGATTTTTCACCTGCATGGAGTTGCCAGAGTTTTGCAAAAAACACTGTTCACAGAGTCCATCTGTACAGAGCACACTTGGTCACTTCCAGGCTAACAAGTCTATTGTACATACTTTATGCAGAGACTCTTTTGTGCCTAAAGGCTTGCTGTCTGCTTTCCCTTCTCATCCACAACACAGTGTAAGCTGTATACAGGAGGTTGCTACTCTGTGGAATCCTTCTGTCAGATATATTTGACTTAACTTTGCTTCCTGTATTTTCTAGGTTTCCTTCTGGAACAGATACCATTAGCCATACTTGATACCCAGTGGTAGATGCTTGCTCTCCTGCATGCATACAAGCAGAGGAAATGCATAAAGGCAGGAGGATCAAATGTATATTTTATTGTACAAGTGACTGCCTGCAATTCTGACTAGATTCACTGCTTTTATGATAGTGATGTACTACTTTATCTTGGACTCTTAAGACTGTTCTGCTGTGAATTTAAAGCATGTGCTCAGAGGACTTCTTTGAGATTCCCACTTGCACTAAAGTCCTCATTCTGAGACATCTGCTTCAGTCTCATGTTTCTTAAGTTGGATTTCCTTTATCAGGCACAGTAAACACAGCTGAAACATCTAGCACTAATGAGGGTAAAGCAGAAGAAAACTGATAAAGGATAAAGGAGAAACAAGATGTATTGATTTGCACCATAGGTGGCCCTGGCAATGATGTTAAGTGGGGGATAAGCTGGGAGTAGCAGCTTGAAAAAAGAGTGTGGGGGCTATTTGCAAATGGGTGTCTACAGTGAAAGCACTTGAACTTTATTTATAGGCATTACATCTGCTGCATATGCCTCATGCATGATTTGGACTGCTTCTTTACTCCTTTCTTCTGTGCTTAGAAGGGCTTTTAAGATACAATGGAGGAAGGAGGAAAAAGATGGTGAATTTTTCTGTTTCTTCATCTTTCTTTCTTCTTGGCCCTTCACATTAATAACTGCTATTAGCATTGCAAAGAGGGCTGTTCACAAGCTAAGAACCCTGAGGGCCAAAAGCTCTTGGAGTAGAAGGAAGAAAAAAAAGCTCCTGCCTTAGTGTTTCTTAAACTTTCATGTGAAAGCTCAGCAGTGAAAAGCTCTTCATAGAAACTTGCACTCTGATGTAGATCAGAACCTTTCTTCCCACGTAGTCTTTCTAACCTGGCACAGAGAGGCCTTTCCCTGTGTGTCTTCACGTATTAAAATGTGTGGTCCTCACTTTTAACAGACAGTAGAGCCTGGTCTAGGCACTTCACTTCTGGGTGACTTATTAACTGAGTTTTGGCTAGAGGGTTTGGTTTTGGGTTGTGTTAGTTTTGTGGTGATTTGGGGTTTTTTGTACGTTGGTTTGGTTTTAGAGTTTGGCTTTTGGGTTTGGTTTCCAGGGGTTTTTTTTTTGCAAATTTGATAAACCATGGGTGCATAGATCTGGGAAGGGCAGAGCTGAAGGCCCAGTATTACAGCATCCGGAAGCTCTTAACAGGTTCCCATACCTGCTACACGCTTTTGAAAAGCCACTGTTTTAACTGAGCCTGAAACCCAACTGCTAGTCAGGGTAGGTCTCGCGTATTTTAAAACCTAAATGGAAAGTCAAGTGGTTAATGTAATTAGCACCTGTTAATATGATAAGCTTGCTTTCTCCAGCCTGTGATTATCTAAGGGACCCGCTGCTTCTGGAGCCTGCCCTGGCCACTTTACGCTGAAACGGGAGCACAATCGAGCGCTCACCTTCGGTGAAGGTGCCACAGAGCTGTGCCTGCCCCTGCCAGGGCCGGGACTGCTCGCGTCCTGCCTGGGAACAGCGGGGCGGCCGCACGCGCTGGGACTCGGCCCGCCCCTGCCTCCCCGCTGCGCTCGGACACACCCGCAATGCCCGGGAGCCTCTCGGGCTGAGCTCCAGCTCTCCCTGCTGACTCTGCGGGCTGGCCCTGAGCAAAGGCCGGCGGTGCTACGGCCGGGGAGCCGCCGGAGCCACCTCAGCCTTCACCTGCCGCGGCCGCCTCCCCGGCCCCGCCGCACTCCGTGTCCCGGGAGGCAGCGCGGCCGCCGCCGCGGTCACGCGTCCACCGGCAGCGCTGGGGGCGTTGCACAGACTCGCAGAGCGGTTTTGGGCGGAGGGGCCGCGAGAGCCCGTCCCGTTCCCCGCCCGGCCCTGGGCAGGGACATCTCCCACCAGACCGTGCTGCCTGAATCCCCATCCGGCCCGGCCTTCAACGCTGCCAGGGATAGGGAAGTGTATCCGGGTCTTTCCCTGCGCACGCGCTGCCGCCCCGCGTCCTAACGACCACAACAAGCGGCCCGGCGGGCGCCTGCCCCTGAGGCACCGCGAGCCCCGCCCCCGGCAGCGCTGATTGGCCGAGGTTCGTGAGAGCGGGCGCCCCATTGGCCCGCGGGAGGCGCGGTCACAGGGGCGGGGCGGCGCGGGGGCTGCCGGGCGGTG
>VYZT01017205.1:43531-73632 GCA_013400735.1 Pomatostomus ruficeps
GGGGGCCGGGGGCGGTGGTGGCGGGGCCCGCGGCCAGCCCGGGGTGCGAGGCCGCCCCGAGGCGCGGTGGCGGTGGGGACGGGGCAGCTGCTCGCCCTCCTTTGTTCGCGGGCGCTCCGCTCGGCTGCCGGGGTCCGGCCTTCGCTCCGCTGCGGCGCTGGGCCCCGCACGGCTGAGCTGCCGCCTCCAACTGCCTTCCCTGGGCCCGGAACAGTCCCTGTTCTTAGGTTTCTCTGGAGTTTTTCTCTAGCTCTGAGAGTACGGAGGGCCCAGCTCTTGTCAGAAGGCATTGGGCGTCTGGTTGTCATGTCGCTTGTGGAAACAAAAATAACAAAGGTAGTAGGTTGCGTGTGGAATGCTGACTGACAGTAGAGCCCTAAAACTACAACGTTGCTAATACCATTTGTGGTTATCTTGCCCCAGCTAGGTAATAACTTAATGTTTATTAACAACCATTTTATATAAAATAAATTTAAATTTTCGTTAAGAGTTATGTTTAGATGTTGTCAGAACTATATTTGTTTGCTTTATAGGTGAAAAATCCTAAAGATGAACAGCAATGCACTACACTTGTCTTCAAAGCTGCCTTGGCTAGAAGTGGAATGTAGTTTGCTGACAGATCTTCTTACAAGGAAGTTGTAAATCCTTTCTAATGGCCAACAAGAAAGAGCCTCCTTTTTTCAATAAAGATAATATGGGACCATTTCACTACAAACTTCCTTTCTATGAAACTATGGAGCTCTTCATTGAAACGCTTACAGGAACCTGCTTTGAACTGCGAGTTTCCCCCTTTGAAACAGTTATTTCTGTGAAAGCTAAAATTCAAAGACTGGAAGGTACTATCCTCTCTTATTTCAATGTAAACTTCATCACTTTAGAAGAAGTCCTGTTTTAAAAATCATAATTGCTAAAATCAAACCAGAAAACTTAAATGTCATGTTTAGCAATATGTATAAAAATTAGGTGCTTAGGTTTGATTGAAGTTGAGTTGTTACTCTCTTTCCATTTTCTATATGTTCATGGCTTAGGCTTCACTGGAATTGGTATGTTTGCTTTTCTAGTGGGTTGGTTGGGGGTTTTTTCCTGGATACAATTATTAAGGTTAATCTTAAAAAGTCTGTGGATTCTCTGACCGAAATTGTTTGTTAACTAGCGAGGTTATAAAGTTGAGCCATGCAATATGTGTATATTGTAACTGAGCATACCTTATACTTGCAGCTATGTTTGTTGCTGACTAGGTTAGTCAGTTTATGGGTTTTTTATGATACTGCAGTCACAAGAGCAACTGCAGTGCAGGCAAATCCCAAAGGCAGCCTTAAGTTACTGATTCGAATTTTGTTTAGGTGAGTGATCTTTTGCTGGTAGCCATCTGGCTGAACAATGCTTTGTCGTAAAGGGATAAACTTGACACGTTTTGCAAAGTGAAAAGCTCCTTTAAGTTATGAGGCCAGTCCTGATGCTTACGCAAGAAGAGTAGGTGTAGGTTAGTCCCCTCTTACCTCTTTTCCTCCATGGTGAGGATGACCTTGCATAAAAGAATGTGATTTGAAATATTAGATATACATTGTTTAACTGCTTTGAAGCATTGCATCCTCTATCATGTTTTTTACTTTGGTGGGGGTGGGGGTGGCGGTTAAAGAACTGTAGAAGCTGAGAGTATCAGAGCTGGTAATTTTAAGAAAAGGGATCCTCTCCTTCCCTAGTATACCTGTATGTGTTTTTCAGCTTTCTGTCTGTGTGGAACCCATCCTCTGAGAGATGTAATATGATGCTGTAGACTGGAATCTAAGATACTCTCCTCCCCTTATGGAAATCTGCTCTAGTGGATGGAAAAAAACCCCAGACAGCTGGCACAAATCTTAAAACACAGAGGCATTGCAACAACAGAGAGGACTATTTATAGTACCCACACAGCAGAAGCTCCACCGTGCAGATACCTGGAGCTTACAGCTGTGTAGGTACATTCGTGCAGCTGTGTGGATGGGCTTTTGTTTCCTGAGGATGGGGCCATAATTCATCACAAGTCACAGAATGTATTGAGATGCTCCCGGAGGCTAGAGGTGAAACAAAAAAAGGAAAGGGGGTTTCCTACCTATAATTGAATATAGGTGTAGGAGAAATGCATAGAACACTAACTAACAGTGAATCAAAAGGTAGGATGGGCAGTAGTACAGAAGAAGGCAGGCTATCTAGGCAGTATCAATGATGGAGTGAGCTCTAAAGGACACATGAAGAGATCAGTGGGAGATGTGAGGAAGAGGGATTTGAATTTCTTGTAGTTCAAAATGTGAGACTGTGAATAGCCATACTCAGTTATACCTACAGCTTACAAAAGTATCCTCATTTCTTATTAGAAGAACAGCTCAGTAATGAAGTTATAATACTGCTTATTTGGAATTTTGTTCAAATGTCATGGTTCACAGGATGATAAAGTAATTATGGCTTAGCTGCCTGCTGTATAGAGTTAAGTAAATTTCATTAAACATGGAAGATGAGTTCTGGTGCTTATCCGTGAATTGTAAGAAATCAGTTGAAAAACTTTGATACTCCGTAACAATTAAAATATTTGTTCTGTTCTGATTAATGATTTGTGGGAGGCAGAGTGAACACAAATTGATCCATTATGTGTGGAGGAAACAGATACACAATGACAATTTTATATTGCATTTGGGGTTGTTATTGCATGTAAAATAATAATTAACAATTTTTCAGTGACAGAGTTCCTATTATAGTGCACAAATTCGAACAATAAATCACCCAGGTGGAGCAAAAATTCAGAAGTAATTTTGTTGTGATTTAGCATGGGAAGGAGAAAGCTTACATTTGTTTCTGCTGCTGGTTTTCACTTTTTATTATTGTATCGTGTCAGCTTTCATGGGGTGTGAATCTCTCTTATTTCAGCTGCACTTCTGACTGGAGAATGCCTCCTACAATGCTGGAAGACTATATGAGGTCCCTAGTATGTGTATTGGCTTTATTTGGATGTTGGGAATGATAGTATGTAAGCAAAGGAAAAGAGAAGTTTTGAAAAAATGAGCTGAGACCTGAAAGCTCCAAGAAAAAAATCTAGAATTTTATCAGAAGTTAACAAATTGTTCAAGTATTACCAATGCCTCTAATTGTAACAGGATAATAATAAAATTAAAACAAGACAAACTGATCTTTGTCAACAACTGGAAAATCAATAACTGTAGACTGTCTTCACCATAATAAAAAAGCATAATATGGATGGCATGTTAGGAATTTTGTCTGCTTCAGATACTTTGTCATTCTTGATGCCTGTTAGTGATCTCATATGGAAAGGCTTTGTTTAGACAGCTGTACTTGACATTGGTACCTTACTAAGAAAGAGCTCCATGTTTCCAGCTATGCATTTTCAGTGGTTTTAGTCAGTGAAGGATATAGACAAAAACTTACAGGTTGTAATGCATCTGAAATTTCAGTGCAAGGCTTCTACTCATAAATTGAAGTTATAGCATATCCGCTGTGTGTTTGGATCAGATCCAGGCATTTGTACTCAAATAGGTTCTATGTGAAGTAAGCAGGAGATTTGTTACAGTGTTGACCTTTGGAGCCCCACGGGTAAATCGCTCCTAGTCTCAGATTCTCTGTCTGAGCCTTTTAAAATGGTTCACCTGGGGAGAAATCGCTCCCTTTGTCTCTACTGGTGGTATAAAAGCTGGAATACACACACAGTGCTGCCTGCAGTGCTACCTACTCCCTTTGTTTTACTTGTTAATCAGTGTTGATGGACATGGATAGGATGGTATCTGAATTTCAAGGTGGCATGAAAGACTGAGCTTTAATACAAGTAGTACTTAAAAAATCAGGATTTCATTGAAAGAGGAAGTAATGGGGTTTTTTAAACTGAGATCTCTCTTTGCTTTCTCCGTTGCGCAAGTCCTTGTAGCTGCTGATCTGGGCAGAGTTTAGTATTCATTCAGAAACACTAATTATTACACTGTTTTATAGACAGAGCATTCAGGTAGTATATTCATAGTAGAGGTTAATTAATCTGTTAAAGAACCATAGATAATACCTGTAAGCATGTTTGTTGGGAAAGACAGGATTGAGTCTCAAGGGCTGAGGTGGGCTTTGGAATTTGGTGGTGGTATTATTGTTATTGGCTTGCAGGAATTAATTTGAATACCTCCGTATGGAGTGTTAGGGCATTCATTTGCATAGTTAGCTCTAAAATGAAAAACCAAGTTGGTCATGGTTTGTTCAGTGAGTACTTGTAACTGAATTTTATGATCTGTGTATGTGGAAATGTTGACCTTTTTAGATGAAAATTTAGATGTTTGCTTGTTCTTGTATTGTAAAGGGGAAAAACAGAACTAGCTTTCAGAATACATCTTGACTTCAGTGTTCAGGAGGTGTTCCCTTGTGTTCAGTAGGGAACAACAGATGCAGCAATAATTTTGTTGTATATGCGTGTACTCAGTTTATCATGTGAGTTGTTATTTTTCTTTGGTCTTTTTGGTATGGCTGTTTTGCTGCCTGTATACAGCAGCTTCACCTTAAATAAAAGGAACTAGAAGAATGTCAAGCAAACTTCATATGGATTTGTAATTTCTTTCAATATTCTGTGGATTCTGAGTATGTCATAATGATATTTATAAGTATTTGCATTAGAGAAAATAGCTGTGCTTCTGCCAGGACTGGAGTAAGCAGATTGCACAAGTGTCATGAATTTTTAACAGAACTGATCCTGGTTTTTTTCTGTTTACTACTTTTCCCCTACGTCTTCTGTTTGCTTTATGATTTGCCTGTTTATTGTGCTGATAGAGACTAGAAGTTCATGAAGCACTTTTTAAGCTTGTGCCTTGCCTGAGCTGGGAAAACATTCTTGTGAGTGCAGGACTACCCAGAGCGGATGGCTGCCCAGAGCAGCATCTGGAAGGTGTAAAGTAAGGTCACCTTTGTCAGGAAATTCTGTCAGCCTGTATTCAGTTACTGGTGATTTGCTGTCTTTGGTCTGTTCTTTCTCAGTCCTCAGACAAAGAGTAGGTCAGTGCTGACTGCCATTTACCTTGCCATAGTTACTGTCATACAAGTGAAAGCTGGGGGGTTTAACAGTTAGGGAAATTATCCTGCCACTGTAAGTTGTGGACTTTCCCACCTCTGATGAATGTAGCCAGTTTGTGGGGGAAAATAAGACTGTCAGCCCAGCCTCTCTGTAAAGAGGTTTCAGCAATTTCAGCTTTGAAGGAAAGGTAAGTGCACTGTTTGAATTTTGACAGTGAAATGTCTGTGACGTTTTTAAACATAGGAACTTTATACCCACAACATAAAATCAAGTTTTTTCTCTGAAATCTACAGGGATTTCTTTTCCTGTGTCAGACTTGACCAGATCAGTTTCTGTGGTGAACCTACTTAGCATGCCAAAAAGAAGAGTAAGGGAGGGAAGCTTAAGGCTGTATGTGATATGCTGACTCAGACAGGATAGGGTACCTGCTTCTCTCCTCTCCTCTCCTCCCCGCATTTTAGTAGGTCAGATTGTCTGTGCACGTGCAGCCATTTTAGTAGGTAGTCTACAGACTCTTCTGTCCTCCTGTAGCATCACCTGGCTAGCTCACTTCCATCTGAGCATTGAGATATAACTTATTGCCCTACTTGCCTCTCGGTACTGATTTAGGGGAGGCTAGTCATACCATCATGTGCTGCTGAGGGAGAGGGTATAGTGGATGGGTGTCTCACAGTTCTCATTTTTGTTGGCAGTTGTACGTGCTGATCTCATGTGTAAATGTCTCCTCAAGAAATCTTTGCTAAAACCCAGAAAAGGGACAGCTGATGCATATTTTGCTGCCCCTGAAGCTATAAAGCACATACTATTTCCCCAGTGTATAAATACAGAATTCTAAGAAAGCGGTATAAAAGGGAATAAGTAATAAAGACGTGTCTGTTTCCAATTACAGCAGAGTATCCTCTTTTCATCTGTTCATTTCATCAAAAATACATTGTCATTGTTGAATGAGCAAAAACATGTTTCACTCCAATACTACCAGCTGCAAGCCAGCCTTTTTAACAAATGCTCTCTCAGTTTATCAAAGTAATTGGAAATTGCTCCTTGGAGGCTGCTGAAACCATAACAAATGCAGACAGTAATCAGATTGTTTGTAATCAGAAGAATGCAAAACAACACAAAAAACTTTACTGTAGACTCACTGGCTATTGCCAGCTTGTTCTTCTGCTTACACTGCAGACTTGAAACATAACCAATAACCAGCTATTAAATAGCTTGAAGTGTAGTAGCAATTACGTTAGTCTACTGTATGAACATACTCTCCTTATTAATGTCCTGTGGACTTCAGAAGATATAAGATTCCATTAAATGCAGTCAAATGCAGTAAAGTTGTGTTGGTCATTCAGACCAGGGAAGATCTGGATATCTGTGGTTAGAAAAGGAAATTGTCATCTTCTGTAAAGCCTAAAGAAAAGTGCACTCCCCCTTCTGCACAGGGATGTCGCCTACTTGCCTGTTTAATGTGCTTGGACTTTTACCAGGGTCTTGTCCCCTTTTCTTCCTTGCCAGTGATGGGTGTTGGTAGCTTTGTGCCCTTCCTCTTCCTAGGAAAGGGCTACTTAGCTGATCTCCTGCCACAGCTTGCTCACAAACCTTTGAAAGCTTAAGTGTGTTTGGAAACTATGTGAAAGACTCTGATCTTTGTGTTCCCCTCCTGCCATATGTATTTAGGGAAGTCTTACTGTGTAGCACTGCCACTTGGATTTCCCTTTAAGTATCTGAACATGCAACGAATAAAAATATAGGATAAGATTATTTTAATGTAACCTTTAGAAAAATACATTTACAGGTTTTGTTTCTTAGTATAAGAAGTAGTTTTTAGAAATTTTTGAAAAAGTAATTCTTGGTCTCTATAGACAGACATTTTAGTTAATATTTGTCATGAATGCACAGTGAGATCTTAATTACCTGGGTTTCACTAGGCAACTTGAAAAACTTCTTTTTGATGCTGACGGGAAGATTATTTTTGGCATTTTGAGAAGGCTCATCCTTTCATAACTGTCTTCATTCTTATTCTATCCAGAAGTTGGAAGGTTGTAGCATTCCAGTAAAAATGTGTGAAGACCTCAATTTGTACCAGCTTTTGCTTATCATCTTTAATGTGTATTACGTCTGCATCTGAGTTGACTATACAGGCAGAAATTGTGTAGAATTTGAATTCTATTTGTGTAGAATATGGATTTTTAATAAGGAACAAATAGTCATTATGTTTACTTTCATTTAACAAAAAATAGCCAGATCATCCCAGAACTTGAGTTGAAAGTGACTATTACTGGATATTAGTAATAACATTCCGATGGCCTAAAAAACCATCCAGAACGAAACTAAAGTGTTCATAGGATGAAGTTTAATTAACTACTGTGGCACTAAATGATACATGCCAACTCTGAGGTCCCAAACCAAGCAGGGATAAAAACACATTTGCAATTCTCACCATCACAGAGCTAATAGAGCTCTATGTAGTAGAGCTGCCACCGGTCACCTGAATGTGACTTTGTACTGTGAGTAATACAAAATACCAGCCTCTGATTAAATTATTCAGCAATTCTGTAATTAGAAGTTTTACCCTGTTTTTCGTGTCAGTAGACATAAAGTTCTGAACTTCATATAACAGGAAAAAACCTCCCTTACCTGACAACTGGAAGAAGAGCAAGTATTCAATACACCTGAAGCAGTTGAACACTTCTACACACCCTCAGCTGAGCCAAAAGATTGAACTTCGTGTGTGAGCTAAAGCCTTCTGAAAATCTTTGTTTTTAATAACTATTTCAAGGTTGGATGTCGTGGCTGAAGGCTGCTCAAGTGCCTGTCCTTGTTCTGCTTCCTCTCTTCTTTATCCTGTGATCCAGTTTCAGTCCATCAGCCCCACACTCTTCAACAGTCAAAACTCTCCAGAAGCCCTCTTGCCAAGCTCCGATTTTAAGTTGTTTGTTTCTTTTGTTTAGGTATTCCTGTCTCTCAGCAGCACTTAATTTGGAATAATATGGAACTGAAGGATGACTATTGTTTGAATGATTATAAGTAAGTATAGAATAAAATTATGTTTCTAAATAATTGTTAGCATAAACAACAAAAAATGCTATAAAGATGTATTTATTGTTATTTACAGCATTTCAGAAGGCTGCACTCTGAAGCTGGTTCTGGCTATGCGAGGTGGACCTGTTAACACCAGAAGAGGTAGGTGTTAAGTAACTTAACAATAGTGGTTTTCATGCAACATCTTATAACTGTAAAGAGCTTCTCTTAGGTAAGCATTTTAGACAATCAGACAATTCAGTTCCAAATTCATTGGAAAAATACGTAACAAAAATGGGGGAATGTTTTTCTTGTCTTCTCTTACTTAATGTATCGAGTGCACTTAAATATACTTATATTAAGTATATTTGTATGTACAGAATCATCAAGTCATAAAATCAGCAATTCTTCACTTGAAGAAAAAATTATACTGGAATGTCATTATGCAAATAATTTTAAAATATGGTCGGTAAGAATCAGGCATTGCTACAGTCAGAGGATACATTTGGTTATGTGGATCATCTGTATAGAAATGAAAATGAAGAAATTCCCTTGGTAATTTTCACTTGGGAAAAAAACTCAGCATATCTTCTAGATTGGGAATTCCTGTTATAAACTGAGCTGAGTTCTCAGAGGTGATCAAAACAACAACAATAATATTTTGGTTTTATTTTGGTTTTTTTGTCTTTTTAGTTCCTGTGAAAGATCCCATCAGGGAAATGGCTGAATACATGGATCCTGCTAGAGACAAGATCTGGGAGAAAGGGCCATCCAACAAACAAGTTACCTTCCTAGTGTATCGAGAAGGGGATCGCTTGAATTTCTTCCGTGTGGTTGACCGGGGCGATGGCACTTTAACGCCATTATCTGAATCTTTGAGGTAAAGTTGGTTTTAATCTTTATATTATTCTTCAAGAGTGAATTACTGTGTAATTTTCAGCTTTATTTGTTGACTTTATCAAAAGAATATCTGGCATATTGCAAGAGTTATTCCCTAAGGGCTATTAAATGGTTGTAACTGTCTAGCAGCACAGTAGTGCTTTGTGGTCAGTGGTTGTGCAGATGGTTCTCTTGTCACTGTGTGGGTTAATATAGTGAGACAAAACTGACTTCATACTTCAGGCAATTCTCAACATTCCAGCCCTTTCGGAACAGGAACACATTGCAGGAGAGTCAAACCAATATTCTATTAGATATTAAAAACTTCTATTAAGCACTTTCTCTAGCATCTTAAGGCATTTGTTTAGTTTTGTAAACATTTCTCTGTTCATAGGATAATTTTTTTTTCCTGTGGATGTGACTTGGCTAAATGATTAGTAAGGGAGATAGTAGATTGGCAGTGCAAAATCCTGTAGGTTTTTTTGGGTTTGTTGTTTAGGGGGGTAGTTGTTCAGATTGAAGAGAGGAGTGGTTTTGTTGTGGTTTTTATGGGTTGGGGGTTTTTTTGTTGTTGTTTTGTATGGATCTTGGTTTGGGGAGGTTTTTTTTTTTGGTCACATTTTTTAAGTGTACTGAAGTAATTACCAATACAGCCAGCCTTTGGATGTAATTAGGCCTCGGGTTACCTACTGTTGAGGTACCAAGCTTTGTCAATTACTGTCAGAATCCAAGTGCTGTTATCATCATAAGGACAGGTGTCACTTTACCTACTACATTGTAGTAAACGGTTTGCTAGTCTTTTTCCTAAAGCTATCAAAATTGATATCTATTAAAAATTATTGCAATCTGTTTTTATACTGCAGGTTTTGGGTAGGTTCTTTTATCCCATCAAGAACTTAATATTTGTACAGCTGTGAGGAAAGGAGTCCCTTTTCTGGGAACTAGCTGTGTTTTCTCCAAGGCTAAGGCTCAAGCTTTTTTAAGTGACTATTTTTGTTTCTGTTTGCAAAGGGAAAGCAAGAGCTTTGTACTGGATTTATATTCAGTTCATATTCAGAGTGATACTGCTCTTAAAAATTTTTCTAAGACATCCATACTTAAAATCTACAGACTGAAGGAAGTATCAGAGTTGAATTCCCACACTGTTATATGGAGTGGAAAGACCTAGTGTTTGCTATACAAGGAAAAGAAATAATACAAATATTTTAGATCTGTGATTTTATCTTTCAGCCCCTGTACTCTTTCAATAAATAGCCACATATGGTATTGTTTGAAATAGGTTAAAACAAGCATAATAGGTAAAAACTGAGAACCTTGCTGCTGCACTGGGCTAGATAAATGTCTGGAAAGATAGGTGGACTGGTGTAGGTCTTGTTCTTGCTGATAGCCTCCCTGCCTGTTACCACTTTGTTCCTATTTGATGTTCTGACTCCCATGAGTATCCAAACCCATTCAAAAAGCTAGAACTGGGGATGCTGTACTGTGAGTTAGTGCACGGAGTTGTCACAAGGAGCCTGAAATTTCATTTTTCACAGGATGGGCTCCCTGGTATCTGCCTACATGTTTGAATTTGTGTGTGTGGATTTTTTTTCCCATTTAAATCTAGTGTGGACAGTAGTCTGAAAGTCTTGGTACTTTTCCACTGGATAATCCTAGCGTATAGATTTAATAGTAATTTAATTGAGATTGGCTAAACATTGCAAATGGGAGGATTAAACCACACTCTTTTGGCTCTTGCAAGGCACCTGGATAAGCCTTTCAAATCATAGCAGTACTAGAAAAGTTAAATACATTGGGCTTAAGAAATATGCTGTCACTGGTCAAGTGAACTACTTGGGTTGGAAGCCACCTGAGTTGAAAACATTCAGCTTGAGTTGTTTCTATTTTTCTGTGCTTTCTATGGGAGTTCATTTATTAGCTTTTCTACTAAGGCAGATAGTAATTTGGAGGGGAAGGAAATTCTAATTTTTGAATTTGTTATCATGGCTGGGTAAGACTGTGGGAAATAGAAAAAGTAACAAAGGGAGGAGAGAATGGAAACAAGTCAGATCTTTTTGTTTGATCTTTATTGAGAAAAGCTGTGGGTCACTCTGAATACTAGTGTTTTCCATACTGATGTGTGTGTTTATATGTGTGGGTATATTGGTGACCAAGCATTTTGAAGCACCTGTTTATCAGATTTTCTCACATTGCTGATACGTGGAGCAGAATTCATTGACTGAAATTTAGAAATGAGACATTGATTTTGGTTTTACTTTATAGTTCTCCAGATAATTTTATTTTATTTGTGGTTGAGTTAATGGTTAAAACTTGGCAAAAGTATAAATGTATACAGTGATCATTGTCTCTGGTTTAAAAGAAGAGTGTTGAAGTTATGGACTGGCAGACACTGGTGCCAAAAGGGTTTCAGCAAGCTAATAATTTTTGAGATATGCATTTAACAAGCAAGAGCTCAGGAATGTTGGCACCTATGGACAAAGTAAATTTAAAATTCACTCATCGTAAAATGAGCTGAAAATATCATTAATATCAAAACTCCCTGTCCAACTTTTATAATGTTACAATCACATTAAAGCAAATAATCCTTTTGTCACTGCTTTTTTTTTGGTATGTGTTTTTGGCCCCTATTTGTCGGAAAATTGAACAAAAAGATAACAATTATTTTTTCATTAAAAAAATCAAAAATCAACCAAACCAAAAAAAACAACCAAACATGAGACATACCACTTTGCTTTCTATCCTTACCTTGCAGGAAGGGAAGTTCAACAAATTCTTTTTACTTGGTGATGTAAACCTCTGTAGAGTTAAAATTTTGAAATTATTTTTTTTTAGTGTTGGGTTTTTACCAGAAGAAGTATGTATATGTAATATGCATGCTGACTGTCCCCATATGGAACTATTCAGGTTTTGGTAAGAAATGACTGGTCTGTTTTGCTGACTCTTACTTTGAATTTGCTGCTGTCCTGCTCTTCACACTGTCTCCCACCTGTGCTGCCTTTGGAATTCTGCTACATTTTAGGAAATGGATTTGGAGAGTCAGTGCAAAAAAAGCTGGCTCTAAGGGCAGCAGAATATTTCCAAGAATCAGGTAAGATGCCAGCTCTAATTAGTGATATTTTTTTGATACTGACTTCCACATGACTTTTAGTTCTTCCTTGATCTCTTTTGGAGAGTAGGAACTTGTGCTAGATCTACTAAGACATTTGTATGAACACAGGGCAATTAGGGGAATTGCCTGATTGTCATGATTTCTAGATGCTGACAACCTAATGGAAGAACTAAAACACTCTTTAAAATGTACTACATACAGTGTTGAAAATGCATCAATTTGTAATGAATTGGACACTCCTAATGGTTCTTTGATTCACTGTCAAATTTTGTATGTGTTACTGATTAATGCTTCATTGCTTCATAGGAAAAACAAGTTGGATGCTGATTTTTAAAACCTTGAAGTTTTGCATTCTGTTAGAATGCAGAATAGAAGAAGGAAATGTCATGCTATAAACTTCCAGTGACTACTGACTTAAAATATTTTGTCTTGGGACTAGCAATTCTAATCTAATTTTTTTTTCCAAATGTAAGACTCATTGGAATCTTTGAAAACCTAAACTGATCTTTTTTTTTCTTTTTTTTTTTTTTTTATTTTGAAAAGGAGAAATAGAATATCACATCCACATGGGTGACACCTCCATTTCCATTTATGGTGAGAACACCCCTCAGGATGGATAGAAATTTGGACTTTTCCTTCCATGCCAGTGTCTGGTTTATTGGAAAACTGATCAGCTTGTTGTCTGAGTCACACACTTAACAGCTTTGGCCATATCTTCAGGAGACATTTGTGGAACTGGATATCCCCTCTGTGGGGAAAATATATAGTGAGTGTGAACCAACTGTATATGATATAACAGCTTCCAGAAGCGTGGCTATGTGCAGATTTCAGCAACATCACTTTGCCCTTATAAGGGATGCTTATGTGGATAAATGGATTTGAAATGTCTTTTCATACAGTTTTACATAATGTTTTATCAACAGATCAACTACGGATATGACTTCCTAGTTGTGACAATACTCTACGTTGAAAACACCATTAAATTACTTGATTAGAGGGTGAATACAGACTTTCTTTTATTTTCAGCGGTGGTTCAGTTTATAATTTATATGCTGATGATGAAGATGAGACAGAGGCATCACCTTCTGGCCAACAGATTATTGAGAATTCAATTACTATGAATAAAATGAAACTGCTCAAGGCAAAGATGGAGAACATGAATCTGAGTAAAAAGGTGAAATTGTGATTTCAATTTTTCTGTCATAAAACAGCTTGTGCTTTCCTTGTGCTGACTTTTCTAAAAAGCAGATCAGTTACTCTGCCATTTTGACAAGGGAAGTTATCACAGGTAGATGATTTCTCAACTATTGTTTATGTAAATACTATTATATAAATGTTCTGCTGAGGGGTATTGGCTTTCCCTGGACCTACCTGCCCTTATTCAAAGAATTAATTTCTAGTCCGGGATTTATTTGCAGGGGTAGATTTTTTGGGTGGGTGGGTTTTATGGTTTTGTTTGTTTGGGTTTTTTTCTTCCAGTACTTTAAGTAGCATTATTTTGCAGTACTGCTCTGGTAAAAGTCAGTGTTTCTCTTAAAATGAAATTTCATTAGATACACTGTAACTGAAAAGCCTTTAAAGTGAAATACGGGATTGATATTATCTTGAAGATAAAACATTGCACTGGTGTTCATGTGTGACTAGGTTACCTAGATGTAAGATGAAGAGATTATACTTTCTTTCATTTATTTGTTGTGTTTGAGACCTGAAGCTCCTCTGGATAACTTTGATGGCATTCTGGCTTCCTTTTTCTATTTCTCTGACATGTCACCTAGTTTTTGAAAACATTTCCTGTTTATGGTCTTTGATTTTAGTATTCAGATGTTGGGGTGAAGTCTTGATGGCTAGTAAAATATGAAGGAGTAGAAAGAATGATTTGGTCTTTTCTGGCCTTACACTGTCTGAATTCCTCAGAAAATATTTTCAGTCAAGTCTTTTGAGTGCAACTGGAATTCAAATACTAATTGTTGTTGTATCTGTGTTTTTTGATTTTGGTTGGGCTTTGTGTTTTTTTAATAGCCTAAGAAAACTGTCAAGGTGAAGCCTCGCCCTCCAGTGACTCCTCGACCATCCAGTGGCTCGGTGGCTGCTGCTCGTCACCGCTTTTTGAGAGTGCTCCCCCATATCGGACAGTCGTGCCTGCCTCCTCCTGGGCACTTGCATCAGTCAGAATCTCCCCAAAATGCACTTTCAGCATTGGCTACTTTGGCCACTGCCGGTAGAACCATGCCATCCACAGCTAATCATTTCCTGAAGGAAGATGACACTTGGCAGAGCAACTCTTGGTCTCAGCCAGTCAGTAGCATCAGGTTACCACCAAAAATATCTCGCGTTGAACTAGAAAATGCAAAACTACCTACAAATGGTATTCTGACTCCTGTTTCATCCCTGCCTGCAAATTCAGAAAAAGCGTCTGAAAATGTGACCTCAGCAAGTCAGGAGGATGCTGTTTTGTTTCCAAATCTAACAAATGTGGAACTGTGTGGAACAGAAGAAGAACATCTACCTGAACCAGATGCTTTTGCTTTTTTAACAGAAGCAAGCACTGCTGAACAGTGTAGTGAGATATATGACATAGGAAAGGTGAACCCAGAGCTTGAACTGCCTGATGGAGACAAAGATTCTAAGGTTGTAGAGCAGCACAGAAAACCTCTTGGCAAAGTGCTGAGCACTACAGCAATGGAGACTGGTCTTCTCAGCACTCGTGAATTAAGTCCTCAGAAAAACCTGCTTTTGTCTCCCCTCCGGTATTCAGCACAAGTGGCACATCACAGTTCCCTGAAACCACAAGCACAGCCCAGATACTTTGAGGCTGGTAACTTGAGATCTACGGCCTCCCCAAATGTGCTTCGATCGTTGGAAGTGCGTAGTATAGCAGACTCCTCTTTTTCTAGGACCACTAGATTTTGTAGTGTGAAGGTAGAGTCACTTGGCAAAAGACCTGATGTAATTTCTAAAGCAGAGGCTAGGGACATCACAGATGTGGCTAGCAAGGCATCCAAAGAACCTGCGAGTTCTGTAAGTAACTTAGGATTTCTGGCTTCGCTGGCCCGAAGCACAAACAGGGAAAGTTTACAGAGTTCTTGTGGGACTGACAGGTTTTGGACTTCTGGTATTGCACTACCTACAAACCTGCAGCATTTTCAGGAAGAAAGCTTTAGGAAAACTGCTCCTTCAAATGAAGCTGCTGAATATATTCTAGTGAGTATGAATGCATCCAAAGAAGTCAAAGTTTTCCTGTTTCTGTGGTACTGACGTTACAAAACTACTGTGTGTGCATATGTCTTGTCAGGAGAGGCAGATGGGGGTGTGGGAGATGTATTTAAATCCCTGATGGTATTAAACAGTTTTCTGAATGTCTGTTTATCTAAACAGGTCCTAGAAGTAATTTTTTATTAAGATTGAAGTGGTTGTTCACACAACTGAAATTATAAGTTACTGTAGTGAGAGAATTATGAGTGTGTGTGTTAAAAGTGTCATCTGGCTTCTGCTGCTCACTGATTGTGATTTATTCCAAAGTGTGCCCAGTGACTGGCACCATATGTGCCAAGCTTCTGCTCTCTAATGTACGTTGTTGTTTTGGTGTATTTTGAAGTGTGGGAACATTCATCAAATGGTCATTGAGGGTAAGGCTTTATATTGCAGAATTTTAACTTCGTGTGCAGAAGTTGTCTTGGACTCTTCGTAGGCAGATTGATAAAACATTGATGTCAAATAAGCTGATACCAGACTACCTAAGTTTTCATTTAATTTCCATCTGCTAGTAATTTCCTTGTGGAAATTTTTTTTTTTTTTTAGTCTGCGCATGGGCTTGGAATGAATGGAAGTATGACAGCTGTAGGGAAAAGAGTAGGTAAGTAACTTATATAATAATTAAAGATGACTCTTCAGTCTTTCTTGATATATCACACATAGAGAGAACAAAAATAGTTTATCTTTGTAAGGCATCTGGCTTCTAGAGTCCTTGCTGTATTACACTTCTATAGCATGGTTAATCTTTTAATATTTTAAGCAATTCTTTAACATGCAGATGGCACCCAGATCTTAGGTGGACCATAACTGCAAGTCTTAGCTTTTTTAATACTTAGTGAATCCTGCACATCATCTGTAGATCTAAATGTGACTTTCTGTGCTGAAGTTTCTAAATTATTAGTTCTGTGAATACTTCTGATTCTACTAAAATCAGAGCCGAATTTGTCTTTAGAGCATTGTCTTTAAGACAAAAAAAAGTGGGGAGGAAGCCGTAAGGGCATGGATGCTGCAGAACACTGATACAGTGCAGATTTTTCACTATTTTTTGTGCTGGTCATCATTCTTTCCACCCTAGTCTTGGTAACTGTGGAGTGCTTAATGCTTCACATCTACTGAAAACGGATGTGTTATGCATAGATATTAATTGCTTATGTGATTAATTCTCTTGGGAGGAAAGGAATTGTCTAAATTAATGCTTTTGAAGCTCCCAAGGCAGTGAGCTAAGGATTTTCAACACAGTTAATTTTTCTTTTATGTATTTTTGACTTACAATTAGCAAGTTTTCTTTTCTTTCTATGTGACTTTATGAAGAGGTGGGTATGTATTCCAGATCTAGATATAGAAAATGAGCTTGAAAATAGATGTTCAAATAGTAGCTGCAACATAAAAAATGATGTAATGCTGGAGCAGAAGCTGCTAAAAGAGTGGGTTGCGGCTTTGTTTCACAACTGTGGGTGGAGCTTTGACTTGGCAGTCAGTTAGTAAACAGGTCTGTCCTTTGCTGCTCCAGAGGTGATACCCTTAAGAGCCATGTCTGCATGATGGAGAAGCCTACTAACATCCGAGTCATTTTGGATAGGACTATGAAGAAGATACTCCTCTGGTGCATCTTATGTCAGACAAAAGTGTATTTTCCAAAAGATACCAGGCATGAGTTGGTGTGGTCATATAATGCAGGCTCTTGAAAGATATGTGGTTGGTAATGATCTGTTGTGTAACTGGCCAAAGGACAGATCACTTTTCACTGTAGTTGCTGTAGAGCTCATAAATGTGAGGACAGGTGTATTGGTTTGTCTGTTCAAGGGTCTACAGGGCCAGCTGTCTTCAAGCTCTCTTTCACAAACTGGACTAACTGATGCTTCTGAAATAGTATGCTTTTGGATGAGGAAGTTGTTAGTGTGGAGCAATGTTGCCTGGAAGTTTCAGTGCTAGATAGGAATGGGGTGGGAGTGGCTGGTAGGGATGACTGTGATGGGTAGTGACTGCCTGGTGCTACTGCTGAGTGTAGTCTGCTGCATCTCAACTAAGAAATTACTGTTGGGATTAAAGCTGTGCTGGACAAAAAATACTTGTGAACTCATGAGATAACTTTCTGGGAACATCCTGACAATATAGCAGTAGAAACACTGAAAGATTGTTTGAGAGGATGCATTGCTCACTTTACTGACCCAGCATGTGGGAAATACGCTTAAGCAAGTTGTGGACAAAGAACTTACTTCTACAGAGGGAAGGGAGATGCCTTTTCTTTACATGATCTCCAGTTAATAAAGCAACAGCCAAGAATTATATGGCAAAAGGTTAAAATAAAGTAAGCTTTTAAGTATAGAAATTTTACAAACATCTGCAAAGCGTCTCATGTAACCATGTAGCTAAGTAGAGGCCTGTAGTCTAAATAATATACTTTTCTTGCAGTTACGAAGTACCACCAAGATTTTAAAATGTTGCAGTACTTATTTGGCAAACTAGTGCACTGAATGTATCGGATGCTAGGTATTGGAATGCCCAGTTGATTCTTTGTAAGCCATTGTGCACAGTGCTTTCCCAATGACACTCTGGGTGTGTTCATTTTGCATCTAGGAAGACCATTAAGAGATGTGTCTCTTGATTTGTTCTGCAACTTCTTGCTTACGTGAACTTTTAGCGGGTGTTCAGAGTTAAGTTCTATGGCCTACATTGTGATGGCTCTTCCAAAGGTGTTCATAGGCTTGAGCTGTGTTCCCTGTTTCAGCTTTCAGGGTTTATTTTTCCCCTCTCTTTTTAGGCTTTGGGGTTCCCATCTGAAGTATCCTAAGGAATGCAAAATGAATCTGCGTTTCAAAAGATAACATTTAACTAGTTTGTGAGTAAGTTAAAATGTTTTTGCTGTCTTTCTACTTCTGAAAGCAGGTGAAGCAACCCATCTTCCACCTGTGAATGGCTTAATTCAAGCAAAAAAGAAAATTTCAAAGCACTGCTTTCTTTGTGGCAAGAAAACTGGATTGGCAACCAGCTATGAGTGCAGGTAGGCTGAGAATATAATCAGCTGTTACTTAAAATTGATAGCTGAGTTAACCAAAAAGTTTACTGTGCTGCATGGTATTCCTTAAATGTAGCAAATCAAAAGACAACCTTCAAAAAAGTTGCAATTCTCAGTTGAGCAAAACTGCAGGAATTAAAACTCAGGAATGTTGTCCCTGTGCTGCTCTCAAGGTGTATGTTCTTCCAGGAAGATCAAGAAATGGAAGGCAACAGAATGGAAGATACCAGGAAATAAAGAACAAGACAACAAAAAAAGAACTGTTACATTTTATACTGGTAGAAGAAGAACTTGCTACTGATATATGTTCTGCAAAGTTTCTCATCAATAGTGATGAGAACATTAACAGCTTGAAGAACTGGGTTTGGTACTGTTTCTCAGAACTCTCCCGCAGATTTAGCCCTATTGCTACACATCTTCAGAGTTTGTAAATTTATACAAATTTGTATTTAACAAATTTTTGATTTTATGTATGTTCTGGTTTTTGCAAGACTTCGGTCACCTTTAAGCATCTAGAGCACCTCAAACACAGAACACCAGAGTGCTGGCCCCCTAAATCATTACTTGCAGACAACACAGTGAGACCTGGTCCTTGGTGGTGATCTTGGGAAAAAGTTAAAAGAAAACAACAAAAAACCCAAACAAACAAAAATACCCCAACAACATCAACAACAAAACCACAGGAAAAAAACCTGCTCTCTTTGTTAATTTTAGTTTTCAAAATATTTTTTCCCCACAAGATATTTTTTCTTAGTATTGTTTCCAATGGGCTGGTCAAGGTTGGGAACTGCTGCACTCTGAGGGCTGCATTTGGAGCTGATCTTGGTCCATCTTGCCAACCAACAGCAAAATGAACACTGGGGAATTGTATAGGAGAATTTCAGGGTGAGGAACTGTCTCCTTACTGACTCCTCCGCCTCTGATTTTGAAACAGTTTTGCACACTGCTCACTTTCCTGATGATCAAATAGCTACAGGCTCTTCTAAAAGTAAATGAGCAGCTTGCTTAAGGTTAAAAATGAAGGAGGAAATGGCTCATCTCCAAGAACAGCATTTGTTTTGGTTTCAAAAGGAGTAACCGTAGGACCTTTTACTAGAAAGCAGCATAAACCAAATAGAGAATACAGTCATATGAGAAAAGTTGTGATTATGGGACCAAGAACCAAAGAAAAGCTACTTTATTTCCAGACACACAAAGCCTCAGGAACAGCTACAGAGTTTCTTATAAACCCAGATGGACAGATAAATAAATAGGGGATTATAGTGTAATAGTGAATTTGATGGGTAATGCTCAATCCATTTGAAGAGAATTCTGATTTTGAATGGTGTCAGTGTTTTACTGTCAAGAAGCATCTCAATCAAATAATCAGGCAACAGGACACCAATATGTGTCTCCAGGTAATGCACTTGTCCAGATCATATACAACATCCCAAGCAGGCTTTTCTCCTGGTAAGAGTCTCAGCTGCAGAACTGTCAAGTTTGAAGCAAAAATCTCAATCTTAACTCGTCAAAATTGCAACTGATATTGAATAGATGAACCCTTTTCCAGCCCTACAGGAAGTTATGTTCCCTGTAGTTTGTCTGATGTCTTACAGCTGACTAAATCTGTATTTATTAATCTTAAATGGCTAATTTGAGTTTATGACAGGCAGAAGCTGCGCTGAAAATAACTCTTTTGATTATCTGAGTGATGTTGTGGTTTTGAAATGAAATGTATTACATGGATTTCACCTATGGAATTACTGTCCATGGTTTTGTTCTCTGAATTCTACCAACTAATATTGTTTTTCCTTAAAAAAGAAAGAAAGTAGAACAAAGCCCATCATTCTTGATTTATAAGTGTGTTTGATCCTTGCTAGCTGGTTCCCAGAGTACTGATCATGCTTAGCTTCCCAGCTGAAGAGACTGTTGGGTTGAAACTAAAACATTCAGTGTGAATTTTGTCATTTTGTATACCCCGCCAATTAATGTTATCAGTCAAGGATGATAACAATTCAAACAGCTCTGTCATTTAAGGGATGATTAAGCAAAATGGCTCCCAGCAAGTCAGAGCATTAAAAGCTTCTAAAAGCTTGTAACTTGTAATATTCTTGATTCTTCAGATGTGGAAACAACTTCTGTGCAACCCACCGCTATGCAGAGACTCACACCTGCACCTACGACTACAAGAGTGCGGGGCGGAGGTATTTGCAGGAGACCAATCCCATCGTCAGTGCACCAAAGCTTCCCAAAATCTGACATGGTAGTGCTGCATGTGGCCACTCTGCCGCTGAAGAATTGTATTGAATTGAGAGAAGCACTTGCTTGAACTGCATAATTTTGCCATGCTCCATATTTAAAGATTTGCCAAGTAACAAAAGCACATGAGGATGCATTGAAGAATAATGTGAACACTACTGCAGTTAAAACTTTTCTTCTTGAGTGAATGAAAGGTTAAAAATTAGTTCCTAAAAACTTACACTATGATTTAACTGTTACTGCACGTGTTGTGTTTTATATTTGGAAAAGCTATTTCACTAGACAAGTCTTTAAAGATGCACTTTACTAACTTTACTGTATAACCAGAGTTGAGGGGGTGTTGTAATGAGGGTGTCATGTAATGTCTTCTGTACTCTTGGTTTTTGTCCATTGCGTGGTATCTTCTAAGTTATTTCACTAGAAAGGTCCTCCTTCCTCCCCTTTCTTCAAACAGCCTGTTTTGAGATTTTTAAGGGGATAGTTCCACCCCTCTGTTTCATTCTGATTGATATTCATACATTGTGTGTCCATTCTGAAAATTACATCTCATCTTAATCACATTTTCTTAAAATAATGCTGTTTATATGACAAGTTTGTTTTTAAATAGAAGGTTCCCTGTTTGTTGCCATTAATTATAAGAAACAACTTTTTTTGTAATCCTAGATTTTTTTAAGACTTCACAATTTGCTTTGTTAAGATGTTGAATGCTGTTACTGGAAGAAATTCTAATAAATATTAAATTTTATCCTTGTTTATGCTGTCATAAATGCACGAAATAACTTGTCTCTTAGAGTGTGTTCCTGAATTAAAAGTTGGGCTCTGTTGGGAGGATATATTTATTTTATTTTATTTTATTTTTTTTCCACAAGCACTGGCTCATATCTGTTCATACTGGAGCTGATGGGAAGAATTCCCACCAACTTCATTTGGAATAGTGTGACCAACACTGTGTGCTTTAAGTAAAGCTCCTGAAGTCTTACACAGGTGTACTAGCAAAGGCAAACTTGATGCCCAACAAATGGCTTGTATTAACCTTTCTCCCCTCCAGATGATACAGTATAAAGGCAGTTCAGTAAATGCATGAGACACCTCTAATGGTCATGCAGCCACTGTGGAAAGTGCTGTTGGAAGAATATCCTACTGAAAGACTTTCCTCTTTTATTCCCTTAATGCTTGCGAAATATTTTTATCTTAAAAAATCCCCCCACATTGTATCTACGTAATCAAATGTCATAGTCCCTGTCTTGTCAAAGTCCTCACTACTTGGTTGGTTGTGGTACTAAAATGATCTATGCTGCATTCCAGTCAAAGGGTAGCAGTTTATGAGAATGACAGTCAAAAGGTGGGCCAGAAAAGAAGAGGATCACTGAAAGACGGAGAAGTAACTTGAAGACTCTCATCCTTGGAGGAAATCCATTTCATGTAATCCACTTGAAACTTCTTAAACCTGAAGTTTTCAGAGTGATAAGCTTGGAAAAAAATGCTCACAGTCATTCTTCTGGACACTGATAAGATAAAAACGTTGTTCTGTGTGTGTGACTTCAATGCTTGTTACTGGAGAAAGTTCCCCTGGTATGAAGAACACGTCATTCCTGAGCCGTGCTACATACCACGAACTGCCTGGAGTTCTTATTTCATCTCCAGCATGGGACAGTGTTTGATGCCAAAGAAGAATAAGGAACGTGACAAATGTACAAGTGTTTTCCCAACAATTACACACAGCTTGGCAACGTTCTGAAGACAGAGGTGTCACACTTGTTGTAGGTACAGTAGGGATTTGGTAAGAAGTGGAATTAAGATAATGTGGTCTGTCATCACTTAATCTGATTTTGCATAAGTATAATTGTCAGGAAATTGTTTTGCAGTGTGTTGGAATGGCCATAATCAAATTTTAGTATAACTGCATAAAAGATACGTGATAGAAATCTCTGAGTCATTTCTCTATTTTGACTCTCCCTTTCTGCATATGTCTAATGAAATGCACACCAATGCTTTTTCAGAATATGCAATGCAGTAATAATCTAATTTCCCTGTGTGTCTCTTCTCATAATTTTTATTATACCTCATTTTAATTATACTTAATACAGATCCTTCTTGTTCAGAACTCCACTGGTTTTGTTGTCATATCCACACTGTGTTACAGGCATTCATTTTCAACCAGGAGTACAGCCACAAGAGCACTTTAATTAGTAATTAACTCTTTCAGTTGTTAATTCAGATGCTATTGGCTTTTACTGAGTCCTCTGTTAGTTTGTGCTATGGATTAATTACTGTTTACTGTGTAAACTTACCTAAATGATTTGGGGTTTGAGTATTAGTGTACCATGTTGCTATACATCTGCTGAAGACAAATGTTTAGCTTTCATGTGTTCATGTAATTAGGTTATGTATTATAAAGAGTTTACATACTGGAAGTTGAACAGTTACTTTGGTGTGTGTTTCTCTACTTTCCTGCCAATATTTTTTGCTTGCTTCTCTTATGCATGAGGACCTGTGAGGCAAAACCAGGCTGGTCTCTTGTTGAATGATCTTCAGGATTCTTGTGTCAAATTGATAAGCACCACAGAGGTGTCAGAAATGTTTTTGGATCTTGAATGAAATACTTCCTTTCTGTGAAATCTCTAGAAGCCCCTGGTGATAAAAACCTTTCTGCTTGCAATTTCTGTCTATTCAGTTTGCAGTCCCCTGGGATGTAATTGTAGTGGTGCCTTCTGCTCACAGTCTTCAGTTGTAGACAAGGCTAGAATTGGTAATTCACATTACAAAATATAAAATGAAGTTTTTCTAGGGTTTTTTTGCATATAATGAATTAGACACTTTGCTTTCTTTTCATATACTTCCAGTTTTCGTAATGGGGCACCATCTTTTGGGTGTAAATTGTGGATTTGGCATTGCTTCCACCTGGCAGCTCTTGTGTTGGGTAACGTTTTTCCAATGTTTTATGTTAAATCAGGTTCATCTTGAGATGCCTTTGACAGTTTTTCTCTTATCTACATTAGGACTGAGTCACAGTTGCTTACATGAGGACATTCATGTACCTGAGAACTGCATCTGGAAGTGTAGTCCACTTGTTTGTGCGTCATTTCTCCTACACAAGGACTTTGTGGCAGAGAACTTGTGAAGGTTTTCTCAGGATTTCTCTTGCGTTTACTTTGTGTGTGAAGCTGCAGAGAAGCAACACCAGGGGGCAGCGGAGACATTTAAAATGGCAAAAAGTTTTGGGTTTATCCAATAACGAGCTTAACCAAAAAAAAAAAAAAAAGCATGTAATTATTTGTTTATGACCCTTACTCAGCCCACTCTGAACAGATCTGAAGAAGTCAGAAATAGGGTACATTCCTTATTCCTTTTCCTAATTCCAAAGGTTTTTAAAAAGTCAGAATGGAAGAGTACCTCAAAAACTTGTTTCTATGCTGGGTTTCATGACACAATTTATTAGGTAATTTTAATATATTGAAGACTAGACAGCCCTCCTCTCTTCCTTCCCACTAACCCTGAAGGGATTAGTTTCCGAGGTGTCTGTTAGCCAAGCTATGTTGGATGGTATGTTTAGCTATGTTTACCAGATATGTCTGGTAAAAATACTGCATGTCCCCTTAATTTCTTACTTTAAAATGACAAGTGTTGCTGGTTTTTTCTTATGCATACAGGGTGAGGATATGAAAGTATAAATTCAGTCGTGTGTGAGGAATGTGTGCCAGTAACTGCTAAAGTGACCACTCACTATCTGTCCTGTCTATCCTTGCAATTCAAAAAGCTTTACAGGTCATCAGTGGCAGAAATTTATTTCTAAACCACATTTTAAGGCTGTTTCAATCCTTTTTAATCCTATCTTCAGAAAGACTGATCACTATGTACCATATATATATAAGAAGTGTATATATAGCTCCAGAAGAATTATATTCTAATCACATCTGGGTGGTGAATTATTGCTGAAATTAGGTGTTCTGCCCAGCACCAGAAATTCAAAACAGCACCTAATCACAAAAGTAGTATTATTTACATGGTATGTGATTAAGAGTGTTAATGGGCAGGAAATGAAAATACTGAAGTTTTCCAAAAGGAAAAGTAGGGGGATTAAAAATACCCACTCTTTTTTTCTCTCTCTGTGAGGGGTTTTTTAGCAAATGCATATGATTAAAAAAGAAGTGAATAATCTTTTTTCTCTCCCTTCTATCCATAAACTTAATGTGCAGACAGTCATTTTTTTTACTTGAACTCATGAGACTTAGATTTATCTTGCCAGACTCTTGTACTGAAGTGTTGGAACTGTTGCCCATAATGGGCCTTATTTGCTGAAAACCTGCACTGCCTGATGCAAAGTTACAACACAGATATATAATGAAAAACCTTTGTTTTAAACATGGTCTTGTGACTGAGAGTTGAGTGACAGGATTTTTTCTTAGCATCGCCTGTCTTACGAGCGATCATAGGGGGTTTGTTTTGGGGAGACCAAGCACTCATCAAAATAGACTGGATTATCCTGAGATTCATTCAGCCCCCCATCTGTCTCTGGGAACAGGAGGTAACAGGCACTTCAGAAGGTGCAAAAAATTCCCTAACCAAGTATTCAGGAACAGGACACTGGATCTTACCTCCTGTGCTAATGACTAGTCTGAATTGTGAAGAACTTGATGTCTCGGTGTACAGTATGATATTAATTTGGAGGTCTATAAAGGTCTAAAACTTTTTGAATCTTGATAGATTCATAGTTTCACTTATTTATATGTGTAATGTGAAAATAATTTTCTTTCACTGTAGTTTTGAATTTCCTACCATTTTAAAATTGAAATTCATTTGGTCTAGTGTTATGAGAAAGGGAGAATAGTGTCTTCTGAATATTCAGTATATTCTGTCTTTGAATCACATCCCCTCTTACTCATCTTTTTTATGGTAGCAATTCATTGTCTTTACTATTACAGAGCCTTAATTGTGCTTGCTGTCCTCCAAATCTCCTCTAGTTTTGCATTATACTTTGTCATCTGCAGTTCTCTGGTTCCCATTTTCCTGTATTGTGTATTTAGCCATAAGCTGCTCAGGGTACTGTTACAATGGAAGCCTCTGAAATTGTGATTGAAATAATACCAGGTGAAATATGCCCAGGGTTCTTCCAAGGAGGTCCCCTAGAAATGCTTAGTACTATTAATTGTCGTCTAGTCTGGATAGGATGTAAATAGCATTTGGTAAGAGTATGAGGAAAAATGTAGGAAAGCGCTGTAAGGGGAACATGTGTCTGAGTTCAGCACAATAGCTGTGTTTCTGAGGAACATGATGTGTGGGGTTTGTTACACAGAACCAGACTGCCTATTTTTATGCCTTCACCACATCTGCATGTTGGTTGCATGCAGTCTGTTAATTGCGGTGGGGAGAGCCAAAGCTGAATATTGGCTGCTAAGAGGTAGGCTTGGAAAATGTCATTCCTCCACTGCATATTTGGGGCTGGGATAAATTACTTTCTATACATTCCTTAATAGTCCGAGTAACAAATGTGGAAGTAAAGCGAACTGGCCAGATCCTTTTTTCAAATTTTTATCAGCAGAAGAGAAAGCTTTTCTTTTCTTTTTTTTTTTTCTTTTTTTTCTTTTTTTTTTTTTTCTCTTTTTCAAAGCAGGGGAAGGAAATGGTGAGCCCTAGTCCCAGCTGCAGTACCACCTGACTTCTGGAGAAGCATTACTTGTCCCTGAGCTTCAGTTTTGTTCTAATAGTGCATATCCTGCCTTGAATAAGCATTAAATTGACTGGGATACAAAGAAAGGACCAAGGTACTTTCTGCTTTCTTTCATTTGGATACTAAATGACAATGCCTTGCACTGCTGTAAGCTTTAATCAAGCGTGACACCTTAATGTTGTGGATTGCATTTCTCTAGCGCCAGTTCACCCATACCCAGACAACTAGTTTTACCCAGAGAAATCACCTCAAAAGGTCAGTTTATTGTATTTGCCAACCTTTGCTTTACTTTTGAGGCTCAGGAAGGAGAAAATACCTTTGAAAGCTTCTACAGAGGATAGTGTTTTTGAGGCCTGGGTTAGGCTTCATTACTTCAAAAGCTTATCTGCTCTGAGACAGATTCAAAGCTGTATCCAATCTTGTCAGTCTTCAAAGGCAGCCTCACATGACTTGAAGTGTTGCTGAAGTCTGCTGGGGTGTGTTGTCATATGCCTGTTTGTCACACACCATGCCAGATTAAACCTGCTGCATGTGGGGCTGGCTACAGCCATTGTCTGCTGCATCCACAGCATGCCAGGGTCTTACAGCACTGCTGGGAGAAAGGTAACACTGCTTTGCAGGCAGGAATGCTCTCTTCTCCTGCTGTTTTCCATGTGACACTTTAATGGCTCATGCCACTCTGTCCCAGAGATGGGTTTCAAATCATCGTAGGGATTTTCAAAGGTGAAGTTTTAGTGAAATGTATATACTGCAGTGCAGATTTATATCCTGCTACTGAGACTGAAGAAAGTTTGATACAGTTCAGGCACTTTGGAAAAACATTTGTTAAGATGTCTCCAAATCACGTTTTTGGTGCTCTGGCAGTGTTTTTGTTAAAGGTGATTTAACCTTAGAAATCTGGTACCTTTCTGATAAAAGCTTAATCAGTCAGGAAGGACGTAAACTTTATTTCCTTTCATCTTTCTATTGAATTCGTATCAGTTCCTTTCACCTTCCCTAATGACTCCACTTTTCCCTTCTACCAGAATGTTTTCTTCACCTAGCACAGGCAGAAAACAGCAGAATAACAGTACAGGAAGGAATGAACCCTCAGCTCACCTTCAGTGAAACATAGGGTCATCAGAGAACTTTTGGAGAAATACCGCTTTATATTGACCAGTAATGTGCATACAAGAGAGTGAACAGATGGGAGAACACACAGCTCAGGATATACAGGTTGAAGGAACTAGAGGAACTGAGCTGGCTCAGAGAAAAACTAAACCCAAAACACAGTGGAATTCTAAAGTAATCCCTGAAGTATTGTGGAGTTGCTATGGAAACATGCAGGTGCTCAGACCAACACTGTAGACTAAAAAGATCATTTATAATTATCTGGGAAAAATGAATTATGCTTTTCCACATAACTACTGTATGTATTGTAATAACCAAGGACCAAAAAAAGGACACAGTTATAAAACAGTTGTTACTATTCAGGGTTTCTGCCCCACACCACTTTCCAGGTCTTTGTGCTAAAAGGAGTAAAAGTATTTCTAAAACGCACAGACTTATAACCACATGCTAGATCTGTGCTGCTGCTTCTAGAGAAGATTGGAGTCTCCTGGGCACAGAGGTAATTTTATTTTGTCTTTTGAAATAAATTCAATAAAATTGTATTTATTGTTGATGACAAGTAAGGCCATGTGTGTGCTTACAGTCCAGATCTTGTGTGCAGGGCATTGGGGCACATCTCTCTGCAGACCAATCGGTCTCTTCAGCTAAGTGTGACATGCATTTCTAGGCACACATTCCCAAAGTATGCTTTTTCTGTAACTCTGAGCCAGAGGAATTCAATCAGCAAAATTGAACCGTTCTGTTCCATTCCCATAATTTTTAAAAACCTTGTATCTTCTGCTCAGGTTTCAAACAGCAACACTAGCTGGAAGAATTTAATATTTCCATTTGACTAATGGCCTTTAGCTTAAATTTATTCATCCTTTCCAATTTTTTTAATTAGCTGCAAGTTTGAGGGGGGAACATTTGGAACAGCTTAGGTTTGCATATTTTACTGAGGGCTGAGAGACATTCAGGGAGGATGTTCCACAGCACTGCTTGCCCTTCAGTGTTGAGGCTTTAGTCCCAGCTCTGCAGTCCTGTATTCAGGAGGTTGTTGCTGAGACTTTAAGTCAAGAACAGCATTGTGTTACAATACCAGACAAGCTTTCTGGGGAAACAGAGACCATGGAGTAATAATTGCAAAACACAGGGCAGGCTTAGATCTGCAGAGTGGTTTATTGTGGCTTCTTTCATTTCAGGCCTAATCCTTAGTTATTCTAGTTTGCCTGAGAACCTCTTATCTGTGTGACTATTTTTCTGTATAATTTCTACTTCTATTCCAGTTGTGTCTACAGGCCCTTTCCCTAGTCTGGCACACAGCACTGAGTGGTGAGCTATGCTGTTCCCAAAGAGGAATACAACCTTAACCCAAAAAATAATTTAAAAAACCCAAACAAACCACACAAAATGGATTGAGAGTATGAAGGAAGGAAAGAGTCTCCCCTGAGAAATCCCTGTGGCCTCAAGGTAAGCCAGCAGTACTGGTTCTCTCTACAAACCTATACTGCCTATCAAGAGGACAATGGTTATCATCACATATGCATGTTTCCATACCCTGTCCTATAAAGGGATACAATCTAAGTTTGTCAACTTCAATCTACATAGAACTAAATTGGAGTTCTACATACACTCTCCTCTTCCCAGGAAGACATGCCGTACACCCTGGGTGGTGCTTCTCCCACCTTCACTACATGGGTGTGCTGGTTACTAACTCTGCAATGTAATAACAGTATTTCAGCCCAGCTTGTCTGGGCTCTGAAAACATGTTGTAATCTGTCATTTTTCTGTAGTGGTGCTTGGTCTCTGCATGAAAAGGGGTTACTTTACTCATTTTATGCTTTCCACACTGTTGTCAATGGGTAAATGTAATCTCCCTGGAGCCTTGTAAATTATTGTGAAAAAGTGCAGACTCAGAAGATGAACATTTCAACTTAGGTTTAGTGAATGAATTTTCATGTCAAGTTGAGAGGTTTCCTTGTTTTCTGGGTTTTTTTTTCTCTGAATAATATGTGCTTTCTTATCTGTACTGCACTGACAGAAACTGTTCAGTGAAGCTGCCTATTTTCCTGTTCTTTTTCACTTATTCCCAAGTGGGATAGACATCATGTCTGAACAGAGGAAAACTCTCCCTTGACTTATTCTCATAAAACTCACTTTGCTTTTTCCCCCTGTAAAATTCACCTCAATAGTGTAGGTCACCTAATGCAGCGTATCTCAGGAGAGTGATATCTTTGGGGAGAAAAGATTAAAATATTCTGCTTGCATAAGAGAAGTGTAAAATAGCAAGAGTATGGCTCCCAAATATAGGTATGGGGCAAACTCGAAGCTTTTTGTTGACATAGTTTTTTGCTGATACATCAGTATATGCAGGTGAACGACTAATACAAAACACCTTACTTACGACGGTGGCTATAAGCCATCTTTAGGCTTTCAGCATACATACATTTTTAAAAAGTTAAATGGCACCCTGTAAAGTTAGATGTTTTATCCTACGTAGTAAAGCGTCAGCCGTTTCACCCAGGCAATGATGCCAGCAGCATCCCCGGCTGTGGCTGGGGGAGGCAGGGCTGAGCTCCGGCGGCCGGACCCCGCTGGCTCCGCTGCAGATTGTCGCCTCCCGGTCCCCGGCAGTGGCGGTCCCCGGCAGTCCCGCCCCGCCCGGCCCCACGCGCGCAGGTGCCTGGAGCGCATTCCCGGCGGGAGGCGCCAAGCGGGGCTGCCCCCCCGCGTGTCCGAGCGCGCCCGGGGAACGCTCCAGCGGGAGGCGATCGGGCACCGGCGGAGCCGCGTCCCGCTGCGGAGCGGC
>VYZT01017205.1:73775-97789 GCA_013400735.1 Pomatostomus ruficeps
GCTCGCACCGGGGTCGCTGCCCTGCGGCCGCCGCTCGTCCCGGCCCCGCCGGCTCCGGCAGGTGAGGCGCTCCCGGGCGAGCAGCAGCGGCCCGGCCCGGCCCGGCTTGGTTCGGCTCCCCGCGGGACCGTGCAGCGCCACGGGGAGCGGGATACCGCGCGGGGCGTTCAGGGCTGCTCCTCTGTCGGAGCTGGGGAAGCGGCACCTAAGTCCCTGGTAAGAGGCTTTCCCACCTCCGCCGTCTTTGTTTGCTCAGCCTCAGCTGCCGCTGCTGGCGCTGGGAGCTTTAGTGTTGCTGCGGGGAAGCCGAGAGCAGATCAGCTATGGGAAAGGGACCATGTTTGCACCAGGTGTCCCATTAGGAGGAGGACGCGAATTCGCATTCAGTGAGCAACGTGGAACAGAGATACGGCAGAGAAAAAAGAGCGCACAAGATAAGCTGGTCACAACGTGTTCGTAAGGAATCGTGAAGTTTCACGGCAGACTGAGAAATAGTCAGAATTCTTTCAATACTTCCTGGAGCTAGTTGGCAGGCAGAGTAATGCTCGAGTTGTTCCAAACTGTAACACTTTAACTTTCCTCATTTTAGTACGCTAAAAGTGCAAGCAAAGCGAGAATTGCGATGTGCCAATGCCAGATCAGTTGGTCTCAAACTGCAGTGCAAGAGGGCACGGGGCTCAGCTCTGCAGTTGGCAAAGGACTGATCTACAGCAAATTTGTGGAATAACCAAACAACGTAAACATAGAGGGGACAACTTAGCTAGAGCTTGAGTGGAGGTGGAAGGAGATGTTGGAAGGAAGATGGGGGTGGAAGAAGAGAGAGCCCGTCTGACAGTAACGTTTCAGCTGAAGCAGCAGCAATCTTTATGAATTTGTGCTTCTAAAATTGGAGTAGTGTCAGCTGAGGCTGAGATTGATCTAGTAATCGCCCTAGCCAAACATTTTCAGAGAAGTTTTCTTTGAAAAACACTTTATTTATGTGTTTTGTTTGAAATCTGTCAACACTGATTAATTTCTCCTGATGCAGAGTTCTGCTAAGCCTGCCTGAAGACCAGGATTGCTGGAAACATCAGTGTGCCTGTCTCAAGAGTATGCCCCAGAATAATATCTGCTGAGGGTGTTGGCATCTTCTCAGCTGTAGCCCAACCCGTTTGGTGCCAGGCTTTCCTCAGAACAACCTTGTAGCTGCTCGGAGAAAGTGAGACATTCCCCAGGACTTGATTCTACTGTGGTTGCTGAAAATGGTGGGACTGCTGAAGTCTGAACAACTGCCCTTTTGCTGGGAACTTTGCATAACTTAGGTCTAATGTAAACTTAAGAAATTAACAATTCAGTGAATATTTGTTGTTATTGTGTTAGGGGTTTTGTTGTTCTTTTGATTTTTTTTTTTTTTAACTTGGCTTTTAGCTAGCCCTAGCTAGCAGTTCTGCTTATAGAGGTAAACTAGTTGAAAAGAAGTGATTTTCTGGTTTGGGGTGTCACACTGGAAGAAAAGCTGCATGCTTCTCATGCTTCAGTGTATGGATATGGGGCTAGAATTGTTGGAGGCGTTGAGGTGAGATCTAGTGCTAGAAAATACGCCTGTTCCCTGGCTGCTTTTGTGCAGTCTTAGGTGTTACAAAGACAGATTAATTCAGCATGCTGGATGAACTGTCTATATTTTCAGGATGAGTTGTTTATTTTTTTTACGTAAACTTCTGTTATTTTAGATCTAACATTTTGGATGAGCAGTTCTCCCATGTTCAAGGGTGAAAGGACTTAATCTTCCCAGCTGCTGAGGCTGTCAAGGTACTTCAGGCAAAGTGTCTGACAGACTGATTTCCTTGCTGCTCTTCCAAACACTGACATCAGTGGGGAAGGCAGGGCACTGCAGGAATGTAACACCTTCCAGTAATAACGCTGCTCAAGGAAGGAGTTGTAGGTGGTTGTTACGAGCCCTGAATTGATCCTGCCGTGTAAGAAAAAGCAGTCACCTGCTATGGGTCTTTTCTGCCATATGCCTCAGTCAGCCCTAGTGGCTCTGACTGATAGCTAGCTTCAGAAAATTTGAATAATAGAGTGTGGATAGCTGTCTGCCAGGAAGAAATGAAAACAGGAATGAGATATCTTCTTTTTTTTTTCCCTAATTGTTTTTTACTTTGTTTTGCTCTTGTTCTGCCCTTCCACTCTTCCCCAAAAATACAAGGAACTCTTGATCCTATAGAAGTGTTTAACTAGCATTCTGTAAGAGCCTGTATATGGACATAAAAAATTAACAGGCATTGAAAGAAGGAATTTCCAGGAACCCTGAACAACGTTGTGCTTGGACTGTGTCTGTGTGTGGCAGACAAATAGTGAATAGCAAAGCTGTAGAAGGCTATAAGGAATGAAAAACTTCAAGACTGGGGAAAAACTTCCCTTCTAGGGCATAAGGTATTAGAGGGAAAACCTTCCTGAGGGACAAGTTATCTATTTACTGCTCATGCCAGTTCTTTCTGGGGAGCATCTAGTGCTAGCTGCTGCAGGAACTGAGTGAACCATGTAAATCACACATCTAATTCACTGTATTAATTTCCATAGTGAGACAGAACTCATGCAGGGTTTACTGGGACTTCAGTTTTGCTGACGTGTGGATTGACTGCAAAGGTCTGGTGGCAGCTTGTTGTAGCATAGCAGAGCTGGCATTAAATTTGCTGGGTGGGCCTTGTTCACTGTGAATTTTCACAGCTCCAGGTTGCTGAAATGCTCTTCACTGACATAGGGCCAGTTTTACTAGCTCTCTTTGGATTTTACTGAAAACTTCCCAAAATAACTCATAATTTCTAAAGCAGACTATTTTTCTCTGCTTCCCACAATGTTTTTGTGGGATTTTATCAAAATAGCTACATTCATGTGAGGCATTAAAAAACCAAATAATGGATTACATAGTGTTTATTGATTCTGGGGTAGGTAAATGGACAAGAGTCCTTGGAAGCCTGGTCATTTTGCAATTAAAGATATGCTTTAAGAGCTCTGTTACTCTTAAATTTAACTCATCGCCAGACGGTTCACAAACAGCAAGAGATCTCAACCATCAGCAGTTTCTAGTGCTTACAGTTTCTTTTCCTGAGGGACCAAGAAGCAAGGCTGGCCTTTATTATATGTCCAGCTGGTTATCATGTTGGGGCCGATCTAGATCAAAGGTATGTGTAAATGACTGTTAAGCTTCTCTGTCTTTTAAAATGAGCACCGCTCTGGAGCTCACATTTGTTACCTGTAGGCAAGTGGAGGGGCTTAGTAGAAAATCTTGAATTTAACCTGGCTGAATGTTGTGGTTGATGGAACTTGAGTGAAAACAGTGTTGGAAATTTTTGATGAAACACACGTATATTACCTATGTGTAATATGTACATGTGTAATGGGTGGAAAATAGTAAAAGGTTCTAGAAACTGGGGCTGAGATTTTCCATAGTTAGGTGAAGTAAAGCTAGAAGATGAACACTTTTCCCTGGAGACTCATTTAAGGATCCCAGTTGTAAACCTTGCAAAATATGTAGCCAAAATTCATATGTAATATAAATATTGTATATTTTGGGGGTAGGTAAATTGGATGTATCAGGTATGCCTTGATATCTGCCCCTCACAGTTTCTGTGTGTCCTTCAAAAGGCATCAGGACAGAATATGTGTCACTAGTCCATTCTGCAGGTGAGGCTGCAGATGAACAACTGCACTGGAGTTTCTCCTTGGAAAAACAGGCAGTGGAGTTAAGAACATCATTTAACAGGTCACTGCTAACTCAACTAAGGCTGAATTTGTCTCCCAGTTTGGTCATGACTGCAGTAAGATCATGTGTTTATGCACCGTCCAGAATAAGAGGTTCATTACAAGGAATAAAAGTGTTGCTAGCTGTTGTTCCTTGAGCAGGTAGCTTGACCTCTGTCATGTCCTTGACACAGGATGAGAAAACTTTCTCTTTGAATCAAAGGGTCAGTTAGATAATACAGGGGAGAAGGAAAGAAAGGTAGAAGGTGACAAACCAAAAAAGAAGAAAAGAAAAGGGTTCAAGTTTACACATATGGTTGCTATTTTTTTAAAAAAAAATCCTTTGTGCCTCCTTTCCTCTCAATTGTACTTCATTTTTAAAAAGCTTTTTTGTTCCTCTTTAGTGTGTGTACTGAGCCTGCAAGGAAGAGTATCTGTAAGAAAAAACCCACCCCCAATGCTTCTGAATAAATAGCTAGGGTTCCCCTGGGTCTGATCTGCTGATTCTAATGACCAGAATAATTTGTCACTCAGACTTACTTATTGCTAATGACTCTGTGCCATTGTGCAGCTTGAGGAAGGGAGTTGTGCTTCTGTTCTTGTTGCTAGAGTTGGGTTTGAAGTTCTGCTTTCTTGTTACACAAGAATTTCCACAGGCACACCACACGTGCAGGAGTCCACACATGGCCACGACTCCTAGGACTGAAACTGTAAACTGGCTTCTAGACATGGCATTTGGGTGAATTTTGCCTGTAGAGGACCATTTGAGTACCATTAGCTGAAAAGGAAACAACAAATTCTCTGTATGCCACCTGCCCTGTAGCACCATTTAAATATGGAGGAAGTATTCAGTCAGCTCTTCTACTGGAAGCACTTCTCTTGGCAATGGACCTGGCCTTTACTTTCCTGGGAGAGGGAAGGTGATGTCACGGGATTATAAATGGGAGCCCCTCATTTTCATATTACTGCAGGATTTACAAAAGGGATGCCTTTGTTTAATGTGATTCGTAAAGGTCTCCTAAAGCATTTCTTTGTGGAAGAGACTACTTCAAAACCAATGGGAGCTGTAGCAAGAACAAAACCTTCTCTGCCTATTTATATTTGCTTTCACTGTCACTGGCTCCTTGTCTCATCCAGGACAGAGGATTAATCTCTCTGAACCCTCTCTTTCTAGTTGTAAAAGCACAGTGTGCTATTGAGGGTGATTCACTACTATGCCAATCCTTGTTATAATCTCTTGTAACTACAAATGCATCAGTCAGAAGAGGAAGGCTAATGGAAAAATGTGGCATATTCCTGTGTATCTATTTTTTTTTCTATGTGCATATATATATTTATGGGAAGATTGGTGGATTAGAAAACAGGAAGGGATGTAATACAGGGCTCTGCCATGGTGTCATAATGTGGACCACATTATAGCAAGAAATTCTTGCAAATGACTCTGCTTGCCCTGTCTGAGGGCAGTTTTGTCTCCGTCTTGCACGTTTCCCATGGCTTCCTTCAGCAAACCACTCTTAAGGGACTTGCATTTAACAGCATGGTGAACTCTGCTACAATAGATAGAAAGTGAAAGTTGGCAGTGGCTTTTCGGTTCATCATACATAAGTCTGGCATACCAGAGGAATGTGAAGAGCACGAGGTAATAGTTTACCATAGGTGATGACAGAGAAGAAAACACACATGGGAGCAGTCTGGCTCCTCCTGAAGCTGACGATCATTTTTGGTTTTTCATTCCTGTCTAGTAAATGACGTGAGTTCCCCTTGTAGTTCTGCATCCAAAATGTTGTCCTTTTAACTGTGATTATTGTTAGAGCTTTTTGGGTAATCATCTTGAGCTTGCCTGCCAGATCTGAACTGGAAGTGCCAGGACTAGGAAGGACAGTTACTGTCAGTGTTTCTTCTCTAGCGCAATCTGTGACCATTGCTTTACAATGAAGCTGCTTCTATAAAATGTACATGTATATGTTCATTCATATAATCCTTTAAAGCAGGTGGACTGAAGATTTTGCTACTTTTTGACATTGCAAGTGATCTCTAGGGAAAAGGATTTTTTTTTAACGCTAAACATGATAAATGCACGCTGAACTAAATGCTGTCTTGTTTCAATGAGAAGGAAAAAATCTGCTTAGCTTTAAAAAGAAGAGGAAGTTCACTTGCAGCTGAAGGGGTTTTTGTGAGAGACAGGAAATCTGAGTATTTTTTCCTGCTTCTGGCCTCTGTTTTCCAGTTTAAGTTACTTCACCTATGTGCACCTTAGTTTCCTGCAACTCAGTTGTTATCTACATCATGATATTTGTAAGGTTCTTGGGTTGTTTTTTTAAAATTTTTTTAACCTGTTCTCCAAGGGGAAGTGGGCTTATGCAATCATGCTGCCAGTAACTTCTGAACCTGTTGGCTAAATGTCACATAATTGCTGGAACTTTAGATGTTCCAGAAAGAATAGAATATAAATTGCAATGTCACAACTGAGAGCTGCAGCCTCCCCTGTGCCAAAGCCCATGGAGATGGCACTTTTTAAACGTAAGATAGGCCACATGGGTGAGTGGCCCTTATAAAATGTGCAACCACAGGATATCCAACCCAGAATATCAGACTGTGCTAATCCTTCTGCTGTGGAATGGCCTTCTACCACTGTAAGGCCTTCTGAAGGCTTAGGAGAAATTGAAAATATTGTTACTAAATTACAGCTGGCATGATGCAGCAGACTCTTCACAAAATAATGTTTGATAACATAAGAGGGTGGAGGGAGGAGAGATACCTTTGTAAATTACGTGATTCTTGTCAGGCTGGCTTGATCTTGGGAATTAGCAAAAAACAGTAGCGGGTTTGATTAAAATGTGGAAGGGAGTTTTAACTTTGCTCTTGGCATAACTAAGCAGAAGCCAATAAAACTAAGATCAGTTTTCAGCCGTCTAAATGCATTGGTGTTCTTATGCGGTGTTTTACTACTGAAGCCTTGAAATATCTTCTTGTTTTGGGGCATGAAAACTGTATATTGCTTCCTAGCACATCCCTTGTGTGAGGCATGTATGTTGTTTCTGTGATTATTGTGACAGCGATGTTCAGCTATTTTGTACCCTTCCTCTTAGGGTCAGACCTGACAGGGGAGGGTAACTCTGACTGAGACCCCTCAAGATGAGTCTTTCTGATGTTGCAGAAATACTTTCCAAGTTTCTTTCACTGCAAAATTGCAAGGCTTGAAAGGTCTTTATATTGTTCTGTGTAAGCTGCTACATGCTTTGGCGGGGTGTGAAAAAGATTTCTGCTCTAGTGCACCTGCAGAGCTCTGCAGTTCCTAGGACCTTTTAGAGATGAGTTTCTTTTTATGTGCCATCCTGGAAGTGTAGGAAAACTGCACTGTTATGTTTTCCAGGCAAATCATGGAGAACCTAGAACGCTGTTGTGTTTTCCAAATGGCGAGAAGTTAAAAATTATTACTCTTTGGCCTTTCCTAATCCATCTGATTACTTTCTTAAATGAAATGTGTGGCCTTGTTTCTAGTGAGGCAATGTGCAAGTGATATATTAGAATTGCAGCTTCAGAGCAACAGGAGGTGCCCCTGCCAGAACCCTGTGCTTTGTACCAAGGCTGCCTAAGTGCTCCTTGCATTTTGCCCTTGCTCAGTAAGGCTGCTTTTGAGATGCTGCAAGTGAAGTGTGGAAGCATCTCCTCTGTATATCTACATACCAAATGCAGCAGGATATGTCTGACATGCTGTGCAGTCTTTTGGTGGTGTTTTTCTTCCCAGAATCTGCCATGGTCAGTATTTGGCATTTTAGGGACCCTGAAGCACTTGTATCTGCCCCAGACCTAGGCTTTTATTTACTAGTGGTGTTGATATCTGCTTCTCCAACCACAGGACAAGGATCCCAGCTCAGTTGCTGTTGAACATGTGTGATTCAAGATAAGATTTCTCACTCACTTTCCTTTGTTAGTGATACCCTGGCAAGCATAGCATCATGTGGTCCAGCAGCCTGAGAGGAAAGAACTCAGGATCAGTTCTTTATATAGAAAGGGAATTAGATGCATTCTTTCCTTGTGTCTTGTTAGATATTTGTTATGGTTGTTTGCTTTCTCTGTCTACTTGAGCTCTACTTGTCAGCTTGGACATGTGTTCAGTCTGTCTCATCCATCTTTGATTGCCTACTGGGAAGTTTTTTAGTTGGCATGTTCTCACTGTGCAGAACTACAGGTGCTTTGCAGAGACTTGGTAGGGCTGTGATGCCCTGCAGGCGTCGTGCTGGTTGGCAGTTTGTCAGCTGCCTTTTCAAGTCCTCATTAGCTGCTGTATTAAGGCTCTCTGCTCTGTAAGACCTGCATGGGTTTGGCTTAGCCTGTCTTTACTGTCTATGCCTCATGCAGGGGTTGTGGGAGGAGGCTGCAGGGATGGTTCTGCTTCAGGGTGGATGCCCTGCTCTAGGAAGGTATGTTTTCCCGTTGCATCTTGATGCTCTGGTGTTATCTCCCTTTCCACATGACACTACAAAGCATACACTTATCCCTTGTCACACAGTTTGCGTTGTTGCTTCTATGAACAAGGGAGGAGAAGCTCAGAGAGCTGATGATCCAGTCTCTGAGTGATTGCCTTTGAGCTATATCCTGTGTGGCTCATGGGCAGGCCTTTGTGGTTGATGTAATCTAGCTAATGTATATGAGAGACATCTGAGCCAGGAATTGGGAATTTAATAAGATGACAAAACTGTTGGGTTTCAAGTCTGAAAGTAATTCTTGTCAGCAGGGAATGGCAGTGGAAAGCAACTGGGCGGTACACAGTGCATCCCACCAAGGCCAATAACATGGACATACTGCAGCATAGGCCTGCTCCTCTGAGATACTGTTATTCCCTGTCTCCAGCAACTCCTCTGAGCAGAGGAGAGTTGACAAGTTTCTGAGCCAAGCCTTTCTTCTGTGGGCCTTTTTTTCTTCCTTTATTGTAATGTGCTGAAAAAGAAAGAAAATCACTAACAGGCTAAGTCATGCTTTAACCTGTTGAGCAGTAAAACAGTGTTACACTGTCTCTGGGCTTTCGACAATCCCTTCTATAAAAGATGCCAGTCCAGCATGATACCTTGCAGAGAGACGGGTTACTCGAGCTTGTAAACACCTTCACCACTGGTGTGTGAAGATGGCTGTGCCTTTCCAGATTTCTTCATCTCCCCTCATCATTCTTTCTAGGCTTTAAATGAGAAACTTTAAATTGAAGATGTTAAGAAGTACTTTCTGGGTGTACGACAGCTGCTTCCTCTTTGCTGATAGATGATGGTTTTTGAAGAGATCCTAAATGTTGTATTGGAAATTGGTATGGAAAATGTAGTCTTAGAAAAAGCAGTAACTAATTTACAACTGAGTGCAGCTCCAGCTCAGACAATTGCTACAAATAATCTACATTCTAATTCCACTGGTGATCTCTAATTAGAGAAGTCTTCTAATTCGTAACCTGAATATAGGACAAGATCGGAGACTGAAGTGATTTTGCGAGTCTGGGAAAGTGTGGACAGGAGCAGTGTTTGGGAAGGTAATTTCAGGGGGAGACAGGTGTTCTAACAGTTGATGGCAGTAACTTTGCCCTGCATTTATGCTGAGCCTTTGCCCCAGGTAAATGCTGTAGGGTGCAGTTTTGCCAGCAGTGTCTTTTCTTTCAGGCAGAGAAGATGCCCTCCTTGGTGGGCATCTGCTTCCTAGAGACTTTTTTTCCTTTAAAAAAACCACACATACCCCAAAAACTCAATCCGTGATCACAGAAAGGAACATTATATGTGTGTTACATTGTTGTTTCGTGATGGCACCTGTTAGGTTCCTCATTTTGAGACAGCTGTGGGGCTTTGCTGCAGAAGCAGCACAGCAAAGAGGTATTTTCAGCTTAGGTATTTCACATCTATGATTGAGATCTGAATGCTTTTTAGGCTCTTGCCAGTTTCATTTCTTAAGGTTGATGACTTCTGTCCTCTGTAATGAGGCAGTGAGAGATCAGCTGGCCTTGCTGAGATGTGAAACTTCTGTTAATTCTGCAGGAAATGTAGGTGATGTGAACTTGTACCAGATTGTTCCTTTGTAAGATAATGGTAATGTTGCCAGGTAATGCCATTCACTGAATAGCTTGTGTCCCTGAAAAACCAGGAGTGTAACTTCCTCCGAGCTCAAGGCTTTATGCCTGATTCAGGGAGAGCACAGCCAATGAAGAAGGACCGTGCCAAGCACAAGGTCACTTGTGACACAGAGGGGACCATGCCTGTTCCTAGGCACAGGGCTGCTTCCTGTAGCAGCCAGAGGCTGAAGGGAAATGATTGGGTCCTATAAGAGGAAAGCTGCAGAGTTTTGGTCACTTGTGGGTTCCTGTCATTTCAGAAATAGCAGAACACATCTTTAGTCTTTATATACCTTGTGACCATCTTGATGTGCTCTACAGCCCATGTGTGGGAGCCTGTGCTAAAGGTGGGACTATCTGGAATGGAACAAGCCAACTATTTTAAGTGAGCAGAAAACAGAGGAGATTTTTGTCTTGACTTTCTAACATCTGTTTCATTTGGAATATGAGGTAGTTTTCTTTTTTCAATTGAGAAAGAAAAAACAAACTTGCATTTGCCATTTAAAATTATTAATAAATATGTCGTTATCTCTCCATTAGCCTAATTGGGCTAAATATCAAAATATTTATTTGTAGTTACTTTTCATCTGCTCTTTGGGAGAGCAGATGTCCCTGACTATTATTGTAATTTTAACTACTTAGAGGAGGAAGCCACAAAGTCAGCTGGTGTGGGTGCTGGAAAACATGGAGGAGAGTAGGGTGGACTTGTGTAGGTTTTCCTCTCTGCAGCTAAGGATGCTGTTGATGAAAACTCAACAGGTTTGATGCTTGCTTCTTTCTCCAGCAGTAGATTTTCCATGAGGACTGATTATATTTTAGCTTGATAAATAAACAGTTTTTCCTCTAGCTTTCAATTTTAACAGATACCTGATAATACCTACTGTTTCTTCCAGGTTTTGTCTTCATGAATGTTTCAGGTTTTACAGTAGTGCTCATGTACACCAGAGTTGCATCAGCCTTGTTTAGCACACTTGGCTCATCGCACTGGCTCCTGTTTAAACTAATTTAAAGCAAAGATCATCTGCTTGGGGAAAGGACAGAAGAGCCACTTCTAAATGTGACTGGGTTGCAAAATGTGACATGTCAGTTGGCATCAGTGATGTGGCCATGCTCCTGAATTTTATTTCCCTGTTTGGAGAACTTCATATGGCAGTTTCTTTTACTGCCCTGTAGATATGCAACAACATCCCAGAATCCATTCCATTGTATTGCTCTAGCTTTCATTGGGTTCTTACAAAACCACCTTTTGTTACCCAGAATTTTTCTATCTGATGGCTTGGGCCTCACCGCACCCTTACTAGACACTTGGAGATTGCTTTGAAATGCATGCTGGAGTGAAAACTGGTAATCATTTAAGAGCAGGTCGGAAGGCCACTGCAGGTCCGCCTCTTCTGCAGCAGCAAGAAACAGACCTGTGCAGTTCTAAGTGTTTCTCATGAGTAAGCATCATTTTTCTGTACCTGGGTACTTCACTTTGTCTCAGTAGCTTTCTGCAGCTGGCTTGGCAATGAGCAGCTAGTAGATGATAGCTGGACTTGAGAAATATTACTATAGTTCTGGTGATAGAAAGTTGTAATGGATTGGCTTTAACAGGATTCTGTACAGGTCTTGCAAGTGCATAAGAATGGATTGGTGAAGTTTTATGCTGTTTCTCTAAATTTCTCATAAAATCTATAGATTTCTAAATACCTTTAGAAATGGAGGGACTAATACTGGATGGGACAGAAAGGGTCAACACTTGATTGCTGAATTGAGAACAAGAACAACATGTGAGGATGCAACTGCTGGACACTGGTTTCTTGTCTGTGTAAGAAGGCAGTGATTTAAAGGAATCCACAGTCACATATTCATCTCATGATTGCATCCAGTGGCTATTTTAGGTACAGTGGGGATGAATGGCCCTTTATAGACTGTGGTAAGGAATGCCTTGTCTGTGGGTTCAGTAATGCCAGTCCCTTCTTTTTGGGTGGCACAGAGCACTGTTGTGAGGGAAGGGTGGTCAGAACCAACACACACGTGCCAGCACACTCGCGTGAAATAACAAGCTCGTGCTGGTGCTCCGCTCCTGCCAGTGCACATCGGTGTCAGCACTGGCACAGGGAGCTGGGCTGAGACTGTTTGTCAGCCATCTGAAATCAGTTGCTTGGCCTTTAAACTGCACCAGGGACACATAAAATACAACAGGCAGGCACATGCAGCCTTTTTAACCACTGAACAAATCCCATGATAAGGCTGCAGCTGGACAAGGCTGTCTTGTTCTGGCACTGGAAGGGATTTAGTTCTTTTCACAGACCTGAACTCTGGCTGTAGGCTTTATACAACTTTACTTTTTAATGATAATGCTATGACACAGGGGTTCTTAAACTCTACGCAGCATAGTTTTCATGTTGAAGTTGATGAGAAATACCATGTCTGTCTGCCTAGCAACTTTCTCAAATCAAGATCTGGCAATTTTTGGTGACAATGCAGGTGTGAAAGTGAAAGAGTGACTCACATGTGCAGTGCTGTTATTGCTTTTCTTACTGTAGCACTTCAGTCTGTGTCTTTGGTTGTGCCAGGTACTGTACATTGCCATGGTAAGGAACAGTACCACCCCACGGAAGCTATCTGTGTGGCTGAAACAGCCTGGAGATGAGAAGTGGAAGTACTGTTATCCTTCCATTGCACAAAAGTGGCTAAAGTGAAGAACTCCAGTGTTTTGCCTTCTTGAACCACAGCCAGTGAGCACACCTCTGTATTGGTTACACTTGAAATAAAGATGGGTAGCAGTGTCCGTGGGGCTGTGGACTCCACTCCCCCAGCACGATGTTCTGCCTGGAGCACAAGTTCTCATGCAGGTCACAGTACTGGTCCTTCCCACATTGCCTTTTGCACAGGGGATTCTTGGATGTGGCAAGTGTATAGAGAAGGTATCAGCATGGAAAAAGATGGGAACATAAAGCCATTAAGGAAACATACTATGCCTGACTATATTTCCCAATAAAACATTCTCACTGAAATCTGTTATACTTTAATGACTCATTTCCCTGTATTTAAAATGTATTTAAAATTTTTAAACTTGGGGGATAGCAAATTACTTCTGGTAGCAAGTTTTGCATCAGAAATCAGGTCACTTTAAAATGTGGGAAATTATGATTGAAAACAAACTCCTCAGTGTCATGCAACCTAGCAGAAGAATCAGGTACAGGATGCTTGGTACATTGCTCTTTTTACTCTGCATCTGAACTTCTGAAGACCCTGGTTTTAGGCTCTCCAGTTGCTTTGGCAAGTCCTAAAGAATGTGGATTATAGCTGTTTCTTCAGAGTTTAAAGGTTTATCATAATGATCCAGAAATCTAGATTTTATTAAGGCCTCCACAGCAAAAACATGTTGTAATTTAAACGTATAAATAAAGAGTTACCTGATACTTAATTCATAAATCATTCAAATAGCGTATATGCTTATGCGCATGGCTTTGGACATTTCTTACTCACCCAAAGAAGGAATGATTTAATATTTCTTTAAAACACAGAATCATTTAATCAATAGTATATTCTTTTTACTCTGCCTTAAGAGCAATGTTTTGCCTGGTAGCTGTTAAACAATAGTGAAGAATGTTGATGAGGTGCCTGTTGTTCGTAAATGACTTTTACAACTGTTTGCCTCTGATGTAATGGAAAATAAGTGATGTAGCACAGAATTTTCCTAAAAATGCATCATTGTTATCTCTGTACAATATAGAATGTGTGCAATGTCCTTGCTGAACAATGGTGATATTGTTCTGTTTCATCACTGTCTTGCATTGTAAATATTTACACTGTTTGAGAAACTCAGGCTTTTGTTGTCTTCAATGTAAATATATGCATTTTTAAATAATCTTTGTTAATTTTGAAGATAAAAATACAGAGCAATTTTCCCTTGGATTTCAGAACTGATTTAGAGTTTTGTGAACCCCAAAAGGACTATAATAGTGAGTGGGAAGTGATCATAAATTATCCATAGGTGTTACCTTACATCCTGTGGACTTGTGTACTAGGCTAGAAACTTACCAGCAAATATGTCAGTGCAAATTTCTCTCTCTGGTCTGTATGTGTATAGTATGTCTCTTTTTCCATTGGACTATAATTTCATTACACTTTCTTTTAAAAATATCAATTGTCACATGGAGCACTTTGCCAAATCATAATGATCATGTAGGCATTTTTCCCAATAAATTCACAGTTATTCTGGAGGTCTGGGGTGTTGCCTTGTCCTTGATACCACTTGCTATGTTTCCGTGGCATGTCATAGTTTGTGGGTTTTTGCTTTTGCGCATGAGTAGGGAGAGGGGAGTGTTTTTTGTATCTGGTAGCTGTACTGTGGACCCTTCTGTGCTGATTGCAGGGTGATCTGCAACTGCGCTTGATCAATTACAGCAATCTTGGTGGGCCATTCCCAAACCTGTCTTCACAATAATCTGACCTTTTTTCTTTTCCTTTAGTTTAAGAAGTTCAAGTTGTATGAAACCTCACCATTACTCTTCCCGTTTCTCTGGGTTAGCAAGGAAAAGATGTGTTGGCCATTGCATCACCAGTGTTCTCACTGTGATGGAATCCATGTAGGCTACTTCTGTTCATTACTTTTGGACATGCAGTGAAGAAGGAAGGACAGATTTTCTCAAAAACTGTAGGAATACGCTTGGTACTGTGGCATGTTCTTCTCTGACAATGAGTGTAACAAAGAAGCAAGTCTTCATCTATATCTTCAAGAAAAATTTCGAGTTCTGTGATTAAGACATCCTAATTTTTGATCTGCAGGGTGGCTTCAGTGCCAAATTGGAGGGAAGAGTGCCTCTTCTGGAGAGGGGCATTAATTTCTCAGGAAGCCAGTCTCTACTCATTCTGGGAGTTGATGGGACCATGGCTAAAATTGATAAGGCAAGTCCCAAACAGGCTGTGGTGTTATGTCCTGCTTGCATAGACTCACAGCTTGCTGTGAGTGTGATTCATGTGCTAGGCTTGCTCTGTTCAGAAGCATGTCAGGACAGGAAGGTCTCTCTAATGTGAAGGGGTGAGGAGAAATGGTGATTCTTGAGGCAAATGAGTGAATGGCACCCCCTTATGCAAATAGATTTGGGAATTCAGTGGAGCAGATAGAGGAACTTGCTGGCTGAGAAAACAGGAGCCCTGGCTGTTACCTCTGCCTGGCCTCCACCATTAGGACTTCCCAATGTACAGAATTAAACTCCTGCTTTACCTCTTTATCTTTTTGCCTGCTGTAGTTAGAGATTGTCCCAGGGATTATTGCTGATGTTATTATGGTCAATTTCATCAACAAATATACAAGGGGAGTTACTTAAAAATGTGTATGAACCAGCAGACCACTGATGCTAAAGAATTTTGCATGTGTAGCAGGAGCTTACTGCCCCAAGTGTGTGTGAAGCCCCTGGTGCTTTGTTCTTTCCACAGGACATCAGGAATGATCAGTGATGCTTCTGATGCAGGTAAATTGCTATTAGTAGCAGAAGCAGACAAAAGTAATTTCTTTTTTTCTCAGGGGACTGTAATGACTGTACTATTCTGTTATTGTAACAGAGGGAAGTGACATTTGTTTTCCTGAATACTACCAACCTAGTTCGTAATTGCATTTATCAGCTGATTTGAAGGGAACAGTTCTTAAGAAGTCCAGATCCTGCCCAGCTTCAATTCAAATCATTGGAAGGAGTTGCTAAGAGCTCTGGGACCATTATTTACTGAGACTGTAGTTTAACTGCTTGCTTGTCTAGTTGTGTTGTATTTGTAAAAATAATCTTATTCTTCTTTTGAGAGGAGTTAGCCAGAGCTGGCGGATATTTCTGTTTCTTTGTGTGTTATGTGTAGTCTACACCTGTATATTCCTGTATTTTAAGAAGCTTTCAAAGGGAAGATGGGGAACTTGCAGAAGAATCTCTTATCCCCTTTCTAAGCTTTTCTTTTGATTTCAACTACTCAATAACATGATTTAAAAATATATTAGAACTTTAAGTCTTGAAGCTGATTAGTTTTGGGACACTAACAGGTGGAGGAAAGGAGGAACTGAGATAATAAAGGGAGAAGTTACAGCTAAGCTAGTAAACAGTGCAATATATATGGGCAGACTCATAGCTGTAAATAGAATAATCCAGAATTATACCTGGCTGGTCTGAATACAAGAGTTCTTTTCACGGTTAGTACAACATTAGAAGTGAAATGTGAAAGGTACTGCAGGAAAGGAAGTGTTAGTTCCTCTCCTTTAAGCTCTCTTGATTAGATTTGTTTGTCAGGTTAACAAATGCATGTGAAGTGCATGAGGCTTGATAACATCTCTTAAATAATGCTGTTAACAAAGTACTGATTAAGCTACAGTAAACCAAAATGAAATGCAGATGCAGGATCCTCTTTTTAAAATGCACATCTGTCATCTCTAGAAGAGGATTACATAAGATACATTAGTAAGGGAAGAGTCTGAACGAGCTCAAAATGAAATAAATAAAAGCTCCAAACTGAAGCCAACACAAGCTAATAGGATTGGAAATATCTGCAAATATGGAAAGTGTAGTGTACAGAATGTAGGCATAAGTGATATCCATCTGAAATGTCAAAGTAGTTGGGAAAAGTTAAGATGCACACAGGAATTTGCTAAAGTCACTGGATGAGGGCTTCTGTTACCTTCAGAACAACAACAAAAAACCCAAACCAAAGGATTATTTTTACTGGGGCTTTGAGATTTCACATCAAGAGCTCCAGCAGAAAAACAGATTCCAAATCTGCATTAATAGATTATTTCAAGTCTTATTATGAGAAAGTAAACCAGCTGATGAAGATGTTACACCATCTAGCAGCAGTCAGATTTCTTCAAGGAGTTTCCATTCCTGTTTGGGTTTGTCAGATTTTTTGCTGTGTAGAGGGGAAGTTTCAGATGACCAGATTGCATGGCAGCAATCCACAAAGTCTCGGAGCAGAGTTATCAGCCTGCATCTGGGAGGTCCCCTGCAGTCTACAGGCTGATCTGTTCCATGGCAGGATTGTCACAGCAGCGGATGGCACTTCAGCGTCTGGATTATCTGGACGTCGGCGATCTGTTGCTTTATTTTTAACCCGCCCACCATGCAGCAGATTGTCAGAGCACTGACATGTGTGATGCTGCTCAGCATCACTACTGGGGGCTAGGGCAGTTGAAGAGAAGTGTAAGAAACCTGAGGGCAGACCAGAAAAACTCACAGGTGAAATTCTTTCCAATTCCCTTCTATTAGTGACTATCATCTTCTTTCTGCCACGAGTTCCAGGGTGTATCTTTCATGCACATAAGGACATACTCTTTTAATCCAGAATACCTATTGTACTTTAAATAGGAAAGCAACTGACCTATTTGACTGCTGTATTTTTTTTTCCCCCTTCTGAGTAGTACAAAGTGTGTGTACACACCTACACCTACATGCATCCTTGGGATGCATTTCTTTTGGTAAGGCCTGTGTACATCTGCAGCCAGTGCCACTAGAGTTCCAGAGTTTGTGTTGAAGTTTTCCCGCATACACTGTATAGCAAAGGAATATGGTGGACTTTTTCTGAAGTATAAATGACCTAATAAAATCTGGTGTTCAGACTGCATGTTTGTAGACTCTGGCAGGTACCAAACCACAGACAGGAAATCACTGCCCTGGTCCAGCTGTGAATTTTTGTCGAAGAGTAGTTTAGCCTTTACTTTGGAATGTGTAATGGGCAGAGTGCAGTAGGTGGAAGGTGAGGGAAGACTTCCATCTGCCTTCTTTCAATGGTACTTGACACTGTTAACAGTCCAGCAAGTTACAGATCATTTGATTCATCCCATGTTCTTGCTGTAACTTGGGAAACTGAGATGTTGACAGGGATGATCAAACTGGGATTTCAAATGGTTTCTCACCTACTTTTGTTATACTGAGGTTTCTTGGTGTTATCCCTTCTCATTGTTGAGGAATACATCTAGTTCAGGTAGTTCAGTTTGCAAGATGTAGCTTGAGCTCTGGGTGGGAGCCCAAGACAAGAGGCCACAAACTGACAACCTCTTGGACAGCAAAGGGCATGAAGATGAGTGGTGGCCATGAGGTGGGTGAATGGACACTGGGAGACAGAGGGGAGCAGGGGACTCGGGAGGAAAAGCGAGACTTCTGTGCTGGTAGACTTTGACAGGGGGTCCTTTGTTGGGGGTCCTCCTTGGAGGGACCAGCTCAGGCTGTTTCTGTGTTACTGCACTGTGAATAAATGTCTTTGTGGAACAAGACATCTGTGACTCCCATGGGAAGCCTGGGGTCGAACCAGTAAGGAAACCTGGTCTGACTGTGTGAGTGGGGTGTGCAGGGAGTCGAACAGGGGTCTCATGGGCTCACGGGAGCCGCCTGCTGAGAAGGGCCATCAGTCCCAGCAGTGAAAGTCTCTGGTGTTGGGAGTGTGACTGCCACAGAGTCTCGTGGATGGTCAGACTGGAAGGTTTCCTTGAACACCAAGTACTTCATGCTGATAACCCAGAAGAACCTAATTTTCTGCTTCTGTCAGATGTACTGTTCAGGGGAATGCCCCAGCCACCAGGCCAAAATCATGAGCATGCTTTTCCTTCCTTTTGTACTTCTCAACTACCTTGAGACACTCTGTCCTGTTTCCTCTGCATCTGACTGGTTTTGCTGCAGCTTTGTGGTTCTAGCAATGTAATGAGGACACAACTGATGTGGTTCCAGGTGTCTGCGGTCATTTTTAGTTACTGTTTTGCCTGTCCTGCAGATGGTAAAACTGGGCTACCTGAGTGGGTAAAATCTTAGTTTCATTGAGCTAAGATCATTTGTGGGCTCTGCAGCCAGGATTTTGACCTCTTTTGTCTTTCGAAATGGCATTTATTTCTGAAGAATCTCTGCAATGGCAATATGGCTGGAGTCCATATTTTAGGAACCAGTGTGGTTATACATAAGAGGAACAGTTGAGCTTCAAGCTGTGCTCTGTCTGGGCATTCCCATGTGCCCCAGCCAGCTTTGCAGGAAGTTATGAACCAAATAAAACACAGTGGAGGAGGAAGCTGAGCCCTTGTCTGCCACATCCTGGGCAAGTGTACTCCACTGTTGGATGGAGGTGCTATAGTAATGAGGAATTCTCTTTTTGTGTGAGGTGTGGCCTGAACATCCAATTGGAATCCTGAAGAGAAGGGACTCTCTAGGAGCAGCCCCCTTGCCTTAGCATTTCTTCCTTTTTGGCAGGCCTCCAGTTTGATGTGCTTCCAGTTTGGATCTTGCTTTGCAGGTGCCCAAGTCCTCACCTTTGAATCAGGTAGGACGTGGAATGTCCTGTGGAGCTTGTCATGACTTGCTTTGTGTTGTCTTTGAGTGGCGTTGCTTTTCTGGCATCCTTGTCTGTTTGCACTTGCAAATGTACTGCAGATGGTCCGTTCATTCACGTAATTTTATCCTTTAATTAGCACTGTGGAGTTCAAGTGCTTTCGGTTGATACAGACAGAATTTGAGTGTGTGCATTATTAGGGACCCAGCAGATTGGGGATGTGACAGGGTGGCATCTGGGTTTAGTTTACAGCTTTCTCTAAGCCACCCTTGAACAGGCTTTATTAGAGCGTCTGCTAGGCTTCTTTAACAGAGGAGGGCTGTTTCACATCATCTTTGAATACCCACTTGGATTATATCTGCTGTTTGAGCTCTTTCAAAGAATTCTAACACATGCTGTCCTCGAAGTACCTGCAGAAAAACTGGTTTGACTTGTTTGCCATCATCAGAGAGGGTTACTGTGTTTTCTAATAATTTTCCTTGTTCTCTTTACAGTTATAACATGTCCTTGGCTGCAAACCCAGAACCCTTTTTGGGGGAGGGGGAGACAGAGCAGGGTCAGACTCCTTCCCTTTTGCTCAGTTATCACTGGCAGTAGCACAGAGCATATTACTTGGCATATTTTCATTCAAACTTAACGTTCTCTGGATTTCATTTCTCCATGTTTTCTTGGGAAAATACCTTCCCTTCCTGCCTTGTTTATTGTGGTTTGATATTCCCATATCAGCCCATGTTTATATTCTTTATGGCTTGGCTCCTTTAGAGGATGTAACTAAGCAGGTGTGTGGAGGACCTGAGGAGGTTCTGTGTTTCGTCGTTATGCTGGGATTCAATAATGCTGGTAAATCCCATGTTTCCCTTTGTCCTCCAGTCAGGAAGTGTCCTTGTCGCTTGTTTATGCCTACTGATACACTTTACTTTTAAAGTAAGCGGTGCTTGAAAGTTACAGAAGGATTGCCTTTAAAGCTCTCATGCATGCTTTGTGATGCACTGTCGTGGCCTTTGAGGAAGTAATACAAATCCTGAGCACGTGTTAGTAAAGCTCTTGAACTTGGCTGAGCACTCGAACGGGCAAATAGAATCATGCAGGAAATGGAGTGTGTGATTGGGATGTGGTAGGCCTTGCATGCATTTTTGGGTTTGGTCATGATTTGCTCTTATGACCTTTGATAACTCTTCCCCCCTCAGTGCAAAGAGGATAGTGAACTATCATTCTCCATATAAAGTGCCTTGGAACATGTAAATTTTTTTTTCCTATTGTTTAATCAGAAGTGGTCAATATAGTTGATCCTGTTTTCATTTTACACAACTGCAGTACTCCTGTGGAGTCTAGTGGAAATAGGTGAAGCTTTCTAGGTTTTTGATTCCACGAAAGATGCTGAATGGTCTGGTTCTATCTTCAAATCTTCCAATTGAATGTTAAATAAAAAATGTGTGCAGTGTAAGTTAGGGGTATGCACTAAGTGCTAAGCTGTACTACTTCCAAATTGTTAAACAACATAATACATAGGGCACTTATCTAGTCTGTTTTCTGCTTTTTCAGATTCAAAACCAGCCAAACAAAAAGTTGCTATAGTATGCAAACAGAAGAACAGTGCATCATTCAGTTGCACTGTTTAATATAGTCCCTGCTGTGTTAATTCCCTTCTAATCTGTTCTTTAAACACAATTGATTGTGTCCCATTTGTGGCAAGTTACATTCCAGATAAACACTCCATGATATTACATGTTTCAAAAAGCTTTTTATTTAATGTAACTTCACTAATGTAGTAAAAGGTATGGTTAATTATGGCTGCCCTTCAGATTAGCATTGCCAATTTTGGCTAATTTATGTCTATCACTATCTTTCCTATGTGTAATGCTTCCCTGTTGTGTTAGTAAAAGAAGGATAAAGTGTGTGTAGTCCATCCAGTGAATTCACAATCCCTAGTGAGGGATTTTGATTATATTAATCTCTAATAGTCTTAGGAAAGGAACAGCTCATGTGATAAGTCTTTCAACTGACAGTGATACATGTCTATATGAATGACAAGAGCCAAATGCAGGCTATTGCCTGTTTTTAGCCAAACCTACAGCATTCACTTTGTTTTAGATGACTCCTGAGGCAGTTTGATTCAGTATGGTGGGGCTGGCAGTTGAGGAAACTAACCTATATGAGCTTTGCTCTCTGCACCTCCAGGTAGCATGCTCAACTTGGAGAGCCACTCTTCCTCCTTCTCCCTATCCAAGCAGACTTGAGCATGATCCCTGCCCTCTAGCTCTGCTCTCAGAACGCTTTCAGAACTGGTTCAGAATGTATTTATTCATTTTGAGTTAATTATGCTCTGACCTGTCTAGTTAAAATTCTTTAATATTTCTGTGTCTCTTCTCACCCAGCCAGTGCACCAGAATACAGAGAAAATAAGAGATGCATCTTGGTCCAGTGGATGGCTTAGCTTTGGTTTAGAAATAATTGCATTTCAAGCTGCTTTAACATCATTTAATATTTTTATTTTTTAGTTGCGAGGCCTTACAATGGCACGGAATGAGCACTGCCTTCAAGCCTCCTTCCTGTAAATGATAGGACCAAACAAGGCGGTGTGATGAACATGCCACTGCATCAAATCTCTGTCATTCCAGCTCAGGATGTTACCTCTTCCAGAGTCTCCAGGAGCAAGACCAAAGAAAAAGAGGAACAGGTACTGTCAGATATGCGTGATTTTCACAGGAAGTTATCTAAGTATAAAATGATAGGGGTTACCAAATCAGACCTGATTCTGTTCCAAAGCCCCAGCTCCTTGCATTACTGCTGCTTTTAGTGAGGATGAATGCTACCAAATTATCTCCTTATCCTTGTGTTTGCTATTTTAAAGCAGCTGGCTGCAAAATTTTAAAGATTGTTGTTGAGTAACTTCTGCAAAATGCAAGCTACAGCCATCTATTTTGCATAAGAATTCAAGGCAGGGATTTGGATGATGGCTCTAGTACCATTGTTGTAGAAACTGTTACAGGTGTATTTAAAGAAAAATTATATGGAATGTGAACCCCATATGTAGCCATGCATCCTGTTTTCCTTTGCTCTTGGTAGCATGTAGTAGCTGTGTTGTATTTCATAGTGACTAGAATATCACAAGGAAGGCTATATACACCCATATGTTTACATACCATACTATTTTATGGACTATAATTTGTAGTCTTAATTTGGGAGCGTATGTGTGAGTGGAATCAATCTGAGGTCTTGCTGTGGTGCTAATGCAAAGATATCTGAAGTATCTACTGATTATAAGTCCAGTAAAATCCAACCAATACACTACTTAACAGTTTCTAATAGCATACTGTGTCAAGTCTTCACATGTCAACCTTATTTATCCCTGGACTGTGTCTCTGATCCAGCCCAAAGACCTTAATGTGCATCGTGTCCACTGTACTGCATTGATCTTATATTATGTGTAAGTTCCACTGAAATCTCTTTGTGGCTTTTTAACTCTAACATAAAATGAGGTCAAGAGAACATTCACATTATGGTGCAGCTGCAGGGCTTGCTTTGTGGACTGCTCAGCGGTGGTTACCTCTGAGGAGATCTAAAGTGATACTGACTACAGATAGGGTGTAGCTTATGTATAAGGGACTAGAAAGGTACTGTCATGTTACAGAAAGGGATTCACCAACACTAACTTTGAGTAGGTTACAAGAGTTGTTTTTGATGTTTTGGGATCGTTTTCCCTGACTGCCCATCTCACCTGACAGCTGTCCAGATTGCACCTGCCAAAGTCACCAGTAAAAATAAACTGTCCTAATATTGGCCTTCTGAGGTTTCTCCTTAGTAATATCTTAAAACGGGTTCTAGCCCTTCACATTCTTAAACCAGTAAGTAATTAGGCTGGCACACTGCTGGTTTTGGTTGCCAGAACTAGACAGGAAGTTACTGTCACAGAGGAGATGCTCTAAATCCATAAAGCACCTTGTCTCAGGAGTCTGCAGGAATCTGTTGCTTCCCACCTGTTGCATGTAGTTACTGTCTGGTAGCTCCCTAGGTAAGAGGGCTCTACTGTTTCTTCCCTTTGGTGCTCTCCCATGTAATAACTGTATGTGCTGAGAGTTAATCAGCTCCGTTGTCAAATGCAGGGCAGTGCTGTGAGTTTACTGCCCTGCTCTGGGGTGATGGAGATTAGGAGGCAGATCAGAACAGCTTGTGCATCTAACCATGCAGTGGGCCCAGAAGTTAGAGTCCCAAGTCTCTTTCTAAACATGGTTTTCATTTCCAAGACAGTGACGTCGGTGTTAACAAATCTCCCCTGTGTTTCCTTCATGATAACTAGTTGAAATGTTGATTACTGTTCCCCTTGGGGGGTTGCTGTTATATTTTCATGGCTTACCACATGAGAAACCAGAACAGAATACTCATTTAAATACATACAACATTGAAGAAGAAGTGGGACCATGCAAGCAATAGATTAGGCTAACTTGGAAATACTTCAGCTTTCCCAAGCCTTGTCCTTCTTTTCGTCATCAGCATATTCATTCATCCCCAGGTGACCTGCATTCTCCCGAAACTACAACTAGAACAGCTGGAGCTCAGGGTGAGCTGCATGCTGTCCTTGATGCACAGCTGTACTGACACTGTGGCTGCTCCTGTTCACGAGTCTGACTCTTACACTCCCTTCCTTGCTCCTGCTTCTGGTGTTAACCTTTAATGCTGGATCTTACCAATGAGCTGAAGGGCAGTCAGGTTGTTAATGTGCTGACTCTGACCAATCCAGTTAAATTTTCATGTTGCATCAGTTAGGATGTTCAAGGGTACTTTATAGTCAGAGTCCCTGTCAACTCTTGGATGCAGTCAAGACCCACTGGCCAAGACTGTGAGTTTTGCTTACTTTTAAGGGATACAGTAAAGGGGAGATGGATGCAAGAGAAGAATTTCTAGATTATCCTTGCCATATTTTTAATCAGATTTTAGT
>VYZT01017206.1:0-101143 GCA_013400735.1 Pomatostomus ruficeps
ACGGGATAGAACGGGACGGGATACACTGGACAGGAGGGACGGGGCGGGCTGAGGGGCGGCCGCGTTCCCGAAAAACAGCGTTAGGGCCCCAGGTCTGGTGCTGCCTGGCGCAGCCGTGACACCACACTCGGGCTCATCACCTCCACGAACGTCGAGGTCATGACTGCGCTGAGATGCTCTCCTGTACAGCGCAAGTCTTGTGTCCCTCGCCGGGAGGCCATGGTTGGATGGATGGATGGGCTGAGCATGTTGTGCGCTCCTCAGAGAGAATTTTCTGTACTTTATGCAGTGCACATGGCACGACAACGCCCTGTCCCATAATCCCTTAGCAGAACACGCAGCAGGATTAGGAATTGGAGGGACAAGGTCCATCCTGGGAGCAGCAGCAGCTTCCCTCTCCACGGAGGACAGTAGCTGTGAATTACAGAACCACTTATGTTGGAAATAAGATCATCAAGTCCAACCATTCCCCCAGCACCTCCAAGGCCACCAGTGAACCACATCCCCAAATGCCACACTAATACATCTTTTAAATCCCTCCAGGGATGGTGACTCCACTGCCTCCCTGGACAGCCTTCTCCTGTGCTTGACAACCTTTTGGTGAAGAAATCTTCCCTAATATTCAATCGAAACCTCCTCTGGTGCAACTTGAGGCCATTTCCTCTTGTCCTATCACTTGTTAATTTGGAGAAGTAGTGATGTTAGTGAAGTTTCAATCTACAATGACTTATCATAAATTAAGGAAAACAAAGAAAGCAGCACGCAGTATAAAACACAGCTGAGTGCAAACATCTCTGGAAATCACCTGAAAATGTCCATGACTTCAGTGGAAGGTCTCAGAAACAGGGAAGAAGAAGCAATGAACAGGCACGTTCTGGTTTAATAACTCTGTAAGATTGGTCCTTTGTGGTAATATAAATTAGGACTTTGTCATTTAAAGAATCTTTTCAGGCATAATTAAGACGCAAAATGAGAATAGACCACAGCAATCAAAGCTCTCTTATCTGATCAAAAGCATGCACTTAATAGCAAAAAAATTAATATTGTGCCATGGGTTTTTAATGTCTTTTCAGTCGCCTGTCCTTAATCTATTCTTCTTTCATTATATGCAAAGCACTTACAATATTTTGAATAAAATCAAAAAAGAAAAAATAATCTAAAAATCCAAATGCACTTGCTAATTAAATAGCAATGCCCTTTCTTCCATCCAGGCAATCTCGATAAATTACCGCCTTCCCATAGTAATTAACTTCAGTTTAATGGATTTCTCTCATCACCACAAGCTATGTAACAAAACACAACATGCTCAACTTTACAAAAACAAGTCAATATTGAAACTGGTCGCTTGATTCTGCTTCAGCAGAGCGTTCAAACACGTGTGTAAGTGCAAACACAGGAGGTGCTGGTAGAAAGTGCCCGATGGAAAGGTGAGCAGCCTTACTTCAGCGCAAGAGCCCAGTGCTCAGGACCACAGTGAACATCTGCAGCAAGCTCCTGCATCTGCAGAGGTCATGTCTAATGCAAAAAAGCACTTTTTAGCCACTATCAGATTTTTTTCCACTCTCAGTGAATTCACTGGCAATGAATCCAGCATATTTGCATGGGTCAGAGGGGACTGGTTTATGACAGGCATTGTCCATTCTTTCCCAACCCAGACAAATGCCCCATGCAGCCACAAAGGCAGAGAGAGATGCATTTCTGAACCGAACCCCATCAATACAGAACACTGGGAGGCTCTATATTTGCATGTTAGAGTGGTTTTTTATATTTAGTCAGACCATTAAATTAAGGTATTTCTGTTACTGAATTATCCACTTATTGGGGAGTTCATCAAGATTGCCAGAAAGTAAGTTTGAGTTAAAACATTGTGAGAAAACACAAGAGCATTCACCCAAGAAGGTATCAGAAAATGAATGCCAGCCCCTGATGCTGGGGAAGAGAGATGGGTCACTATAGACTCCCTGAGCCACCAGGGAAACACTTGGAGGGAAACAGCTTGAGTTTTGAATCTGAAATCACTCCAGGTAGTTTTACTTGTGGAATTTTGAGTTCTTGTGTGTGTGTGTATTTTTCCTTCTAAGAGCAGTAGGATATTAATGCTCTGCCCTGTCAAACAACTGCAAGATTCCACTTATGGATAAAATTATTCATACTTGGTAAATGAGTGTTTCATACCACAGGTCCACCTCCACAGGAGGAGTGAGACATCCATTTCCCATAGATACCTCAGATGGGACCTGCATTCTGAAGGATCCCCAAGGCCAATCCAGACCACACAGCTTGGATGGGGAGGGGGAAACTTTCACGCCAAGTGGATTTGCAAATAGTCAGTATTTTATTCAGGTACTGTTCTCTTTTCTGTTTTGTTCTTTCCTTCTCTTTGGCTTGGTAATAAGTAGTGGGGAAAATCTGCTTGCAGACAGGAAGACACTGTGTAATTATAGGTAAAATATTATATTTAATTCTGTAGGAACAACATCAATTTTCCTAATACAGTGTTTGAAATGTGAAAAATCAGGTAAGCAGTGCATACATTTTTTATGAACATGAGGACCCTGAACTATTACTAATGAAGTACAGAAAGAAAAGACAGGACTCTCAGTAGGAAAATACCATCCATTAAATGTCTCCCTGGGGATCAAATGACACTTACAATTGAAAGACATTAACTACCTCCTACATTTCAATTGGTTACCAGCAGGATGCCTATTTGTAGAGATTTGTGCTGCCTGTACTCTGTTAGTGTAAGATGCCACATTAATATTTTCTGACCTTTGCAGTAGATGCTGCCCTTTTTTTCACAGACCAGCAGTCTGATTTTACCTTTTAAAACTGTTGATCCTGTTAAAGAATGAACACTAGAGCAACTCTGTGAGTGTGCAGGGACCTGCTGAAGCCAAGAGACCTGCTGAACATGTTCTGAATGTTTTCTGATACGTTACCCTTTACAACAAGACTTCCAGCACTCTTTTTGTAAAAGCATACCTGCCTTTTACTAAATGCCTATCACCAAAGATCAAAAGGCTTTTGAAATATTTCCCTTAAGGAAAGCACAAAATAAGAACTTAGAAATGCATTCATTTCAAAACTGATTAATCAAAGGCAGCTCTTTGATCAGTAGAGGAAGTCCCCGGTTCCAAAACAATGAGCACTTTCATAGGGAGTGATGACACCTCTCTGGGTGTGTTGTCCTTGAGGCGTGTGTTGGGCTCTCATGGGTGTCACCACCAGGACACCAAGGCACGGCTACTTCTCGTTATTGTACCAGCTCAACACCTCCATTCCATGCCTCCATATCTGTTACATCCATTTAGCTTCACAGTGTGGGGTAATGTTTGCATTAGGGCTCCGTGTGGTTTTATTTACATATATATGTGTGTGTGTGTATAGATACACACATACAGGCATATACATGTATTCTTGCAATATCTACTGCCATTCAAATGAGAAATGCATGGTGATTTCTTCCAGTAGTGGATTTTATGTGACTCCTATAAAAAAATAAAATAAAATAAAAACTGTAATTGCAAATAGCAGAGATTAAACTGTAACGTCAAGGTCTGAGAGGAGAGATTACAGATCCCACATCCGCAGATGTTTGCAGCTGCTGACAGTCCTGTGATTTAAGGAGCTGATCTCCCATGTCATTGCAAGACAGGCAAATGTCTGCCACAAATAATCATCAACAGATTCTACCCTTCGAGCTCATTTTGGCTCAAATGGAGCCTGTTCAATCCGTGCCATGCCTATTGCAGAGGTGGTCACAGTTCGGTGACAGGTGAACTGAAACTGTCCTCTGGAGCCCAGAACTCTTCAGGACAAGAGGCAATGAGGAGACTTAACAACCACACTAAACCATCAGAAACTCACCCCTTGCATGCTGCTCCTTAGGAGTTAGGACAAGATGATGAATTGCCAATGACTTTGGGGAGGGTCACAGGGGCATTAGGAAAGCAGCAGATAGATGCTTGTTATTAACAGCCAACATTCTGCTGGTTTTCACAGAACACAGATGTGCACATTATGTAAAAGCAAAATATTTCCTGGGGACTGACTGTCATGGAAGGTGAAAAAGCTCCCAAAGCAAACTTCTAAATTAAAAAAAAAAAAAAAAAGAAAAAAGAAGAAGAAAACAAAACAAAACAAAAAAAATCTGAAGTATAAGGACATTACAAAGGGACTTTCTGTCCAGAAAAAGATGTAAGAAGGCATTGCATCCTTCAGGGAAATATCAAAGTGAAGCCAAAAGCATTAGAAGTATGAAGCAATTCTACAACTTTGGAGTTTTCTGGGTAACATCTGCACTTCTGTAAAACATTGATACTCCTAAGAGTCAATAAGGAAGACAACGATAACCAAGGTCTATGTACGACACAACAGGGAGCTTTCAGAAAAAGTGGGTGGGTGCCATCGTTCACTGGCAGTGACACAGCAGCCCAATCACCTTCTAGAAGCAACAGCCCGTGCACAGCGAGAGGGGTGTGAATTCATGGGTCATCTGCTCCTCGGCACTCGTTTGTCAGGTAGATGCTCCTCCATGTCAGGTGCTGCTGGCGCCTGCCCCTGCTCTGGATCTGTCACATCGAGCAGCCCACAGGAGCATTCCCTAATTCCCATCAGCCAATCCCTGGGACCAGCTCACACCCACCACATGGCCAATTTGTACCAGCTCTGCTCAGGTTGCCTGACCAAAGGTGGCTGTGCCCGGGCAAACCCCTTCTGCTGGCAAAGAAGGGGCAGCAGCCTTTGGCACAGGAGCACTGAGGAGCACCTGCACCTGTAGCATCTTCTGTCTGCTCCTCTGAACCTGCGGAGGGGCACCTGTCCAGGGCCTCGTGCCCCTTCTGAGTGAAGTCAGCTGCTTCACGCACAGGAATTCAGGGCATTGGCTGATGTGCTCTCAGTTCACACTCTGGTTTACCTGCTACTCATTGTTTACATGAGCTTTGAGTCAACTTTGCTGTTTTCTTCCCTCTCTCCCTAGAACAGCAAATTTACTATCAGTAATTCAGGTGATACAGTGTCTCCTGGATACAGTGAACATACAGATGTCCCCCTGCAAACCCCAGATGAGTGACCACTATTCTGCTGTTTATTACAGTAACACATTCCAGCATTTAAGCCAGCAGAGATACTTGAAACAAAACTGAGCTGAGCAGGCCTATTACACTCGGTCAATAAATGCACAGCAGGTTTGTCATTTTACAGACCTGCATCTCCTGTTATGTCCCAAACTCCTCAGGAGACTTGAAATACCAAATCCCAACTAATATATGTAGGTCTGACTCCACTGTGGTCAGCTCTGCTTTACATCATCTGCAAGTCTAAAAAATATTCAATCCCAAAATGTTAAACTCTCAGAGGATTACACTGTAATTCAAGTTGGAGGGCAGCCCAGGCAATCTCCATATGCAACCTGCTACTCAAAGCAGTGCCATCCTGAGGTCAGACCAGGTGGCTCAGAGCTTTGTCCAGTCTGGTCCTAAAAGCTTCCAAGAATGGAAACTTCACACCCCTTCTGGCAGCTCCACTGCTTGAGAGTCATCCTGGGGAAAGCAGTTTTCCTTACACTCAGTATGAATCTCTCTCGTACAGTTTGTCTGCTGCCTCTGATCCTTCCACCACTTTCAGTGAAGAGTCTGGCTCTCTCTTGTACTGTTACAGAGCTTTTTCTTCCCAGATGAAGAGTTTGTATTGATTCTTATTGAAGGATGGCTCCTGCTGGCCTTTCAGCCCATCAAGGTCCCTCTGAATGGCTGGTCTGACCTCAAGCTACAGACAATCAGCACCTGGAAACTGGTGTCACCTGAAAACTTGACAAAAGTGTGCTCCATCCCCTCCTCCAGGTCACTGGCAAAGGTCAGAAACAGGACAAGTCCCAGCACAGATGCTGGAGTACAGCACTTATTACATGCCTATGAGTGTGCCTGGGATCAATGAGCTAAATCATCCAGTTCTTTTATCTGTTGAGTTCTCTGTCCACTCAGAATGTAATGCCCCACACTAGACAGAACTGCCGGGGAGACTGATGAAAGCCTTGCTGTAGTCAAGGTAAATGACAGGGGGTTCCTCACCCGTCCCCAAATGCTGTTGGTTCATTACTGAAAGCAACCAGGTCAGGCAGGCCTGTTTCCTCAATCTGTGCTGACTGCTCCTGACAGCCTTCTGCTCCTTGTGTCTACAAGTGTGTCCCAGCAAGAATGGTTACCTGATGCACAGACTGTGGAAAATACACATATCACTGGCAATTCCCATTCAACACCAAGCGTAGGTTGGCTCGTGCCAGAGAGAGCCCTCTCCCAGCTGGGCAGGACCTACCAGCTAATGCAGCTCAGCTGCATCAGGTGTGATGGAACACTTCCATCAGAGAATCAGTCTTGGAAATAGTTCACAATTAACACAAAAATCTAAGTATATTGTTTTAGGCAATGAGTGCATTTAATCTGCTGCTTCAAGAAGAGACATACAAAATAATTTTTTTTTAATCTTCTTTCTACTCTAGAAATTGCTGTTTCTTATACAACACCCCAAATTTTGATGTATACTGCGGCTGGTTCATAGTGCTGTATAATTTGAAAAACAGATGGGGCTTGTTTAGTTCCAAAGCTCTTGAGTATGCTGGTTTTAAATACAAATCTGGAAAATTTCCACCTAATTTGTGCTGTAAATTTAGCCTGATTTCACTGCAGCTGGATATGTTTCTCTAACTCATGTACTCTCTGAACACGGCCTGTACCTGCATATGCACATTGATCTTCAAGACAGATACAGCTCCATGGAATGCAAATGCTTTCTCAGTGTACATGTGGGACAACATTACTACTTTCATGAGATTTTACTTGGGTTTTTAAGGCAGGCATGGCATTAAGGATTCACATTCACTCCTTTATCTATGCAGCACACAGCACACTTGTGAAACTGTTGTAGAATTTTCTGAGAATTTACTTTCTTATTTTAAACAAGACAATTTTTTACATTCCTTTAACATTATAACCAAGTGCCTTTGTACCATCTGTCGAATTACTCACATGGAGCCATAAAAACATTCTAAGATAATCTAATATACTTTTCATATGCTGGTGAGTGCCACAATTTAAAATATTTCTAATTCGGATTTGACATGGCTACTAATCAGCACTCAATATCAGAGAACAAATAAGTATTTTCTCTTTCCAATGATATACAACACTGCAACATTTCAAAAAATACAACGTGTAAGTTGCCAACCTGGCACTGAATCTTACAAGTCATGAAGTTTTGGAGCATGACACTGCATTGTTCAGATGTGGGAGAGCCTGCAGAGCCCAAGCCACAGCATTTTAAATGTAATATATTTTTTACCCTAGAAATGCTGGGGATATATGTGGCTAATATATCTTTTTAAATTGCTTCCTTTCTCTTGAAAGGGAAGAAAGATTGTTAAGTTTTATTGTAGCACAGAGGGAATCACATCAGCTCTGAGAGGAAATAACACTGCGATCAAAGAGCCTTCAAGAGTGCGTCAAGGATCCAGGAAGGTGCACTGAAACCACTCCTCGCCTTCCCTCCATGGATTCGAGGAGGATGAGCTCAGATGCTCTGGAGGAGTCAGAGACACCACAAGAGGAGGGAGAAAAACAAGGGTCCTCACATTCCAACACCTTGAATTCAGTTTGCCTTAGACTCAGAACATGCAGAAAGCTGAAGCACTGATAGCTACCATTGGCATTATCCTCCTGTCTCTAATACCTGAACACAGCTTTTAATGTCACAGCCTGAAAGATGAATGTCACATAGACAGTCTGACAAGAAAACAAAAAAGAGGGGCTTTGTTTTAGTGGATTAAGATGAAACTGTACATAATAAATCATTTCTGTCTTTTATCATAAAGTTGTGTCAATAGTGCCTGGACATTTTCAGAAGCCCAGGGAGAAGGTGAGACCATGGGTGCTTCTGAAAGCCAACAAAGCAGGAGGGGTCCTGCCAGCAATAACCCTGCCTCTGCTTTGGAAAGTTGTCCTTCTACTTTCCTGCTTATCAAGATGGCTTTTATGAAATTAACAATCCAGAACTGCAGAATTTCACTTATTTTGAATGCACCTTTGCAGTTCTTTGTCCTTTTTGGGACTTTTATAACAAGTTATTGAAAATGTTTGTCAGAGTACTATGCTAGCTGTACATTCTCAGGTATTTGGAAACACTGCAGATCTGCCAGTAACTCAGGACAAGCAGCAAAGATGCTCTTAGAACACAAAGCTCTACAGACACACAGCAAACATGTATGTGCATCCAAATATATGATAAGGGGCATGTTCCATCTGTCTCTGACTACTCCATAAGCACTGCAGATGAACTCTCTCAGTCTCTGTTCTAATATTCAAAAGAACACAGATTTTTCAGCAATATCATAAATAATATGGACTCCCAAGCAAGAATATGAATTTCCAGTTTTCTATATGCTCTGTGCAAGGTCTCCATTAACAGCACCTCAAGTGCCTCTCTCCCGTCCCTGGAAAACTCAGCTATGCTCCTTCCTCAGAAACCTGTGGGAGGGATAGATCCAGACACTGCAGATGGAAATGGCAGCTAAGTAAAGCCCTTCACTTCCAAACCTACCTTGCTGCACAGGAAACTCCTGCACAGACAATCCTCAGTCATCATTGTTTAAACCCAAGTTGAGCATTTTCATACACTTCCTCCTCGCTTCTCCATTTTACTTTCCTTCAAAGCCCCAGACAAAAGTCACAGATGTGACACACAGTCACATAACTGTATCACACAATTTCTAAATAGTCTAAATAGTGTTTCAAACAGAGTTAGATTTTTCAGAACTCACACTGACGCCAAAGGACTTCAAGGAACTGAGACTGGAGGTCAGTAAGGTAAACCAGGGATGGGAAAGAGGATAAAGCTGGTATTTTGAATAGCAAACTGCAGGGCCGGTGCAAGAACTGCAGCAGCTTGAGAGGCACATGAGTCAACAAGTAACGGTCCCTAAGCTCTGGTTCATTTATCTGTCATCTCATGAGAGCCAGGAACTGCAACACACTGCCTCCCCAAGGGCAAGACACTGCGATGAGCTGCATCAGCAGCATGTTGACTTTTGATTGGAAACATCTCCCATTTGTACCAGGCTTCTGCTAACACACTTAGTGTCCAATTTGCAAAAATATATGTGCATACTTAAAGACTATCCTTGACAGGCTGCCAGCTCTTGTGCTGAGGAATGCAATCCAGAAATCCAGAGCTGCTAGGCTCTGTGTGGCTCTCTCTCTCTCTCTCTCTCTCTCTCACACACACACACACACACACAAAAGAGTACTTCTCTTCAGAATAGAAGGTTCCTACTGAAACTGGATCTGTTATGGAAACCTGCCATGCTTCCTAAGGGTGTTGCCTTGTGGAGAGCCACAGCCTAGATCTGTCTGTGAACAGGTTGTGTCCTGCAGGCATATATGCACCACATCCAGGGGTGTGGATGTTGCGGCCCTGGAGGAGGGCCCTGCCTGTTTCTCAGTCCATGTGAAACCACTGGGCCCTGGGGCTCTGTGTGCTGAGGGATGTGCTGATGCTCTTTGAGCTCCTAGAGAAATCCCAACAGTTCAAACATGGGAGGGCGTTCTGTCTTTGTGTTAGGGTGCTGGACACTTGGCTGGGGTATTTGTGGTAACCAGTCTTGCACTAGACAGGATATATAATAGGCCAGATGAACATTGAGTAAATAGGGACAGGTTGCAAAGCCCTCCCTCATTTGTTATTAAGAGGCCTTGCATGCCCTATACATTAAACAAAGGTGAGAGTTTCCATTGTTTGAAACAAGTCATACAGATGCTCCTCCACCCTAAATCTCTGCCTGTTACCAATACACCATAAACTTCTGTTTTCAGGCTTGAAATGGCATGAGTTCTGTGAGCCTTTGCACTTCTGTGCTTCAGGGGGTGCCTGAGAAGAGTTTCCTCACAGGGGTTTCAGCCCAGGTTTGAAGACCCTATGACATTCAAATGGATGAGAGAGGCTTCAGAGAAGTGTCTGAACTTCAGGCTACTCCTCTGAACTGCACTCAGATGTCAGCCCCTAAGGAGTCCAGCCATCATTTTTCAAACCTTATTAACTAGAGCTTAAGGGAAATAGCTATAGATTTTATTCAGCAGGGACATTCTGCCAAGTGGAGCAAGGCTCTCTACATTAATTTCCCTTTTTTGCAACGTTTCAGTATTGCACATTATTTAGGCCTCAGACCTGAACACAAATAATTGTGCAATAAAAAGCAGTGACTCAACAGGTTATTGCCACAATAATTCCTCCATCCCCACTGTGGGCAGAGTTAGCTTTGCTTACCCCAGAGATGAAGGTAGTCCCATTCCTAATCACCGAGGGCCGCTTATCCTCCCCAAGGCAGGAGTGCACATCACTCCATCAGTGTTATTGAGACCATAAGGCATTCTCCAAACTGAAGGAGGTGAGAGAGAATCCTCTGCTTACAGCTGTTAGCAAGTCATTCATACACATCTCTCGAATGTTGCTTCTCCCATTCTTTAGCTTGCAATTAGATGCAGACCTTTTGCAAGGAAGGTAGAGCAGGTGGAAGCACTTCCATCCCCTCATACTCTTCACTATTCTGTTTTCTCCTTCAGTGCCCTCTTCCAGTTGACACTGTGTCCCACAGACAAATAGTGCAATTTCCTAGTCTTCCTTACTAATTTCTAACAGATTCATGACACTAAACAGGAGAAAAAGAAGAAGGAAACCATGGATTCATTGATATAAACACCCACTACACCTACAAGTTTGCCATCATAAAGTTGGGAGAACACAGCCCCAGAACCTCACGAAGAGATTGTGCTTCTAAAAGTTTGCAAAATTACAGAGCCTCACAACCCTCCCAAATTCGCACAGCATGATGGAAAATCCCCTACCTCTGCATTACAGCTTCAGCCACAATTACAGCAGGCTGGAAAAGACAGCTGTAAGGCTTGGAAACAACCTAACAGCTTTTCAGTGGAGAACATGCACCTCATTCTCCTCTTCTGTTACAGGATCAAAGTCTCTGCAGTTTACATTTAAAGACAAAGAAAAAACCCAAACAAACAGTGAGATAAAAAGGTGTCCAAAATGCAGAGCAAGCCTAAGTGGTGCAACAATCCTCCCTCTCTTGCCAGACATCTCAGAGCTCCCCCAAACCCCATGGAATTACAGAGCCTTGCAAAGGAGCAGGACTGAAGGCACCACGTGCACAGGCAGCCCTGGCCCAGCTGGAATCACCCGGCACACAGTCGTTCCTGTTCATTTGACTTTTTAGTGCTTGTGACTCCCCTTACAGGAGCTCATTACAGCTCAGAGCAGCAGCAGCCGCTCTCCCTGTCACATCTCATCGTGCACCAGGGGAGGCTGCCCTTTCATCTCTGTTTTTTTAAGCTAAGCTTTAGCACGTCAGGGGGAACATCTTTGAAATCCTCACTGATTCCCACTGGAAACAGTGCCAAGCGAACGAGTCATTTCCCACAGACATTTTCTTTCCCCAGGGCCGCAGTTAGGCTCAGCTCAGCCCTGTCCACTGCGTCATCTAGAAACAAAACAGGCCCCAACCCTGCTTGCCCTCTCTTCCAATAATATTTTCTGGGTCTGTCAGGAGCCAGGAAGCTCTCCCACCCCAGCCCAGCTGAAAGCATGGTGGTGGCAGAAGGCAGGAGCAGAGCTCCCAAGACAGCTCTGACAGCTTTTTGAAGCTCATTTAGCCTCAGCTTGGGCACTTTAGCCCAAATTCTGTACCAGAGCCAGGCAGGAGAGGTTTATGGCATGGTGCTTTTTGCTGGAACATCCCTGGAGAGGCGGAGCAAATGGTGCCCCCAGACACGAGTGCAGCTCTGGGCACTGCTCCTTCCTGGGACACACCAGAGCCCGGGGCTGGAGCAAGGCTTCCCCACGGCCACCTTGGTACTTTGTGTTTTGAAGCAGCATTGGGAAGAAATATTTAGCTACAGCAAGGAACCTTGTCTCATTATCTGTGTGGCCTTTTTGATGAATTATAAAGAGCTCCTGCTGCTTGCTAAGCATGTTCCAGATGCCATGCCACAGGCAGAGGTTTTTTTGTTTTTTAAGTGAAAGAAATCTTTTTCCAGAGGTTTGCTGTAAATTATAGAATTAGCTTTGTGCACTGTGGGCTGGGTGCTCTTGCCAGCATGGAAACACTTGTACAATACTCATGCCAAGCATGTATTCCAGGATTTGTTTTAGGGAATACATGATCATTCTATCTATCACATCTGCATAGCCTCATAGTCAGTTTTTTTGGTTTTTTCACCATCTTTAATTTCTTCTCAAATCACCCCTGTGAGACAAGATAGTTTATGGTTCCCTTTTTTTCCCCAAAGAGAAACTATAAGGTTTTTGTGGATCACAGAAAGATTTAGGTACTTAAGTAGAAAGTGGAACCCTAAATCCCACTGAAATGAACCAGAGATAAGCTCTCAATAGGACTGAAATGCTTTAATACTTCACTAAATTTCTGCCTAAGTGCTTTGCCCAAGGTCATGAAAGACTTCTGGGAAAACAGCTCCCAACTCCACAACTTGCTCAGTTATGACTCTCCCTCTGAAAGGTGGAAATTTAGCAATATTGCAAGGTCATTTGGGAAAACAAGACACACCTGTTGTGCTAGCTGAGCCCCAGTGGGCAGCAGGTACCTTTGCCTGAACACAACATTTCAATGCAACTATTCTGCTTCCCAGCTTATTTGGAAGTAGCCTGGAAATTTCAGCACAGGAGTGCATTGTGTCTGGCCAACATCACCTAGAGCAGAGCAGAGGCTTGAGCCAAAATCCCAGGAGTTCCACCCAGTTCCTTACCCACAAGGGCAGTCCTCACGTCATCCCTCTCCCATCTGGGGGTCAGGATGAATGAACAGTGCTTTTTCAAACACCACAGAGAGTGTTTGATGTGGTGGGGCCTGAATTGACTCTTTCAAAGTCCCTGAACCTCTTCCATCCTCACAGAAAAACAAAAATCTTCAGATTTTTTGTTTTAAATTCAGATCTAGTTACTGCTGAGCTCTGGAAGCAGCATGCACACACAGAAGGCTTTATGCCTCCCTGACTGGTGTCAGGAAGAAAGTAAATTATTTATGAAAGTGCTCCATGCAATATTTTATTTTGGATTTAAAGGGGCAGGAGTGATAGGAAGGATAGATAAAATGCATTCAAACCTGAGTCTTAGTTTTGTCCAGGAACTACTCCCTGCTAAGACTGGTTGAACAGAAGCATAGATATGATCTCATCTCTATTTACATGAATAATCCCTTTCAATTCAGTGGAGTTGCTCCTAATTGCCACAGATGTATAGAGGATAAGATTCAGGATTTGCCAATAAACTTCTCTGGTGTCAGTGCTTTGGGACTGAGTGGGTGTTTGCAAACACAAACCCCTTTTCCTCCCACTGTCTGATCCACTTGTAGTTTTTCATTTCCTGTGCACAAAGTTCCTCAATCCTTTGCTTAAATTAGCAGTAGCCAGACTGCCTCAAGCAGCCTTCGCTACACAAAGCACAATTACTTGAAGTGCTGTGCTGCTGCAGAAGGATTAAGATCCCAAACAATGGAGTGAAGCTGCGAGTAACATCTCAAAGTTTGCTGGGTGTGATACACCCCAGGAGAACACTCCAGGGAGCAGACTTCAGTTTGTCTCTTTTCCCACTGCCATGATAAATCTCTGTCTCAAACCTGGGTTTAGATCCTTAAACCTGTGCTTTTGCAGGGTTTTCCCCACATCCATGGTTAAGCAGAAAAACTCTGCTCACACTGACTACAGTTAAAGCTGCCCTCAGTTCTCATGAGATTATTGTGTCTTCAATAACATTTTCCTGACATTGTTCTAATCCAAAAATACTAGTGAAAAATAAGGAAAGCAATGAAGTTGAACTGTCATTTCATATCCTGCTACATGTGGCAGGCTTTACACTACCACAGCAGCTGTGCAAGTGACACACTGGAGATGCACTGAAAGGGTTTCCTGTGGTCCCAGACTCTGGGGGTCCCAGGCTGGTAACACCTGGACAAAGGCTCCTGGGTTGGTATCACCTGCAATGTTTCGACTGTCCCCACCTTTGAGTTTTTAAACCCAGAGACTGTGATGTTCCACCTTGTTCCAAAGCATGAGTTTGTTTCCTGCAATACAATGTATAATAATTCAAGTGTCCTGGAGAAAACCTAAGAGACTAACACCTTCTTTTGGTCATGAGCACCAGCATCAGCAGTCTCTGTGCTAAAAAGAGCTCCTGCCCTTGACTTGGATTTGACTTCTTTTCAGAACGTGCAGTGAAAACCACTGTGCAGAGTTTGCAATGTACCGAGCACGGTGGGTACATTTCTTCATTAAAAAGCTTCTCCAATCTCATATGGAAAAACAGCTCTATAATTCTCAAGCTACTTGGATAGCTGAGTTGGTGCTGAATTCTCTTGAGTCCAGAGGATGCACCCAAGTGCAGACTCCTCAGCAGATAAATGAACTGGCTTGGCAAGGTTCCTTGCACCCCTACAACAGGATGAGTTGCCAGGGCTGGGGTGTCTATCCGTGATGGACAATGCACCTGGATGTTGAGGACAGCCCGTTCCCTTCCTTGTGTCCACTTCCACTGTCAGCCACTGGTGACTCTTCAATGTCCTCATCATTGACATGCCAGAACTGAACGAGGAAACCATTTCTCCCCCTTCAGAAAGGCTGCAATAAACTGTTACCAACTTTTGTTTTGAACTTCCACACTTCAATTCCTTTAGTACCCGCTGTGATAACTAAACTGAGACTTCTGCACTCAGAGGCCCAGAGCTTACTTTCTTGTGTCTTGTGTGGTCATGCAGACATTTACACTTTTGATAATTTAGGGCCATTTATTCCAGCAAGGAGGACATGATATTTTGTGCCAAATCAGCCCCAGGATGTACAGGTAGAGCATTCAGCTCTTCCTTCTCTACTACATACCTACAGACCAAAGAGCAGATTTGGCTCTGCTGGGAGAAAGATAGAAATTTTACTATGAAGGCAATTTATTTTGTAACTCATGCACAGCTATAACTGTAGAATTGCAGTATCAATCCAGTATGAAATAATACTTTAATTTAAACAATCACTAGCATTTAAAATAAGATTCCTCCAGTTTCCTCCAGTCAATGTACATAGATCCTTCTTCCATTTCTAAGTTTGTTTAGGTAGGAGGGTGTTTATTTCTGCTGCTGTACTCAGATCCTGAATACGAAGATTTTGACAAGTTTGCTCCTTTCCCTTTTATGAGCTGCATAACGAATATGCCACCATCTTGGCAATAGGGCTACAAGATTTCATGTCAGCATAAAAACAAAAAAAGGAAAAGTAAAGATAAACTTTCCAGCAACATTTCAGCAGCTGTTACCATAGTAATAATTCGTCTCACAAAGCCAGCAAACATCATTTCAAGGATTTCTCCAAGTGCCCATGGAAGAAGTAGCAGCCATCAATAACCTCATTCTATAAAGCTTCCTAAAATTGTCACAGACCTTTCTCTTATGTTATTTGCTGAAAGCAGAAACAAAGCAATGAAGGCTGGGAATAACATCACTGTTAAGATGGATAGGTGTGAGGAGAAGCAGACATGAAAAACAAAAGCGCTGCATCTTTGTGTACCCAAGGCCTAAGTTTCTCAAATAGTCACTGACGCTAGCTGTCAGCTGGAGATGAGTCGGTGCCCAGGCATCCAGGATCCTAAATAGGAAGAGCTTTATGTACCAAAGCCAACTCCTTTAATTGCCTGGAGGGTGTCACCATGGGGTGGTATCTTGGAAAACCAAGCAATGCTACAATGCATTTTCTACTTCTGAAAGTTTCTGGGTGGGTTTTGGGGCATGTTGCAAAGAGCACAGGGCAGAGGAGATCTGCTCCTGACCTTATTTTCTGGTGCTCTAGAGGTGCAGATGTAATTGCAAATAGAATCACAGTCCTGGTGGCAGAAGGACTAACAGCAAGTTATGCCATTTCACCTGCAGACACAGAAAGCTGAATCATCTGCCCAATGGTTTTTCCCCTAAATTCCCTGGGATTGCAGGGTTAGAGAAACAGTGGGGTGGGCAGCATTAGGATCTGCAGCACCTAACCGCACCTGGGTAATACACAGGAAATACTTCTTCCCAGTTTGAAAGTGGTGATTGCTTTAGCTTTGTATGTCTGCAAGAATGACCAATTGCCCCTTCGGTCTCTCCAGCACACCAGGAAGCATCAGTGAAACCCCAGCAACTCAGTCTGGTTTTCTCAAACCCCTGTAATTCAGTTTCTGTAAATGTCCCCTGGGACAAAGAATTATGAAGGGGAGTTCTATCTCCTCAGTTTAAAAAAATACCATAAATACACGCTCAAATGTTTGCTTTGTAATGCTCAGAAAAGTTATTTTCCCACAGAAGTTTACTTCATGTAAGTTCCAGGGCAGAGATAATGTAGGGTTAAGTACACTCCTCATACATTCCTCAAATATATTCTCATTTTTCTCTCATGTTCAAACACCACAATCATGACAGATTCTGGACTACAGCTGCAGTACACAGCAACTAGCAAGGTAAAAATAATAAACAGAAATATTCAGCAAAGCTCTGACCTTACAGGAACTTAAGCACACTTAAGGAAAAACTCTGCTGAATCCAAGCCACGCTCAGAACCAATATCCTCCTGACCTCTTTGTCAGAAAGCATTTTTTTTTAGCACTCCTAATATCTCTGGAGTTTGTATTCTGGAACTTGCAGCATTAGTCATTTCTCGACATCATCAGAGGCAGAGCTTACAGAGAGCCGTCTCAGTGAACATCATCTGCCTGTCCGGGTCTCCTTCTGCATCACTCCAGACTCACCCTTGTGGCAGTGTGGGAGAGCAGAGCTCGCAGCCGCCGGGATGCTGCACTCGGAGCAGGTCAGCAGGGCGAGCAAATGGCTAATTCCACCATATGTGCCCGCAGTCACCTGCCGGGAATGAGCAATCCCGGAAACCGAAGGCACAATTTGCCCTCCTGTTGCATGTCACCCTCTGCTGAAAATCTATAATTAAACTGATACAGTGATAACGAATGGGAGATTTACAAAGGAGATTCAGGAGCTGCAGAGACATAAAGACGTGCTTAATTATCTGAGTTTTCCCACTGGGTGTTACAAAGGAGCTTCCACTGGCTCTGTTTAAATCAGCAGAGCTGAGGAGGCTTCCAAACCTGCCCAGTGAGGGCTCCTGGCCACAATCCAGAGTCACAGTGTGGGACCAGGCTCTGCTGCCTCCCTGCCCTCTGCCGTGCTTGGCCCAGAAAGGAAAAACACGTTACTGTGAGCCAGTGCAGACAAAATAAACTCTGTGTTTGACCATCATTTTTCTCTAGAATCAGGGGTTTACTGTTTTCTCTATCTTCACATGGTCAAAAACTGAGCATTAAATGGAGTAATGGAAACAGTGAAACAAATAAACAAAATAGACAATTCTATTTTAGTTAGAATGAGTATCTGTTCAATTGATACTAAAATGTATTTTTTTGCATCTGGCCTAACTTCTAAAAGGAAGCCTGATTTCAAAGCAGGAGACAAAAATATTTCATATAAAACAAAATTACTCAGTTCTCAGGCAGCAGAAGCAGGTAGAAGACTGAATTTGCTTCAAACAAGTCTACATTCAACCCAAAACTTCATTTTTCTGTAGAACAAATTTTAAGCTAAAATAATTATTGCCCACATTATTAAACTCTTACAAAAGTCTCTATAACTACAAGCATAGAACACTGCAGCCAGGTTGTGCTGCTGCAGGCTGGAACAGACTCATGATCTCTGCAGAAAGATGCAGAGAGGAAACAAAATCCATTCCATCCAGTGGGTCCCACACATGCACCCAGCACGAAGTGCAGATTAATGATTCCCAAGCCTTTCAGTGTCCATATAACATTAATAATGTGAGATATCACTGATTTTGTGTTACTGTAAGGATATCACATTAAACAGCAAGAAAAAAATATTTGTAAACTTCAAGACAGCTTGTATGCAATGCTATTCTGTCAAAAGATCTTTTTCCATGTCAATCATAGAGCTTCAGGATAAGGAGTAAAAAAGTGGTTTAGATATTCATTAATTAGTGCTTAGCTGTATTTGAAAAATGCATCCTTCACAATGTGTCATGTTAATATGCCATAGCATTTTGAACATTATTAGTTTTATGCTTATTAGGCATATCCTGCTAGAAGAAAGCATTTTAAATTAGATTAAATCTTATACATGTTTAATGCGGTGTTCTCACAATTTAAAATGCTACTCTATTAAAATAGCAGAGAGAGAAATTGACTCACAGAATAAGAATGTGAAAAGAATAGATCATGAGTGAAATGAATAATAGATTAACTGAATAATCATATTACTACCTATATGAAGAGTATAAATCACAACAATCTAATGCTGTCACAGCAGAAGAAGGGAGAGCAGGCTTTCCAAGCCTTAACTATGTTCATTATCTAATATGAAAGTAAGAGGCAAGAGCGATTAGCGTTAATGAGGGGCCATTTCATTGCAGCTGATGGTGGGTATCAATTCCAAAGCATATTGGATAAGAACATAGCTCTGGAGATGTTCTTTTCAATCTGTGGAAAGTCATTTCACCCTCACTCATCCTTAAACAGCCCAGGCTTCCCCTCATCCAGACTGAAAGAGCAATCTCACCCACCTTGCTGAATCACCAAGGGATGTTCCCTTCCAGGACCTTCCATCACCCCAGCAGAGCATCCACCATGCTGACAGTCCCAAACTGTTCATGAGAAAATGGCCTTTGGACAACTTCCAGTGACAAAGACAAATCATTAGGGAGCCAAACCAAGGGCTACCAACTGTTGAAGTCAATGATCTTAGAGATCTTTTCCAACTGCACTGATTCTATGATTCTATGACAGCAATAGAAATATTCCCAAATACCTAAAATGTGTTTGATTAAAACTGTAAGTCTCCATATACATCTTCACAATACAATTTAAAATCAGCCTACTATATATCTTTTGTATATATATTTGATTAATTAGCTTATATAATTGCTATGGGTGCATATCCAAAGCCATATTTGGTGAGAAGAGACATCGTTAAGGTCACAATAAGCAGGGCTCTTACTTCAGCCTGTTATCCAACACTAATATACCAGGGAGTTTATTTTCCTTACTGTGAACAACTTTAAGGTACTCAGCTGAGCTGGAGTCCCTTGCAAACTTCAGTGGCCCTTATGGTGGATTAGCAGAGGATGCTGAAGGTGCAGTATAGGAAAATGGGAATTACAGAATCTGAAACCAAGACTCCTCCACACGGAAGAAGCTTCACTGTAACAACACAGCTCTATGGACCATTTACAACAAGTTTATAGTGCCTTTCCTTCCCTTACCTACCTTCCTTCCCTGATGTCCCCTTCTATCTCAAAGAGCAGAGAGCGGTCGTGGTCACTTGGAAAATGGGATTCAAATACAAATTCCTATAAAAACCATGAAGAGCTGAACATGTGCAGAGGGACCCGCTGGTGCTTACATTACTCTGGCATTGCCAGCCCTTCAAACACAAAGCTTGCAGAACAGAGATGATTAAAATGGCGACTGGCACACACAAAACAGAAGCTGCCACCCAGCAGTCTGTCTGTTAATGAGAAAGTAACATTTGTTAGAAGTTTCTAAACTTGACCTTGTCGGCTTCAGCTTGAAGGAAGAGGATGCAAAACAGGAATAGCTGCTGGCATTAGGAGCTGATTGTCAGCTGAATTCAGCGTCAGAAGGGCTTGCAGTCAATCTGCTCCGTGCTCACTGAGTGCTCTTGGTAGGACGTGTTTAGATGTCTAGGGACTCATGTTTTGAGGGAAGGAAAAAAGCGGGGAGAGATATTGCACAAATGCCAAATAGAACACAACATCACAATGGACAATCAGGGCCAGATTCTGCATTTCCAGCTACAGTTGTGGAGTAGGAAAGGGGGAGAGGAGAAGCTCAGTGGCAGCAGACCTTAATCAGGGACACTCATCAAGTCTGGGGCTCCAAGAAATTTTCTGTGAACATAAGAGCTCTCCCAGGCATTGAAAACCACATCGTGAATACTCTGTAAGCCTGAGCTGGCTGATGTCAGCCTTTCAGATACCAACTGGTTGTGCAGGATCCCCTCAGGATCTCCTCAGGTAGGTGTATGTCTCATGCAACACCGCACAATGACCTCGCTCACATCTTGCGAGCTGCCAGATGTCCTCTGTCACATGGAAAATCATGATGCCCTCTCACATCCCAGAGAAGTTCTTCAAGAAAGATACTGCTGGGGAGACTGCTGCAGGAAGTTATGATTGAGGTGTTCAATGTGACCACACTCAGCTACTAAAGCATTCTTTAGGGTGCACAGCAGAGTGCAGTATGGGGGAAGTAAAGCCATCTCTGTGTAGAGTAGTTTGACTTGAAGAACCTTCCCAATCAGTCCTGGAGTCCAGGATCACTCACCAGACCTCTGTGCAAGGCCTGACGTCTGTTGTGTAAGAAGGAATTTTCCATCAATGAAGTGTCAATGACTCAGCTGTGACAAGGCAAGGTGACTCAGCAAGGCCCTGCTCAGGAATGTGAACTCAAACTGCCCTGTGAGTGAGTGTCTGGCCTCACAGCTTGCTGCAGAGCTCACGGGACAGCCATGCCATAAGAACAGGATCATTCTGGCAGCTTGGGCTGACAGATATTGCCCAAAATCACTGCCACAACAGGAGCAAATTATTTCATAGCAGTTGGTGCAGCAGTGGCTTTGGATGCAGGTCTGTGAGCAAATGTTGGTTTTATGCCAACCCCCAGCATCTCACAGTAACAGGTGGCATAACTCAGCCCCTGAAACAAGAGGTTTTATCCCTCTGATAGTCTCTTTCACTTATAAAACTACCATTGCAGAAGTATATGCCTACTGTCAGGAAACCTTGTTCAGTGGAGTCTGCTAAAAAGGATTACAACCAAATCCTATTTTCCAACAGTGCAGCTGTAGGAAAGCAAGGATGCCAGCAAGGTTTGTGCAAGGAGGAATATCTTCTGTTATTCCAAGCGATGTATGCAGAAAAGAAACACAGTTATAGCCTGAAGAACCTGAGTGGGTACTTCTTCAGGGCTGAACTGAAAACAACAAACTGGCAACAAAATTCCTTGGAGTCCAAGTTTCCTGCACTAACTGAGAGAAGGATAGAATAGAAAACAGCCTGTCCAAAGATTCTGGGCCACAAAAACACAGGACATGATTTTCCAAGTGCTATTCAAATATATAGGTAAGACTGTTGTTGATGTGGATATTGCAGTTTAATGTCATACTATGTAAAAAGTGACCAAAATAAAGATATTAAAAAATGAGGACAAAAGAGAAAGGAGAAGGGTAAATGTGACATACACAATTTTATAGCTGAGGCCTCAAAAGAACTGTTGCCCAAAAACTAAAGAACATAAAAAACCCAAAAACTGACTGAAAAAGTAGACAGGATGATACTGGGGAGTTCTTGGGGAGAAAACATGAGATGGACAAGAAACACAATATCACAATTTAAAAAACCCACCAAGTTTGGCTAAAAGAAAATTCTCATTTGATGAAAAGTAAAGGAGGCAATTAAGAATGAAAAGCCAATACAAAATAACTGAGAAAGAGGAAATCAATAGGAATTGCTGTAAACAATATTAGAAAAGATTAAATATTTATTAGGAAAATTAAAAATGACAGAGGAAAAAGTCATCTCGGGCCTGGCTGAGGACAGAATTTACACAGAGCAAAGGAACTTCAGCAGCACAGCAGCTACACAGCCAGCAAAGATTTCAATAAAATGCAGAAGAGGTAAAATGTTCAATGTATATTTCTATTCCATATATGAAAAGGGCAGTAGGAAATCTAATTGTTTTCCAATCCTTGAGTAACTAAAGAGAATGTTAAAGGTTTAAGAATAAACATTTTAAGCCAGTTAAGGAGAGTCTGCACAGAGGAGCTGGAGCAGAGTTAGATGAGATCTTTTTAATTTTTAATAAACCTTGATATCTCAGCAAAATCCATTCATATTCATCAGGTTCATTTAAAGCCAGATTTGTGGTTGTGTATCTAGGAACAAGAAGTGTACTTAGGCACAGCTACAGAAGAAGGGACTGCAACGTAGAAAATGATCCTTAGATGTACGAACAAGGAAGTCACAAATAGGGAGGTAAATACATTTTCATTTGCAGCACTTGTGAGACTGGTGATGAATATTCTATAATCCACCAGTACCTCAATTTTAAAAGATACCATTGAAAACCAGCAAAGGTGAAACCAGAGGATAAGAGAACCTGCCTGGTTTTGTAAGACTTAGAGCCCAAAACAGAGACCAAGAGCTGCCTGATTTACAATGTCTGGAGACCTCAGAGAAGGAGAGGCAGAAGGGGAATTGTTGTTAATAAAAGGTTCGTTCAGCTGATGAGACAAGACAAATTCCAAACAGTGTCATGCAAGACACATAACATAGAGAATGATTAAATATTTGAGCAAACACCAGGGAAACAGCAGATTGTTTCAGGGTGCTAGAATCTCCTTCCCTCCCTCCTGTGACAGAGACTTGCTGAAGGCACCGAGGGTGAGTCAAAGAGCAGCACAAATCCTGCAGCTCGGCACAGCTGCTCCCTGCCCCGCCGGTGGGCGAGGAGGAGACACCACCTGCATGGCTGGAATGAAATGGGCTCCTGGCTGCCTGATAGAAAGGGTGCCTGAGGATGGCACAGCCTTTGGGCAGCCCTTTCCTCATTCAACAGAGTCTCGTTTTAACTGCTAAGAATATTTGTCAAGGGCAGCACCAAGGTACAAGGAAGCCCATCAATACCTTTGTATTTGCAATCAACAATGCGTCCCTAAACAAAGTAGAGCCTGGAGACTCCCTGAGCCCTTTGCCTTTTGGTTTTGTGTTTGCAGAGCAGGAAATCCTGGCCTCTTACAGTGACATTGTTACCACAACTGCCCCAAACAAAAACTAAAGGGAGGAGAATTACAGATGTTTTTAGAAGATGATGAGCCATGAGACCATTTGTGCATCTCTGTCAAACTCAGCCCGAGAAAGCAGCTGGAGGCAGATTATTTGAATACAAGAAAACAAATCAAAATGGATCCAAGCCACAGAAATACCAATTTTCTATCTCCTGAACAACAACTTAGCAGAGCAGGACATAAACAACCCTTCCCCAAGTGCTAGCACAGCAGTGTGCTGCTCATTTATTCATTTCCTGGCTCCAGGGCCTCAGCCCTTGTGTAGGTCTCTGTCTCCAGAGGCACCTCTCTGCTTCTCACCATCACTGGGCCATAATATTGCTCCTTCTTACAGCTGTGTCCTGTTGAAACAACTGCGTTCAGTCTAGCACTGCTTTCTGCAAGGCACAGGCAATAAAAAGGCACCTGAGTTACATAAGCTTAACAACGTGTGGAATTGGTTACAGGAAGGCAAAGGACCCAAATCATTTGCCCTCATAAATGGAAACCACGTAGGCTCCTCTGACTTTCCTGGGTTAGTACGTAAGCACTCGATGCAGCGAGGCGGATGCGCAGCCCGGAGACAAAATGATTGAGCCCAGGTAGCACCACTGAGCATTGGGCTGCCTGTGATGAAACAATAAAAAGCAAGGGGAAAGCATGTCCTTTGTGCACTGAAAACGATATTTCACATTTCATTATGTATAGCAAAACTTCCTCACGTCCTGACAAATCTGCAGGGCATTGCTTTGTGCGGTTGGCAGGGTTGTGCTGTATTAACACTGATGCAATTACCTTTATGTGGGCATCTCCCCAACACACTCGGTCCAAGGATGAAAGACATGTCAGCTTTCAAACGTTCTACCTTGTAAAATTAAAGTTATTAGAAAATGTAATCACCCTCCATCTAGTCTGTGTCTAGTGGATATATTTACACTCCCAAGAGGGGTTAAAACAACATTTTTAGCAGCTGCCTCGAAACGCAAATCAAATCTTTGTGAGATGCTACATTGATTTGCATATTATTAAGCATGATCCTTCCCCTGCACCTCAGTTTTGCTTCACTGTTTTGCTCTCGTGTGAAGGTTGCCACTCTCTGCACGTGTGACACTGTCCCCCGTGGCTGCCTTCGCCAGCAGCGACGGCGGTGCCATGCTAATGAGTCCCAGGGAGACCCAGCAAAGCTGGAGCTGCAGGCTTAGCTTCAGCAGAGAGGGAAAGCAGGAAAATGCTCCTGGCAACTTTTGGATCTGCTAGAATTTAGTCAGTTGGAGAGTGTTTACACAATGTTAACATTGAACTGGGCAATTTCTGGCCCCAACGTGTTGGGTTTTTGTTTAATCAGTTCTGCAGCATGCAGAGTCTGACAAGGCAACGCAGCAGGCCAGGCTTTAGGCGTTTGCTAAGTAGGGCACTGGGCACTTTGTCTGCCTCCTCCTCCTCCCTCCCACCCTTTTGCCATGAAATTCTGCAGTGTTTACACGTAGGACTCAGATGGGTCTGAATAACACTCAGCAAAGCCTTGGATGTCAGACTGCAGCTCAGGGGTGGGCTGTCGGACACAGCACTCGCCCTTCGCATGAGAGGTTCTGGCAAGGACATGTGACAGCAAAGGGTTCCAGCTACAAGCCAGGGGCATTTTCTCCTCCTGCCAGGAAACGGAGAGCACTGAAGGGAGAACACGCAGGGCTGACAGGCTGCACACAGGCTGCTGACAACTCGGCAGCGTGTGGATGAAATGAAAGCTCACACCAGAGCAGAGGGCGCGTCGCCGCTTTTAGAGAGCTGAGCAGAGCCAGCCCACGCAGCATGAAGCCACAGCCCAGGTACAGGGTCATGCTTCCAGGACAAATAACAGCTTTGTGGGAACAAGAGAAGCTGTGATGCATAGCAAAAGCTGGATTATTGTCTCATTTGGGGGGAAATCTAAAATAATTCCCTGGCAGACAGACCACTGTGCTACTCCAGTCTATGGAACATTTCTATTACCGTATTGAGTTTTCCTGCTGTAACCATAGCAGAGGTCCCAGCTGTGATGTAGGTCCCAATTTTCTAGCACAAACGGTCATGCAGCAATTGGAGACTTATTCTCCTGAGCACAAATCCAGCCCCACACACTGGGCTACCCACCCAACCTGTCCCCTCTCACACCCTGATACCCTTCCACAGGAGGGGGAGCCCTGTGCCTTAGCTGAAATGTCTGTCGATGGCATTTACCTACCTTACAGAGCTGTTGTAAGGCTTAATTAACATTTGTACTGCAAAATGCTTCAGGACTGTTGGATGCCAGGCACTACAGACGTGTTCCTGTCACAGACAGGATGGCTTTGCTTTGGCAAGTGGTGCTGCTGCAGCTGAACATTGACTGGTACAGTTTTGTTGCAAGCAGCAACAACGATAAACTCAGTTTATATGCACATGTGACAGGACTATAAACTCAATTTTTCCTTGCTGCTTGCAGGTTGGTGCCCCATCCTTTTTTACCTCTGTAAGTACTTTTATGATATGGGTTCCTAAATAATGGCTTTCAGCCCCTGCACTCCCTGGCATGAAGCCTCTTGCCTGGTGACTGGTGTAGAGCTGAGCCTTCTGCTGCCTCTAACTCCCAAGACTGTAATGGTAACAAAAGTTAAAAGCTGCTTAACAGAGACTAGAAAGTCACAAAATTGATTCAGAGTTGGAAAATTGTCTAGTTCACCCCCTCCAATGCTGCAAATGATGGTATCTGATATTGAAAAGCACCTCTAGATGCCATTTAAGTGCCCAGTATAAACCTCCATGGAAATAATCCTTCAGAGCACAGAAATGGAGACTCCACGTAGATTTCTCTTTATTTTTCCATCAAACTAGCAAAGGGGAGCACTTTTCAGCAGGAGTCCCTTCTGTGCCACCACATAACATTTTACCTGATAAAAGCAGGTACTAGCAGAGGCTCAAACCTGGAATCTCTATAAAGTCCAACATGCTAGCACTTCAAACAAAAAAACAGCTTAAAAACACAGAGATGGATTCTGGTGAATCATCCATCTGTACACAGCACTGACGTGTAAAGTCAAACTTTTTTCATGTTGGAGCTTTTTAATCATCCTTTTTCCTATCAGTCTTTTGAGGGAAAGAAATGAGGAGCTGAGGGAGAGAGGTGTGATTCATTTTTACTGGAGTGAACCAATAAAGCTCTTGTAAAGTGTGGTCACCCCGGTGCTCCATTCAATAACAGCAATAACATCTAACCTGCAGCTACTGCTGCCGTGCTCTTTCCTTCACATGCTAAGCTGCTTGTTTCTAATCACGGGCTCCTACTGCCTTTATAAGGACATGGAAATTGTATTATTTCTTTTCTCTCTCTCTTTATTTTTTTTTAATCATTTGCTATGATGAAGTGAAAAGCGTTCAGTGAGTCACTGCTGGATCATCGTCTCCTCCATATGCACTAGGAAGCTGCCATGGGGAGCTGTACCCCTGCAGGAGCAGCAGTCAGTCAGTTCTGCTCTGGAAAGCCCATTGCACCACTCTCCTTTTCCCATCAGCTTCTCATTTGCAGTGCAGAAAGAGGAAGTGTTCTACCCACAGAATCCCTGGATAAGTTGGTGATAGCGTTGCTCCAGTGCTGCAGGTTCTGTGCGGGACTGATGGATAACTGCAGCAGGGCACTGCACCAGGCTCCATCCTGCCTTGCCTGCACCCGAGCCCTCAGCCCGACCCAGCTGCCAAACAAAAGTCAAATAAATTAAGGGTCTGGCTGTGGGCTTGCTGCAGGACAGCCCTTTCCAGCAGGCATCCCTGGGGGAATTGAAAGTCTCTCCCCAGCACAGCCAGGCTCCTACAGACCACTCTCACCACGGGGTTTAGCCATGTATCACCCCAAAAGAGCCGACAGGGACAGGATGTAGGCTCAGAGTCTTTTAAATCGCTGTATCTGCTCTACCTACACACATCACAACTGGAAACTGGCTCTAGCAAACACAAACCACTCCAGATCACCACCTGCAAGAGGCTTTTCAACTTTGTTCTTCTTGCTGGAAACCACAGACACACCAAATCCAATCTCCGTAGCATCACAAACTGGGAGAAGCTCAGAACACTGACAAGCCACTGCTGGAAATTGATTTTACCCTTTCTCTTTGCCCTCCTCTCCGGTATTTCAGACAGAGACATCACTTCTGTCTCCAGAGCTGTTTGTCAAAGGCTCTGAAGTGTTTCTGTGGCTCACACTGGTGCTCCAAGGTGCAATATTGCTCCTCTGCAAAATCCCTGTCTCAGCAATGCTCAAGCTCATACAGTCTGAAATCGCACACTTTGTCAAAAGCCTTGTGCAGAAATATTAATCCTCGAGCTGATGCACTTTGAGCAAGTGCCTGGAGGAAAGGCAGTGATTAGCGGAAGGGAAGCAGAGTCCCGTGGTTAGAAAGCAGTTTTTTTCCAAGCCATGGGGCATCAAACAACTATTCTCTATTTCTAGGCCACTGCACTTTTGTTTTGGTTCCTCATGCAACTTTTCATAGTTCTCTATTTCTTTTTTAAGTTCTCTACAAACAAATACTTACAGCATGAAAAAATCTCAGTATTTTGAAAAATTTCAGTTACACCTTGTTTTATGAGAGTTAAACACCAACAATAACATGACCTGATTTCTAGTCATAAATATTAACTTTTGAAAGTTAATTACCATGGCTTTTTATCAGTATCTACTTGGTTTCTGTCGAATCAACCCCGTTGGTTTACAGGCCTGAGGGCTCAGTAGTTCACATTCTCCTTTGGCAAAGCCAGAGGATCCTCAAAGTAAAAACCGTCCCAGCTCCTGCAGCTGTTCCTCACAGGATTCACCTTCCAGACCCTTCGCCAGCTTCTCTGCCCTGCTCTGGACTTGCCCCAACACCTCCACGTGTTCTCACCCTCACCTTTCTGGACATGAGGGACCTGGAACTGGGCACAGCACTCGAGGTGTGGCCTCACCAGTGCAGGGGACAAGAGCTAACTTCTAGGGATTCTTCATGAAGACAACAGAAAATTATCTGCAGAAAAATGCTGCAGATTTTTTTCTTTCCTTTTTTTTTTTTAATCTCACCTAATCGATTTCTTGCATAAGTGATATTGATGCATTTTTCTCCAGCTCTAGTCCTGCATATCCTGTTATCAATTCTGCACAATGCTGAAGAGATTTCCTCCCCACTGCCACCACCACCTGTCCCCTCCAATTAATGTCAGTCAAACGCAGCAAAAATCTTTGTGATACTGAAACTATCTTAAAACAAATGTGCATCTGCTTAGAAAGACAGATTCTCTTTCCACAGGAAAAGCTGCCATTTCAAAATCTGGTTTTATTTTGAATTGGAATATAAAATCAAAATTTTAATTTACCTGCAGAATGAGAATTCTGATAAAATATTTTGTTACCAACTATAAATCTTTCAAAAGTGACAAAACTTTATAAAATAACAATACTGTTATCAAAGGTTCAAAGTATATATTATATTATTTAAACGATAAATTGGGATAGAAATGCATGAAATCAAGAAAACAAAAAAATTGATTTGCATTTACTCTGGTTTTTCCTTATCAGATTTCTTGGTCAAATATCAACATGTTCTAATTAATATTTAATCCTGATCCCCACCCTTCAAACTATATTTTGTAGTGGAAAAACTGTTCCATTAAACATTTCCAACTAGCTTTAATTTGGTTATCCTCCTACCAGGTCCCCACTCTCCCTATTACAACTTCTAAAAAAGACAAACTGCATTTCATATCTTTCAGCCAGAATTACGAAAACTAATGGTTTAAATTAAAAAATGAAGAAAATACTTAGATTCTAGTTGGCCAGTGTGAGTTAGATCCTCTTTGGAAAACCGTGAACTAATAATCACCTGAATATCTCCAGGGTTTTTCCTTTTGTGAAGAATAGCTGAGCCTTGCTCGATTGTTTCTGAATCTGCTCAATGAGATTTTTTTCATCAGTGGGCAGTTTCTTCACTACTGAAAAGCCCACTAACCACTAGGATAAGAATTCCTGCTTTTAATTTCATCTCCTCTGAAATGCTCATGGGTTTCAAAAGGGTAATTAAGCTGCTGCGTGTATCAGAGGGCAGAAACAACCAGAATACTTCATTTGACAGAACTAGAGGAGGAGCAATTACAATTCTACTGAAACAGTGCATAAAATATCTGAGTGTTTCATAGCTTTGTGAGAAACTAGTCACTCCAGAGTCTAAGCACTTTCATCTCTCTGTATTTTACATATAAACTGCAACAAAAGCAGTTCATATATAAAATAAGCATTTTCATTCACTTACAGTCCTCTACAGCCTCTATAACGGTCCAAGCACCATGTGTGACATGTCGTGACACCTGCAGCATTTCTCAGTGATGTATTAACCCCCCTGTAACTCCTGTGAAATGTTAATAAAAAACTGATGAAAGGATCTTCAGGTAAACTTTTTGACTTCTTCCATATTAGGTGTGATTCCAGTGATCAGGAAATAATTTGATTCTTCAAGGTTTGACCTGGCAGCTGATGGTGGTCTAAGGAATAGGCATTAGAGCATTTTCAATTATAAAAAATGTCTCATGTTTTAGTCTTCTAAAGAGCAAGAAATTCCACACATCATACTCCGCATCACTTATTTTCCTAATCACAAATAGCTTGCATAAGAAACAGAGGAGTCACTAATATTTCATTCACTGCACGTTGCTTTCTGAATTTTCTAGCAAATTTTAGCACCCAAAAATCCAGGTGAATGAATTCCTGTCTGTTGAGACTAATTCCTTCACCAAGAAATTAAAGTAATGTAATTAGAGAAAGTGAGAACGCTTTTAAAAAACAGTTAATTGAAAAGCTCCTCACCACCACAAGGAACTGCCTAATTAAAATATTATCATGCACAGGACTGAGGAAATCAGTTCATGCTGGCCTACAAAGATACTTTCATCTTTGATAGCTATTCCTGCTGAGAGGAAGGAAGAGGCTGCCACATTATCATTGTGACATGAGACATAAATCTCTTTTTGAGAGCAGTAAGCTCGGGGAAGTCCTTGTCTCTCACACAAATTCCTGCCCATAAATGTGCAGCTGCGATTTGCACTACGTCCATATTTTCTCAGTAGTTCCCTTCATCTGCTAAGTAAATAATTTAAGGCATTTTTCTCAGTAATACATTTCTTAAGGGCCCTGCAAAGCTGCAGTCACTCAATAATGGGAAATCCAATCAACAGGCTACTTCAGAAATATTTGCAAACCGTGTAAATTAATGCAATGTGAAATCTCTTGGTTTGCTTAGAGGCACCAGGGGACACCCACATCCTACTGGTGTTATCAAGGGGTGGGTTGTTTTTTTCCTTCTAAGAATCAGAACAAACACAGGAGTAATTTGGAGCTCAGAATCAGAACTGAAACTCTTTTTCTGTCTTCAAAATTCTCATGCATTGCTTAGATTTTTAAAACTCATGTTTCAGAAAGAAGCCTTTTAAGTACCTGCCATTCAATTTAAACTACCTACTGAAGCTTATATTCTGGAAAATGGGAGGACATAAATATTACTTCATAGATAATTTGTTCCTTTTTCTTTCCTCCTCTTGTTTAAGCAAGATGTTACCTCTATGCAGAGCAAGAAGTGGTCCACAGCTGGTTAACAAAAGATGTATCAATTCTTAAGTGTATATCAGAGCAGAAAATTACTGGAATTTTTTGCCAAATACTGTATATGTCACATAATTATCTATCTTCAAGCCCACCTGTTCTTCCCTCCCAAACCTGAGCAAGACTTTCAGCTATTACCATGGCTGATGTACTCAGCAAGCTTCTCTTCCACCACCAAAACTACTTAGAAGTCTTGATGAACATTTCAAAGTATAGACAAAAAAGAAAAATAGCATCTGTATTACCCACAAGGAAAATTCAGTTGTTAAAAAAAAACCCCAACAATCAAACTCTTAAAACTATTAAAAATGTGTGAGGTGATCAGATGCAGCCAGTTAAGTCTCACTTACCAGAGGAATCTCAAGCAAAGGAGTTGTCAGAAAGTCAGCTTGTAATGGAATCTAATAAATGCTGCAGCAGTCATGCTTCCATTTGTTCTAGTACAGGTCAATTTTTTTATATGCATCTGCCCTATTCCACAATTCTGTGCAGCCTCCTGTGTTTTTCTCTGTTGTCAATTAATGCCTGTTTTTACAGACACTCTGACTGGGGAAGAACAGCTTTACCACAGCTTTCTGTCTTTTGTTTCTAGACTTTTATAGTCAGAATTAGCAGGTGAGTTACCCTGCCTGACTCACACCATGAAATCACTGCTGTCACAGCCACAGAGCCCTGGGCAGGGGCTCAGCGTGGTCCAGGGAAGCCCTGAGTGCTTCCAGCACCGGCTGGGCTCTCCCTGCTCCTGCTGACGTCTACTCAAGAAACACTTTGCTTTGGTTATTAACTGAGTTCTTCTAAGCCTGGTCCCATCAATAAACCAAACTGCTTGTAAATTACTGAGCATCTCAGTTCTGAACTCTTCCACTGATTTGTTGAAGATGGTAAAAAATCCAAGAGGAGAAGAACCCGGCAAAGGCAGTGCAGAAGAGGACACATACAGACCAAACAGCTACGCTCAAACTACAAAACATTTCTTTTGCACAGGATAAATAGAAAAAGAAACAAAATACCTTGCTTAAAGGAGAATACTTCTGTAGCTGAATAATGCATAAAAAATCCCTAGGACTTCATCTCATCATGGATCTTGGGAAAGAAGATCAGACTGGTAAGAAAAAAAAGCGGCTTTTGTGCTGCAACGCAGCTGAGACTTTCATCCACGGAGAGGCTCCTAAAGGAATAACTGCAGCCCTCAGCTGGCCTTGGCCCTCCAGTACAAACAGAGGCACCACCGGAAAAGCTTCACTGCCCTGAGTCTCAAACCCAGGGCACATCTCTCACACCAAGGATCACCAGTCCCTCAGCGCCCGGAGATCTCAATTATCACCGGCGTGCTGGTGCCTGGTGAGGGGACAGCAGCAAAGGACTGAGCCCTGTTCTGAACTGAGAGCAAATCCTTTCTGTTGGTGCTGAGGCTGCAGCCCTGCTGTGCACTCAGTTGTAGGGCCCATGCTATTCCTGCAGTAGCCAAGAAGTCCAATCTCAGCTGTTCCATGACTCTCTGCCAAGCTCCTCATCCAACCTCCTATAGCAATTCATGAATATACAACAGCCAAGTCCTTTTCACTTTCACATCATGAGGCAAGAGCAAAGGAAAACAAGGCTCTTATCATAAGACCCTTCAGAGAAAAATAGAACAAAACTAGAGATTTCTATGGACAGGGTTGAAAATTCATGAAATTCAGTTTCTGTTGCAATTCATTTACTACTAAATGAAAAAGAAGTGAAGAAGTTCCACTTCTGTTAAAATGGAAATAAAAATATTCTAGCGTGATGTGTGCAAAGACATGTAGAAAATGAAAGATCTCAAAGTGAAGGCATTAGGCTGCATCTGCAGAAAACAGAATTAATTCCCTGTCCTATAGAATATTGCATTTATCACGTTGGGTCTGATTCAGAAACCTTTGAAAATAGAAGGAGTCTAAATATCCAGCAGGAAAGAAGGTAACTTTGGATTTCATCATCCCTCTTCTCTGGGCCCTCATGCAAGTTCTTTTATTGGGAGGAAATGAAAGCATTAGAATATTGAAAAAATACAGTACAAATAAAATTATGCTCCTTTTTTTCTGAGTAATTCTAAATAAACGATGAGACCATTCTCACTAGCTAATTGGTTTTTAAAAAAATCTAATTACAATGGACTCTCACTAATTCACATAATGTTCAGGATAAGCATTACAAATTACTTGCTAATTTGCAGAATTCAGCAAGGAAACTCATAGAAAAAAGCTTCAGACAAATGTGCTCCCTTGATTTAGATCGTCAACTCTAATTTATGGTTTCTTCAATTATTTACAGTGTGATAATACCTCCTATGATAAAAACGAATGCATTATATTGCATTTTGCAAGAATAATTAAATCTTAATTCTGTAAGAAATTTCTGCTAGAAAGGCACTGCTAATAGGTAGAAGAAAAGGAATTTTGTGTCTGTCACAGTTTTTCAGTGAGTGTCATGTAGCCCTTCTTCAAATGGTGCCTGGAAGAGCAAATTCAGGCCCCAGCAGAGCAGCCAAATTCTCAGGTGTCCTTACGCTGAAGAGAGGTCATCGGCCTCCTTGTCCAGGCTTGTATTCCCTACTTGAGCAAAGCAACAGAATGCCAGCAAAAACAATGGGGGTCAACAAAGAGGAAGTGTAGGTCATAATGTGAATTTCAAATATATCTCTTATTTACATTGAGGATTTTTAGGACGTTTTTGTAAGTGGAATGTATTTGTAGATTCTCATCATCCAAGACACAGCCTGAAATCTGACTTGTACCTGGAAAATTTAATTATTGGGAAGTAAGAAAAGCCCAAGACTCCAGAGAGAGCTGTTTACTTATGAATCTACTCTGACTGAGAGGCTGAGGGGAATTTTCTCTTTTTTTACACTGTACTGTCCTTACACACAAAAAAATCCCCAAACACTTCTTGGAAAGACCCAGTGGAGACTGAAGTTGTTCACACTCAAGTTGCTTAGAAACTTCATTCATTCTAAGAACCAATTATAAATGTGTCATTGAGACCATCAAGGCAAATTAAATCTCTGAAGGGTCATGGACAAATTCCCTTTATAATATCCCTGTAAAAACCTGCCAGAGCAAACCCAAGATAAGGAAGCACTTATTTCATCTTCAGTTACAGAAATATATAATAATTTTAGCTCTTTCACCATTCTCACACTGGTTTCATTGGAGATATTTCTTTGACAGCTAAATCCTTGCAACTCTAATCACTTGTTTACCTAGACAGAAATAATACCAGCATTTTGAAATACCAAAAGAAAACATTTAGACTTTCTCCCTCTTTTTATCTGACAAAACCTATTTCCAAATAACCAAGGTCCTATTTTGCAAAGGAACCCATATTGGTAGATGAAATTTTACCCAAAATGCTTCTCGAAGTTATGTTTTATTCACCCCCTCTACCACCATTGTGAGGCTGATGAAGATGGCAATGCCAGGCCCATCTTGGCCACCACAGCAGCACAGTGATGAAAATCAACAACACAGGCTGAAAATGTGACCCAAGTCTGCTCTTTGACAAGAGTCAGGACATTAAAGCGGAAATTGTGCAAAACAGAAGAATTATATTTCCTTGGTTTTTTCAAGCCTTGTTTTACATTAAGTGATGACAACTTGAAAAATGCCCACAGCAAATGTCTCACTAAACATTTAACCAGTGAGCAACAGTGTGATGGCTCAGTAGGAAAAGACTTAACTAAAAGTTATGGCATAGCAGAATTGTTATTTGCTTTCCCTGGAGTAAGAACAGAGAACTTCAGATCTATAATATTGGTATAAAAATAATAGACTAGACAGAAACACAGTTACTGTTGATTTACTGACAAAAATGGTGCTACAACAACAGGATTAGTTTTATTTTCCTGCTACTCTGATGCAATCCAAGATCCAGACACTTATTTTGCAAGATGAGTGATTAGCCTTTAATTTACATCAGTAAAAGATTGCATTAGTTCAATCTGAATATCAAAGCTTTCCTCTGAAATGAAATACATACAACCTGCACCAAAACAACAACAGAAAACCCTCTGCAACTACTTTAGTGCAAATGTGTCTGGGCACAAAGTGCTGGAGGACTGTGCTGAACCAGAAAGACTCAGCAGCCCCCAGGGAAAATGTGGAATTGCAGAAGCAGGGGAGCATCAAGTCAAATGGATGTGTCCTCACCGTCAAGAGTAGATCTGTCAGGTTAATGCATTTTCTGCACAGTCCAGAGCAATTCCTGAAGGTTATCACTGCCATCTCCTCTGCGAGCTTCCTGCCTCACCAACAACCTTCCTCAGGCCATGGTGTTTACAGAGCCGAGGGACAAGGAACAAACCCATCCCTGATGACCACAAATGCCGGGGGGGATTCTGGAGAGGGGAAATAAATCAGAATCGACAGAGTCAGAAAGAACTGATCCAATCAGGATTGAGCTATGGTGCCTGGGCTGCGGAACCAAACCCAGTGTAAATTATGAGGAAAGGAGAGACTGTTCCCTTTCATTCACAGCCAGAGCTTCTGATTCCGTAGCTTTGGCAACAGCGCCAGGAGCAACGCGGTGCTGGGCAGATTGCGCCTTAATGAGGGACAGGGGCACTGCACGTGGGACATGAGAGACACAGAGAGAAAAGTTTTACTCCCTGCAGCAGGATTTTCCTTCTACAGCTCCCTTCTGATCAGGTTTATTCATTTCTACTGACTCCAGACAGCAGCTGAGACAAAAGCTGGTACTGCAGAATTGCAGCGCTGGCACAGAGAGACAACAGCGGCCTGATGGGTCACTCTGGAAATGCTTCACTCACACAGACACAAAGCAAAGACACACATCTGCCCCAGAGTCTTCTACCTGTGTCTGCTTGCTTCTGGAAAAGAAGCCACAGCTGGGAAACTGAGTGGTGAAGGTCAGCAGAGCTTGATTACATACCCATTTAAAGAAGAGAGGGCAAAGGTTTCCTCTGCAAGTACCTCTCATTTGATTTCCATCCCAATTTGTTTCAATATGGTCATTTTCTTCTGACGTAAATGCTTTATAAAAGATTAAAGAATGTATATTAGGGCCAAATTAAGGGCAGCCTGTGCACAGAAGCCTGGAGCACTCATATACAGTGACTATACAGAACTCTTCCTGCGAGATATTTCCACTCACAAGTCCTGCTGCACTCATGTCCTGAACCCATCACAACCACCTTACCCTGGAGCACCTGCTTACCCCTCTCCCCTTGCTGTAGCACCTATTTGCCCATCGCCAATTATTCATCACAGGGGCCTGGCACTGATAAAGGAAACTCTTCCTGTCTTTAAGAGCTAAAAGAGACAGACCAAACCTCAGATGCTTAAGTGCTTACACAACCATGTTTCTTTGCAAATCAAAAAGTGGAAAAGCTTCAGAGGTGCACACAAGCAGGTAGGCAGGAGCCTCGTGTCTGGGAGTACAACTCCAAGCTCAGCATTACACAGGCACTCACAGAACAAGGATAGAGCCAGGCACTGCAGCCAGGTAAACACAACAAGTCCAGCTATAGGATTTCCACATGGGGACTCTGAAGGCTCCTCCACTGTCCCTCATTTTTCCTTTTTTGTTGCTTTGTTATTTGTAAGGCTTTTTCAGTTCCACCCAGCTATCCACCCCCACCCAGACTTTTGTAGAGCTGAGTAAAAACAATGCTCACTTTCATTAAACTTTTTTTCTCTTCAGGAACTTCACTGTTGCAAGTTTGCAGCATGTTTCTTACTCTTTTTTCCTCTCATATACCAAACAGAAGAAGACTGTTGAGAGTGTGACAAATATTACTCTCCGGTCCCTTTGTTCCTTGTGGGTTTTTTTATCACTTATTTCATTTTGCTGCAAACAGCACCTTTGTACCTTGGACAAATTCAATAACCATGACTCAATCTAAACCCATACTGAGCTGTCTTCTGTTTCATCTTGCCTATTAAAATCAGCACAGAGCGTTTGATGAGTGAAGAACAGCCTGATTCCAGCTCCAGGAATTCCGCCCGAGCGGAGGGATGCGTGCAAGCCATGAAAGAGCCGCGCTGTCACACAGGGCCGCGCACGTCACTCCGTGCACCTTTCAACACCAGCTCTCTCCTTGTTACTCTTTCCACCTCTGGTCTCTGAGAAGCCTCTCTCAGTAATTATGCATCCTCTTTTACGTTATCTTTCATCAGCTGGGAAGGATGACTCCTCCTGCCCAGTGCTGTCACAGCCGCTGTCCCCCGGTGTGGCTCGTGTCCCTCACCAGTGACAGGAGTGATATTTCACCATGACCCAGGTCCTGCTCTGTGCATTAAATGTCAGCAGTGGGGTGGCAGCAGGAGGGGGCAAAGAGCACTATGGTTTTTATTACCCAGAGCCATCATCCTTTCAACAGCAGTCAAAAAAGTACCTGGGGGCTCTCATTTTCATGGAGGTGATTATTTCTGCTGGATTCAGTCCTAGATTCTTTTTTCTTTTTTTTCCCCCCTTATTTTTCTTTCCTTTTCTTTTTGTTTGTTGGGGCTTTTTTGGCTGGTTGGTTTTTATTTTTGGGGGTGTTTGGTTTTTTTGTTTGCATTGGATTGGGGTTTTTTTGGGTTGGGATTTTTTTGCCGTTGTTGGGTTTGGTTTAGGGGTTGAGTTGGGTTGATTATGGGAGGCAGGGGTTAAATACTCCAGTTCAAACCTTGCAGGTGCTGGAGAAGAGCCCATCCCAGACCTGTGCAGGCTCTTGCACAGAGGCTTGTGTCAGTAATGCACATCCCCACACTGTCAGCAAGTACCACTGGCTCTTTCCCAAAGCAGTGCTTCACAGACCCCCCTACACCACAGTTTAACATGTTTGACTCCATGGATACTGGCTGGTCTCACAGCACTTCTCCAAGCCTTCGAAACCTCAATCAGAACCAAGTAAATATTGTTTCATTATACCCTCATCAATATTTCTGCTTAGGAGGAAGAGATTTTCGTCACCACCAAGGAGTACCAGATGAGTTTCAGCAGGATTTGGGCACTGACTCCTAAAAGCACTTTCAGTGGCTGTAAGAAATGGTGTACTCAACTTATGACCACAACTGATCACCCAGCAAAAAGTTCCAAACCCCTCCCATCACAGGCAGCTAAACACAAAAATTGTATTATCTTTAATTTCCATCAGCCCACGAGGGCACAGAGACTTTGTGCTATTCATTTATAAAGTGTTTGGTTCTACAGTTGCCAATAACCAGATCACCAAGATGGTTGCAGTGGGGGAGAGGTGGCACAAGACACTCATCATTTCTGTGAGCCCCAGTCAAGCTTCCATTACATTTAGGGAAAGAATTTTTCGTGTTTATGCATACACAACATCAATTATTTCTGTTGTAATAACATAGTAGCTTTGTGGCTTTACAGTGCTCATTATAAAAACAAAATAATGGTGACAGATAAAAATTAAAGAAGCTTTTGCAAGCACAGCGTTAATGAAAGGATAAAGAAAGGATAAAAATTGGATAAAATATCGATATATTCAAAATTCTCCCAATCAGTGAAATCTGTCAGCAAAACAAACAAAACCAAAAACCCACAAAACACCTCTACAAGGTAGAATATTATTTTAGGTAAGCCTCATATATATTCAGATATAATGAGCATCCCTCCTGAATTATAAATACTGCTTATAAACACTGCTTAGAAATCCAGGAGAGGATATATCCTTTAGTGGCCTGGAAAATTACCGTTCTAGTACCCCAACAATTACAGCAAACATTCCACAGAAGAGTTATCAAACACTACTTGATCCTCTGATTATTATTCCTTCTAAATGTTAACGCATAAGATTTTACAGCAGACTATAGGTAAAGCTGCAGCAGGAGGATTTCTAGAGTTCTGCAAAGACCGAGTCCTTTCATGAGGCATCAGAAAACATGAAACACACAATTTACTCATCTAATTCCTAAGACTGTGTCCAAGAACTGCTGCCGCATGTAAAGAGAGGGAAAAAAAATAAAAACAACAACCAAAGGCACAGCTAACAAGATACAAAATGAAACAAGCCAACAGGCTGTGCTGGTAGGAAGGGGAAGGTCAGAGAAAGTCAGTCTGCTGCTCAACAGGAAAGGATGGCTCCATAAATGATGCTGAGCAGACCAAAGCAGTTGCTCTCTCTCCTGCCTCAGTCCTCACTACAAAGGTTAATTGTGATCAGATGAATAACCAAATTGATGCTGGCATGGAGAGATTAGCGTACCAACTATGACAAAAATCAAAAGAGTTTGAAAAATACTTGGCTAAGTTGGAAGTTTTTCTGTCTGTTTTTCAGGAGGAAAAGAAATCAAAGAGGTATTGAGGGAACTAGTACAGTTTTTGGAGCAGAAGTCGAGAGAGGTGAGAATGCAGATTGTTAGAAAATAAGCAAGAGAGGGCCTAGGGATTTATCCATCTTTCAGTTTACAGGGAAATACTGAAATATAAAACCTGTAGGAAACCAGAAGATGACGTGAAGATGAGTAATAGCCATCGTGGATTTGCGAAGAACAAATACGTGAAGCAAATGTAATTTCATTTTCTCTGGCACTTCTTTACGTTGTTCTACTTGACAGTTCATAAGCAACCCTGGGAAGCACAGCCTGAATACATTTCCTGTAGCCTGGTCAGGAAAACTTACTGTGAGCACTGTTCCACTGAGCCAGAGGGGGCCTGAGAAGCTCTTTAGCTTTGCTGTCATTCAAGGCTTCTATTGCAAATGGATGCCTTGGAGTAAAACAAGGAATGGATGCCTTGGAGTAAACAAAGAATGGATGCCTTGGAGTAAACAAAGATTGGATGCCTTCCCAACAAAAATTCCTTGTCAGAACTCAGGAACACCTCATTAACCGGGAAATGTGCTCTCAGATTAATTGGCTGTTTGGTTTCAGTGGTTTGGCTTCTCTCAAGACCTGTATTTATGACTTCATGTGTGAGTTTATTGGACGTGTGGGGAAGAGTTACAGGGGGATCTCTCCACACAAAAGACTCCAGTTCATGCAGGGAGACCTTGCTGATCATGTCTACAGCATTCACAGTCATGTTTTGAAACATGTGATGTCACGTGTGATGTCAGGTGTTTGGATGCAGGTCTCCCGCCTGCAGTGGGTAGGGAGTGCAGAGCTGGCAGGGACAGTCGCTATCACAGAAATTTGCAGCCACTCCACCAAAATGAGTTCATCCGAGATCATCCTGCCATGACAGACAGATCATCCTGCTTTATAGACTCTTGAAAAATCTCATCCCCTATGTACCCTGTCCATAGCGGAAACTGCTCATCTCTGAGGGTTGGCTATTTTTGTTGTGTGGGGTTTTTTTTCTTTTTTAATTCAATTTCTTAGATGAAATAGCATTTTCTCCATTAAGGGAAGAAGTTCAATACAGTTTAAAATAAATCTAGAATATTTATACATCTGTTTCCCTATAGCATAATTTAGCAAACATACTCATAATTTAGCCACCTTCTAGTGGTTAAATCATTTTAGAAAGATTTTCTATTCACTATGTAATATTTTACAGTCCTTGATACTTTTCTATTGTTATACTGGTATTTAGTTGGGGTTTTTTCACCTCAGAAGGAAAAAGATAGCTCAGGGTGTCATTTCATCCCTTCACTGTGTCTTCTTTATGTTAACCACACTCAATTCCTTCAGCCTGTATTTGTGAGTTCTGGCCCTAAACATGTTCCTCCAGATTGATGCAATTACTCTTCTTGAACTTTTGAAGACCAATTTTATCTGTCCTCAATGTCTCAAACTCCTTTTCTTTTTCACAGGTTTTCAAATAAAATGACTCAGAAGCATGGAATGAACAGAACTTCCAGGCTTCAATATAACACCTTTCAAAACATGAGCAGGTCTCCAAAGCATTACTGGGGACAGAGGAACAAGCAAAGTCTGTGAGGTAAATGAACCTTTGTGGCTGGTAGACTATAATGGTTTCCAAGCAGTTGGAAAGCAAAAAGTGTTTTCAATATGTATTCAAATAAATTCAAACCTGTTTCTGAATACTGATCTCTCTCATTTGTGGTAAGACATGCAGAAACCACTTCAATTTTATTACACAGCAAGGATTTTCACATAATTAGATTAGGGTTTTTTCCCCCTGTATTCATACTTCCTACTAATTGCTAATGCTGGATATTCCTAAATGAATAGCATCCATTTTCTTTATATTTATCAGGACATGATCATATGTTTTATGCCGAGAACATTCCTTGTGCAGAATAAATGAAGTCCCAGGCACAGGTTAATGGAAACTTCGCCACTAACTTCAAAGGAACCAGAATTTTACCCACAGATCTAATGCAAAATCCTCAGAGGTTAATGAGAGTCTTTCCACTGACATCAGTGTGGTTTGAGCAAGGGTAAGAGAGTTGCTCTGATTCACTCCTTAGGCCCTGATGAAAACACTTAAGCATGTCTCTAAGTGTACGCTTCAATGTTTTCCTAATTTGCCCCTTATTTATCAGTGCTAGGAAAGGGAACCAGATATTTTCTTTCAAACATCTTTCCTTTGCTCTCTGGGCTGAATACGAGAGTAGATTCTGGTCACATTATATTTTTGTAAGGTTAGTTAGAAAGACATCTGGGAACTTTCATTCACAAGTGCTTTAATCTAATAAAAAAATTCTCTCAACTTAGTTATCCAGTTTCTAACATGATATTTCCTGAAATGCATCATTATATATGCTAAAATAATAACTTATCCCTTGATTATTTCTTTTAGAAGGGATTTCTGCAATAGTGTCAAGGCCATGTAAGAATTAGCATTAATTACCCTAAGGCATTTCAGACCAACACTTGTTAAGCAGATCTATTAAAACCAATGATGAGTTTTGAGTAAAACCTATGAGATTTATACATGACCAATTAAGTAGAAAAGTTTTAAATTTCTCTTCCTCCCCTCCCATCCAGCCCCCAATGAAAAGAATGTTTTCAAAATTCAAGTAGGACAGCACTGCCTAGAAAACAGTATCATCCTTAGTGACTAGCATGCAACAAAGAGATCTGAACCCCAAAATGTTTTCTTATGAAATTACATCTGGAATCTCATTATAGAGAAATTGTCATCCTGTTACTTATTTGTAGGACAGTAGCAACCAAAAGTTCTGTTCTGCATTACTGGGTATTCACATGCATTAAGTCCATATCCTTATCATGTACATACAATATACATACAAAAGAAAAGGGGCTGTTATCTGGTTTTCACAAAGATGGATGAAGGCAGAGGGAAATCAAAAGACCCTCTGTAGCTTGCACAGGAAGACCCTGGCTGAAGGAGAATGCAAATCTTCAAAACCAATCCCTCTTCAACCATATTGTCCCCAAAGGCTTGCAAGAATAAGCTTGACCAGTAGCTTTAAAAAACCCAAATATTTGCAGTACTGGCGTGGGAGCAGAGCGAAGTCATGAAACCTGCAGGGAAGTGTGCCGCTCAGTCCCTGGGGCAGCAGCAGCAGCAGCTCTGAAGGCAGGTTCAGCCTTTTCCTACAATTTGTATTTATTCAGAAGTATCCCGTGTTCTGGGTATCCTTTGCAACCAAATGCTTGGGTTCGTCAGATCCTCGACAGAGGGGATTAAACAGCACCAAAGCTGGGAGCTTGGCGCAGGCCTGGAATGGCTGTGCTTTCCCAAACCGGGGCAGTGAGTGCACTGGGAGGAATCCACCAGTGCCTGGAGCTGCAGCTTCCGTGCAGAAAAAGTCCCTGTGCAGCTGGGGGAGGTTGTTCTGTCCCCGTGCGAGGCCACAGCTCCGGTCCAGCAGGGACAGAGCCTTTCCCAGGCAGGAAGGCCCCTTCTGCCCTGCTATCCAGCCCCTCCCCGCACCATCCCCAGCAGCAGCCAAATCCTGAGACAGTATTTTTCTGCCAATGATGCAGCTGAGTTATTGTAATATTCCTTTTAACTTCCAGCAGCAAAAGGACATAAATGGCTGCAGTGACAATCCGTGTATAGAGCATTTCTGCAGCACTGAGATTACTGGAGGTAAGACTAGAGCAAAAAATGTCTGTAAGGAGAAAAGCAATGTACAAATCTTACTGTAAGCACCATCCTTGCCATCTCTCTGGTTCTGCCACCCCGTGTGACCAGCAGCTGTTGGAAGGAACATAAGAGAGTTCCATCCCAGGCAACCGCTAGAGAAGATAAAGGGTTCCATCCCAGGCAACAGCAACGTGTGCTGAAAACCGACCAGTGGTTTTCAAGAAGAGTTGAGATGTCCAGTCTCCATTTACAGGGTCGTGTCTGACTGTGTGCCCTGAGACATCGACCTCTGAATGGAGTTTGAGCTGTGTCTGAGCCACAGACAGAAATGCAGCTCACAGTCAGCAACTGCCCAGCTCAGTGAAGCCAAAGAAACCTCCACTCCCCTGGCATGTCTTACAAGTCACTGGGGTTACATGGCATTAGTCACGCTCCCGAGTACAAGTTGTTTTGTTTTAATTTAGCAAAACTATCACACTTATTCCGCTGAGCAGGAGGGGGAAGCATTTCTGCCCTGCTCCAACCTTATATAGTGATAGGCAAAAAACATCACCATATGTCTGGGGGAGGCAGTTGGTAGCACGTGGGCTGGGCTGAGTGAGTGTTTCACTGGATTTGTGAAGTCCTCGGGACATTAGGCTCTTTGGGCCCCATCCAGTAAGAAATAATTGGAGAAGAATCCAAGTGTAACTCGGACTATACTTTTTTGGAGCTTCGGTGGTACAGAAGTGATATTTGGGGATTTTAATTCATTTTTCTAGATCCAGGTCTTTCCAGGGATCTGTGCAATACTCCAAAGGACTTGAAGACAAACAGTTCAAAATGCTAGAACACGGCAACCCAGTTTCTAAGTATAAAGCCAATTTTGATAAATGTAACAACATTTGGAACAGAGAGATGGTCACAGAATTATTTTCCAGAAGCAGAAGAAAATGTTACTTTTGGAAGAGTGGTATTCATCTCTGCGCAACCAAAATTAGTGTTTTGCACTTATTGGCCTCCAGGTAGAAACCAGAGATCTTGGACTCCCTGTGCCTCAGCCCTGGCTAAATGAATCCCAGAGCAGGGCAGCCCAGGGCTCACTGTGAGTGCCACTGAGGGCACCACTGCCCCAGCCTCTGGGTGGCACCTGGAGAGCCACACGCACCCAGCGAGGTGCTGCTGCATCCAGCACTGCTGGTGCTTCCCCAGCAAATGGAGCTGGGAAGCCCAGATGCAGAAAATCAGACGCTGAGTGCTCACACATTGGCAGAGGAGAGCTGCTGAGGTTGCCAACACACACATTTCCATTTTGAACCGCTGGGATTTTGTGATTTGCAAGCATAGATTCCATGTACGGGGAAAGCATTATTCTCCTGTTCAAAGTTATTTTTCAATAATTAATGAATAAAGCTAGATTCTCTGTGTATAATGAAATGGAAGTGTCATTTAAGCAGATGGCTAATTGTTTTACGGTGTCACCAGCCAGCTCTCCTTGGTGCCCACTGCATCCTGATTTCAGGTGTATTTTCTGGTCACTCCACTTATTTATTTTTGTGATATATAGCTCTGCAATGATTTACATAATAGCATGAATGTTTGCTGGTAACATAAGCCCTGTGTTTCACTGCAATATCTCAAGCAATTTGCTGACAGTATTTTTCTGCAAAATTAGATATGGAATTTGGAGCAAAAAGCTGCTGCCTTGACAGACACAAATTCCCCTGTTGCTGAACAAAGGGTTCCTTTTTTTTTCATGGCAATAATGAACCAAGAAGCTTTAAGGGAGGGAAATAACATCGGAAGATTAATGATGATGAACCGATTTGGAAAAACTCCAGCAGACTTGAAGCTTCCTTCCCCCCTGCCCCTCCAACCTCTTCCAGTATTATTAATGCAAAACAAAATGAAAAAACCTCCACAGAAAGAGGCTGAGAACTCCCCCAGGAAGATCTGAAACAATGAGACAGAAACAGAGGATGTGAGGACGCACGGCTCTGAGTGGGAGGAAAATACCCAGGTGGATTTCAAGGCTGGGAATGATCTTCAGACAGCCGGAGAGAACATTTCAAGCAGCCGAGGCAGAGACCTCGGCTGGGAGAGCTCAGCATGCCACAAAGTGCCTCTGCTCCCTTTACAAGACCCGGGGAATCCATGCAAAGGTGATGAAGCAAGATGGAGACATGAGAGCCCAGCCCAGCTCTCTGGAGTATCAGAGCTGCTACTTACAAAAAGAAAAATGGAAATTAAAAAAAAAAAAAAAAAATCCCAACCTGGTCAACATTTTCCTTTTGAAGCTGAAATATTCCAGTGCAGTTTTCAATTTAAATTCACTTTAGACACACAAAGGTGACTTTTTTTTTTTCCTTAGCCACAAATTTACCTGTGTGCACTTAATATTTGCTTTTATAAAAATACATGCATGATACATGTGGCAATTGCATTTCTGTAAGAGTGATGCTATTGCACCAAAATCTGAAAAGGAGGGATGGTAGAAGAGAGCCAGGGCTCTGAAGATGAATGACAGATCTGTGCTTTGTTCCTATGCATATCCAACGGGAAAAGAGCTACGTCAAGAGTATCATTACAAGAGAAACCATAGCACAACTTCTTACCTTCTGTTTCTCCACCACAGCATACACTTTCCTGTGCAATTTTCTTTTTGCTCTTTTTCCCCCTCATCTTCCTGAAGCCTTTTGATCCCTGTGTCTCCCTCTCACCAAAGCCATCTCCCTTTGACAGCCCCTCTGATTGCATCCTGCAGTTTCCCAATGAATCCTTACTGATCACCTGTGGAAAATAATTTGGGGTCCATGTTCCTTCTCAGAGATGTGCTTTAACAGAAATCAGAACTCTCTCATCTCTCCAAGATAGAATGTAGGCTGAACATTCCAAGCCAGAGTTTAATGCTATTTCAAAGCAAGTATGTTCTGTTCAGATCATTTTCTCCCCTCAGGAAAAGATGTCAAAATAGTTAAACTCCTTAAGAAATCCCCACAACTTGGGCTTTAATGAAACAGTGCTTTCCCAGTCAGCTCTGCTGCCAGGACTACACTTACCCCAATCACATGCTCCTGATAATAAACCAATTGAGCCCCCTGGAACAAACACTTTTCCACATGAATCCACATGAAATCTCAGACCAGACCTTTTAAACACTGCCTGTTCTCACCTGCGCTCCAAAATTCTTCTCCTCACACCTGTAAAACTCTCAGATGAAGTTTTCTCAAGTAATGGGGAAATGGAAACCACAAGGTCAGAGAGGTTTGGACACAGGCTCCCTTTGCACACAGACACAAATTCATTCGAGCTGCTTGTCCATCAGTGCCCACCCTCATTCATATCTGCACACATCTCTCACCAGAACAAAAGCTGCAATTATTGTCCTTTCATTTAACGAAACTCCTGGCACAGCTCATACACTTTTACGAGCTTTCCAAAACACAGATGCTACTCCAGAAAGCAATGGCTGCACCTGAGGGTGTTTGGGATGCTTTGGAGGGAAATGGGAGAGAGAGGACAGGGAGGAAACCATTCTGAGATGTCTCCACAGGCTGTCAGCACAGTATCCTTCTTCCAATGCCAAAATAGTTGTTTTTCCAACTGTTGTTTGTGTGCATGGTGGTATTGAAGGAATTACTGATACTGGAGGGGGCTACAGCATCATCTGAGCACACTCGTGTTATTTTTGGTTTCACCCCGGTCATTCGTTTATGCTGTGACTTCAGTAAATGTACTTGCCTTGTGAGGAGATATCAAAAATATCTGAAGCACATGATAATGGAGCAGTTTCTATTACCAGATATTTTCTCCTGAATGTTTGTTGCAAATTGCAAGTATTTATTGCACTGGCTGTAAAATGCATTAGCTATAAAGAGCAAATAGACAAAATTATTACATGGAATTTTCATTGCAGAATCACCTGCTATGCTATTAATTCCAAAATGTTCACCATAATTCCAAGAAGATCCTTCCACCCACAGAAGTAATACTCTAATACTCTTATTTACCTACTTATTGCTGTTGCTCAAGGTCATGTATATTTAAACAAGAATATACAGGGGTATGTTCCCTTTATTAATTGTGACCAGACAGGTATCACAGATACCAAGATATGCAGCCAACTAGCCAAAATCTAATTAAACACTTGCTATCGAATCACGTAACTGCTGTGGAATAAGATATCAAATACTAAAGAAAATTTCTATGGCCACACAGTTGAAAGCAAAAGATGCATAAAAATGAAAAACCCAGGATAAAACAGCAAATTAATACCAGAGGATTGCACAAATCTATCATGTAGATGTGTGTAGAATACGGGAAAAGAGCCCAAGCCCATTGCTTGTAGAAAACCACGAGAAACCCAAAAAAGTGAGGTAAGTGAGGACCTGTCCCAAGCATGCAGAAATTCTGAAAGAGCAGCAGAAAGGAGAAGGCAATTTTCTGTGCCCATCTTTCTGTGCCATTCCTGGTTCAGAGCCCCGCTCCCTTCTGCACTCTTCAGGGGATGCGGGAAATGAAAACAGAGCAGGCAGTAAGGCAGATATCACACCATACACCAACTCATCCGTTTTGGTTACCAGGCAAGCCTCAGAAGAGTGGCAGAGAAGGATTAGGGCAGGTAAAGGCTTGGCATGAACCACAGCTAATTGGGCACATGGCAGGAGAGGAGTCGCACTGTCATGAACATGAAATTCACAGCGCCAGAGCGCCCTGAGCCAGGAGTCCTCACCCCCAGCTCCCACCGAACAAAACAGGAGGGCCCCATCTCACTGCAGCCACTTTCTGTGCAGGAGAGAACTGCAAAAAGCCAAACTGAATCACATCTTGCCAGAGAATGTGAAACAAGGGACTAGAAGCCCTCTGGCTTGCAGGTTGAAAAGTGAAAAAAGAAAAAAGCAAACAAACAAACAGTAAAACCTCCCATCTCTGATGAAGTTTACCTCAGGAACAACACCTTCTGTGCAAGGTTATCAGCCTAGGAATGGCTCTCCGGGTGGTGGTACCCACTCAAATTAGCAACAAAAGAAGGTGGAAGAGCGTTTGTAAAACAGGCAAACATATTGGAGAGGTGTCAAGGTAGCAAGAGATTTTGAATTGTGACAATTTAGAGCCAAGATAAAAAATGAATGAAAGTTGCACTCTGAGGTTACAGCTCTCAGCAGGTGAATTTTTGCTCATCCTCCACAACTTTTCCCCAGACAATCTAGAATGTTCAGCTTCAGCTCTTAGATTTTGTTGTTGGCCCAAGTCCTAATGACTTCATAGGATTAAGAGAGCACTTCCAAATTCCCTATTGAATAATCACATTTTAAAAGAAAAAGCATCTCAGAAACAACTTAGTGCATATTGTGGATCGAAAGGAGAAAATCAGCTGAAGATAATGATGTCTTACAGGAGGTCAAGGAGTGTAGAGTTACAGGAGAACTACACAAAGTCACTCTGAATTAGATCTTGCAAGAGGCTTTAAAATACATAACTAAAAGTCCTCTGTCATGCAGGTTGAGAGGTTAAAATAAAATTAAAATAATTTGAAAAAACAAAACCAAAACAAGGACATTAGGCAGCGAGGACAGAGATGGGAGAAAATCCACTGGCAGCTACTCAGTCCCTCCTCCTGCAGCCAAGGAGGCACAAGGATCACTGCATGGCTCTGCTCAGCCCGAGTGACCCCAACACACCACAGGGCTCAGGAAGGGACCACGTTCCCACTGACCTGGCCCACACTGGGCAGAGCTGGAGTAAGTCCCACTGCAAGTTCTCTGGAAAGTGAAAAACACTTCAAATTCAAAGCAACTTACACTCAGACAAACAGAGGATAAACAGCATGGAGGCTTGAAGAGCAGCACTCCCAGCTCATTTATCTGGGAGTCCTTCCCAGCCTGCAGCTCCCAGCTTTGACAAGGGATTACCCTACAGTAAGGGCAAGAAACTGAACCTCTGGACAACTGAATTTTATCTACACACAAAATTAGGGGGATGTGCTTGATTTATTTATTTATTTAATGCAGATACAAGTCTACCAAGCGTCAGGAGACAAACTGAAGATGACAGATCCTCCTCCAGAGAGCAATTAAGAGCTTTTCATACTTATATAGGTGAAAGATGTGTTGGTATTGACCATTCACATCTCAGTGCAGGTCATACGCAGACTTGCACCTCACAGGCTACATAATGTCACAATAAAAGTGTCTCGAGTCTCTTACGTTAAAAAGAGCTTCTAAACTACCCCCAGTTAAAGGCAGGCCAATAGCAATTTCTAATTCTCTGTTACATGCCACCTTTAATTCCAGTCCTTCAGCAAATTTTCGTTAGTCACATCCACTATAAAATGCATGGCATGTTCCTGGGAGTCTTTCAGCTCAGCTGTGCCGGCTCCTACTGCATCAAAAATAGAACCTGAAGTAACAGAACCTAAAAAGATATAAACCTCCTTTATTGTGTCTACTTGACTATATTAGCAGATGGCCATGCCTGAGCCTATAAAATGCATAACAAATATTCTCTTTACAAGGGGGAGGAGTGCATTTCAAGATGCATTAAAACAAACAGCTCTGGTTGGCACCAGCACCAATGCCTTTGGTGGGCACCTTCCCAGAGAGCTCTGGAGTGGCCGATTCCCTCCTCGCTGAGCGTGGGCAGGCTCAGCTCTGTCCTGGAGCACCGCTTACCCCGGGTCAGCAGGCAGCAGCTCTCCCGTGGGATGCCCATGAGGAAGAGGCACAAGGCTCTGTGGAGGCTGCACATCCCGCCTTGCCTGTCCTCACCCTCCCACAGGGACTGACCCTGACTCGGTGCAGCCACCAGCGGGAGGGAGGGGACATTGCCGGGACACGAGCTGAGTGTTGGCTTTCGAACTGCTCTGTTCATCACCAGCCCCTGCTTCCACTGTGCAGCACAGGCACCTGAAGGGAGAAGGGGCAGCTGCTTGTGCAGGGACACGTGTTCCAAATCAGACACAAAATAAGTGTTTATGAAAACAGCACAGACTTCACCCAGCTCACACCCGGCAGAGACAGCATCCTCCTGGGACAGGCTTTGGCTTTAATGCCCACAGCATCACCTCCCTGGGCAATACTGGTGGGAGGAGCAGGGCTGAAGCCATTATAACAAATGAGATGCTCTGGTAGCAAAGGCCAGGGCAGGGCTGGGCACCCCTGGCAGCTGCAGAGGGGACAGGGAGAGTGGGAAGGGCAGCATAGCTTGGAAATAACACCCCTTCCTTTAAAATGGCTCAGTGTGAGGAGAGTGTCAGTTGGCTTCCTTTTCCCCAGCTATGTACAAAACACCACTGACACCCCTCTGTTTAATCTGCAGTAGCTACACCATGATTTTGACTAACAAATAAATTAATTTAGAGATACCATTACCACATGGAGTAGTTGTAATGTGAATATAACTCAATAATTCTACCCAAAATAGCATGTTCCTTCCTTTGACTACATCTTCCACAATCCATCCCATTTCCATTAGCTGGAGAGAGAGAATACAAAGGGACTACAAGGAGTGAGGCAGTAAAGAAAATTTGAAAGGGGAAAAAAAAGGCCCAATCTGCAAGTCCTTTTAGGGACTTCAGCATTTTGCTGAACTATTCTGGGAGTTAGAATCACAGAATATCTCAAGTTGGAAGGGACGTGTAAGGATCATCATGTCCTGCTGCTCACAGGATGGGCTGGAACTAAACCAGTGGCTAAGAGCATCATCCAGATGCTCCTTGAATTCTGACAGGTTCTAACAGTTGTCCAGGAACTTTGATTTTTAATTTTTTTTTCTTTATTTATTTAAATCAGAAACACGACAAGCAGCATTTTTCGGGGGGTGGGGGGGAGAGAGTGGAAAATTTAAAAAACCTTTCTAGAAACTCAGCAAACCCATTTCTGAGGAGAAACTACAAAAATGATGTGATTCTGAAGACACCAAGAGAGCCAAGGCCAGACCACCTCAATCCCTCAAAGCAGACAATCCATCAGTGAGCTTTTCTCCACAAGGTGCTTCAGCAACAGGTTCATTTTACTATCAAAGCCATAAATACCAGCTTTGATGGATTATTTCAAGCAGATATTAATGCCCACACACCTCAGTGTTTATTGGCACTTGGCAGGAGCGCAGCAGCCTCATCCAGCTGAGAAAGCCCTCGGGGCTATTTCATTGCGAGCTGACCTTTGGGTGCCATGAGAAATGTATCCATCGCTCCTTTCAGGGGTGTTTGTTTTATCCACTGAGGGGAGAAAATCCATTCTGAAGCAATAAGCTGTTTTCACAGTCTGAATGCATCTTGATGAATGGAATTTTCATTACAAATGTGTCTGACCTTTTGTAAATAGACCTACTCCTTTCAAAGCCTGCTCTGATATCTATTAAAGACAAGGGGAGGACTTGCAGAGACTTCAGCTGTAGGTTCATCAGCCACAAAAAAAAAATCAGATAGCATTGGCTCTTCAGCTTGATATTTAAGACATTTTCATTAAATTTTAATATATTCTTAAACTTTAATATTATGCAATCAGTAGGTAGTAATTCACTGTCTTTAAAAATAAAATGCTAATAAAACCTATGGTAGGAAGATAATTTTCCAGATTAATTTTGTTCTTACTTTTTTCACAACATTTTATGAAACTGTATTCCCCTCTTTTTGCTAGCTATTTTCATGGTAAGAAGGGCCAAAGAAAGCAGAGATAGAAATCAATTCTTGCAACTCTTGCCATGCTGCAAATCTAAAATTTCTGCAGAAATAAGTTTCTTTTTCATCGGAGGTGTTTGCTTGCAAAATGGATTTATGCATGCAAATGCGCTGGGCAGCTGTCAGTCAGCAGGAGTGAAATGGGAGCTTTTGCAAAGACACTTGCAATTGTAATTGTCAGATCTGGCAAGTGAGGAAAGCTGAGCACCGTCAGATCTCCAATTATATCTGATAGCAAGGTCAGCTGTCGTGTTCTGGTTCTTGTTCAGCTTGATGCACCACTTCTGTCCGCTTAGCTGAATTTAATTCATGCACTGAAGAAACACTGAACCCCTAATGCTTAAGCTCAATAACCAGATATTCTCAATTGATGTGCCAATTTTCTAGACAAATTCTTTGTCACTACTGAAGTATCATTAACTAACACGTTTTGCTCCCTTCCAAAGCACAGATTTGGCGAATGAGTAATTCTGACACTTTATGGCATCCGCAGATTTTGTTCAAAACATTGACAGCTTTCACATAGTCATTCCCACTGTAATGAAAAGTATTGCTCTTTAAACAGCATTTCCTTACCACGAAGAAATATTCACAAAGATGTGCTACCTACATAAATATTTAAGTTGGTATTTTATATCTGCAGCCCTGCATGAACCAACAGAAGAATGCTGGTCATAAATTACAACTCTAAGTAGCACTCAAGGTACCTGAAATCCTGCATCAAGCTGCTATTGCTGACAATCAGCCTGTACTTTTAAAGGGCCAAGGTGCTGACATCACTTTTCATTATAAATCCCAAAACACCAGAAGTAAACAAGGAGCTAATATACATTTTATGTAGGAATAACAAACCACAGATGGCAGAAAGTTTCTGACGGAGTTTTTTTACCTCCATTAGACATGTCAACTTGCTCCATTTTTTCAGTAGGACTGATAGCAGTTTTTAGAACTCTCCATTAGGAAATACTTGTTTCATCCTGGGTGAGTCAGTAGTTTCAAGTGGGATGGTGAAGTCTGAGCAACAACCCTGCAATAGCAGATAGACTTAAACACTGGAGGGGGGCAAGGCACGGACTTGGACCAAGCCTCACACCTGCATTTCCCTGCTTGGTGATGTCTCACCCTCCCAGAAAAGCCCTGTAAGAGTCTGATCAAAGAAGAATATTGAGAGAAGGCTGGAAATCTCAATGAGTTTTTGGAACAGGAAAACTCTTTACTACTCAGCTCCATATTAAACTTTTAAAATTAAGCACTGCATCCAATAACCTGTACCATAGGTGGTAATAATGATGCTATTTTAGACCAAATTATTCTGCCAACTATCCTGGAGCAGGTTCAAGTTAATTCCACTGAACTCAGCTTGATTTGTTGCAGACCTGTGACAGTGCAGGGAGAGTTTCAGGGACCCCATGCCAGGCACACCGGACCCAAGGCTGAGATTCAGCAGGCGGGGGCCCTTGGAGCAGCATGTGCTCTCCCAGGCTTACCACATTCCTGGGGTAATGGAGGTATGATATTTTAAAATAAATAAAAAGGCAGTAAACCAAAAAAGCCCACATTCTCCCTGCCACCTGTCAACACTGCCTCTTTAGCTCCACACAACCACTTTGCCCACACACCGGGGCCACGAACTGCTCTCTGTTTGAGACGAGGAGACCTCACCAGACCTCCTCTCCCTCCAGTTTCACGAGTGTCCAGATGGGACTTGCTGGGAACAGGAGTGCAGGGGAGCTGGGTTTCAAAACTGGCTCATCTGAGGAGCAGCAGCTTATTTATTATTGACCTGCTACATGACACCCAGGAGAAGGATTTCATCCTGGGGACTGCAAGCTCTGCATGTGCAGGCTGATCACCTCCTCGTGCTGCCCAAGGGAGGGGAAAACACCCCAGCTCTCCTGCCAGAGCTCAAGCTGCACTGGCACAAAAGCCATTGGGAAACTCTGCAAACCCTTAAAAATTTATATTGGTCATCAAGAATGTATTTTCCTTTTGAGTATTTTCTGGCTTGCCTGTTCCAGTGAGGCACCCACATAGAATGGCAATAAGGGAGCACAAGGAGGAGAGTGCAGAACAGGGGCAAGCTTGTCCCAGCCTGCAAGGAGAGAAGGGAATGAACCCTGCAAGCTGGAGTCTGGCTGGATGTCACAGGCACAACTTCTCTCATAACTTGTTTTTCCCAGACTGCAGTTTGCCCTGAGGTGAGAACCTCTCACGCCAAATCCCCTCCTTGATCACAAATACCCAGTGAAGATACCAGAGGCTCCCTGTGCTGGGGGACATAATGCAGATATTCCTTTGTCAAACAGGCACTTGTTTGCTGTGCAGACCGAAGTGTATCACGTAGCGTCTCATGGAAACGGCCTGGGTATTTTTAGATGTGAAAATGCATCAATACAGTAAACTGGGACACAGAAAAGAAAACTAAGGCAGTGTCCAGCAGCAATGCATTCTGACTGCACTAATTAAGAAATTGTATTAACTGAAGTGCCATTAGCTGTGCTCTAGCTGGCACTGGTTGATGTATTCCTGGCAAGGCTCGTCCTCTTTACAATGGCTTGGTGGTTTCACTGTGCAGACGGCAGCCGCCTCAGGAAAGGCAGCCCAGCTCAGCTCAAATAAAAGGCAAAACTCTAAAACAATATTGCCTATAAAAGTTGATTTTACTCCAGAGTAAAATCTAAGCAGCTAGAGTGTCAAACTAGACCAGGGTCACCCTCAAAATGGCAAAGCAAAGGACAAGCATCAGCCAGCAAAACATTTTTATTTTTAAAGCGTACTTTTAAAGCATAGAGGAGAAAAGCAATTAATGGTAATGTCCATATTTACTGCACTGATTTTAGCTAAACTTATTACTGTATAGGACAGCACTTATTTCTTTGGATACAATTAAGTTCTGGCCAAGCACTGTTAAACACATTATAGATTTCATTAAGCACAGTCCAGGAGAGGTTCCAAACTGCAATTTAGAGTTAGCAACGTGCTCCAGGAATAATTTGGCTCCAGACACAAGGGCTTCACTCAGCTCCTACAAAACTTGATGTGATGGGATTGGACAAGAGTGACCAAGAAATGAATGAAACCTCAAGAAAGACAGGAAAATACTGGAAACTCCTTTTTCTGAGACACTCAGTTCTCACGGTTCTGGTGTCAGCTCTTACTGACAGGGCTGAGGACAGTGGAGGTGCCAATATCAATAATCAGAGTTTTAACCCATGTGCAAGACCCCAAAGGTGTCAGGACTTTTTGCTTCAAAGGTTATCCACAGCCCATATTTATCACCAATTTAGGGAGAAGCAGAACATTGATGGGATCAACAGTTGCTGTCACATCTTTCTCCTGGTGAAATTAAATGCCAGGCCACTGAACTCCATGAGGACACTGATTTGAATTTAATGTTAAAAGGATTTCACCTTAGGGCCACTGAATGAACACATTTGGCTATGGATAACTGGGCACACAGGAGAGTCCCTGTGTACAAGTAATAATAAAATATCTACATAGCTCATTTTAATTATGCCAAGTACAGCATGAAGAGACCATGAAGAAACAAGCACAATACTATGCTGTTAAAGCATAAAAAAGGACAGAAAAATAGGGAAAAAAGGAAGAGAAACACCCAAGCCTTTTAGGAAAAAAACACCATATTTTTAGACCTCTCAAAATTAAAAGGTGTGGAAGAAAACAGAGACCTTTTCTCCTCTCAGTGTCACTTGCACTACAGTAACTGTGAAATCTCACCTTGGATAAAACTGGTATTTCTACTAAAAATAAGAGAATATAGACTCTAAGAACAATGAGGAACAAGGTATCCTGAATCTTCTGTTCATGTTTCAAATGTACAAATTTTCCTCCCCAGCTCATTCTTTTCAATCATTAAGCAAAGCAATCTTATGATAAAGTATTTGGATGACAGTTTGTTTTCTAACTGCTTTTAAAGAATAAAACTTTTATAAATATTGGGATCCCTTTGATAGTAAATCCCCTTGAAATTCCTCCAAGTATCTTCTGGTCTTGGAGCACCATTGGATCACTTGGGGATGGATCAATATGACAACAATTTCATTGAGCATGACAGTGATTTCCCCAAGGAGTTGTAAAAATTGCGATACTCCAAATCAAGGAGTGGGAAATAGAGATGAGGATATGTCCCCTCCTCATCCAGATCTCTTTGGATGTGGAAAAAATCCACACTTTGCTGGTGGTGGTGGGAGTGAGACGTGAGGGAACCACCATGGCCCAGCCCAGGCTGCTGAGCTCCTGCCAGCCCAGGGCACCATGAAAGCTCCTCCCAGTGCAACTCAGAGCTGTGCGATTTCCTCCACAAAATGACACTCAGGTCTGTGGCTTTCGACCCCATTTCAGACACACATAAAAGTGAAATGTGGAATTTCACTGGAATAAAACCCAGGGAGCTGGCCAGGCTTATCTAGGAGCTTTGTAGCCACCTAGGATGTCCTTGAAGCCCAGCAGCTCATTTTGTCTGAAATCTCAGGAATAAACACGTCAGATGCTCCAAGCTCTGCCTTTCTTTGGGGGCCAGGGCAAACCCAGATGCTACAGAAATAATGACAACCACTTCAATTCTGCTACATCTATGAAAATCTCCTGGAGGCAGCAAAGAGATCTACATTTACATTCTTACAGGTCTTTTTTCTCTCATTTGGTTCATGTAGACTATAATTTCAGATGTTGTTGTTTCTCTTTTCCCCAGCTGTAAATATTTGGTTCCATTTTCATTGCTCCTTGTTCCTTATCTTTAATATCATATAAATAGAAGCCTGCACAGTTTCCCCATCTACAAATACATGGAGATTAATTTGCATGCTGAAAGCTCAAATCAAATATTTTAAACTGGATATGGATAAAACAATAATCCACTTCTGGGCTGAAATCCAAACAAATAAATAAAATAGATTTCACATGAAAGCAATAAACAATAGAAACACCAATTACTCATCAGAATTCCTGCTCTGCAGACATGACTGATAAATACTTTACAAAAGCAACAAAAGTAACAATAAAAATCCCAAGTCATCAAACTGTCATTACTGTTCCAACTTTCCTCCTCATCGAGGCTGTGCTGATGTCTGCTTCACAAACACTTGGAGCTCTGAAGCACTTAGGGGTTAGAGTTCATGTAAATACTGAAATCAGCCTATGTGATGGGAAGGGAACCAAAATACTACCATTTAGTTCCTAATTCACCTGTAAGACAGCAAAATGTCACGGCTCATTCTTTTTCTGAGGCAGCAACAGCGTTTCTTTTAAAAGTTGTATCTGTCTGTGCTGCAAATATCCAGCTTGCCGCGGGGATGGACCGGGAGGCTTTAAGTGCTGCTCTAAGCAAGCAATTACCAGGCAAGAGTCACGGTGACTCACACACATCCCCACGTCTGAGTCACAGCCACTCCTCTGCTCTACTACTCCCTTCCAACATCCGAGGGAGGCGATTCACTCTCTCGCAGTAATTACGCCCGCCCGGAAAACAGCGAGGCATTGCCAATCTGTAGTATTCAAATATTATGAGTCACTCCCTTCCCCTCCCCAGAGTCAGGTGGCCGGCTTAAAAAGTCACATAGCCTTAAAAAATATTAAGTCTGTGGGAAATTTTTTTTATTCACTTTTTGCCCGTTATTTTGAGCTGGTTTAAGCGCACGCTTTTCCCTCCCACTTCCCTCTCTTCCCTGCTCTCCTGCAAAACCAAAGGCAAGATTCTCACGTATTGACTCGATTTCGTGCTTCAGGAAAGACACTTCATAATACATCAGACAGGTCCAGACCATGCGAGGTGACACCATGGGGAGAGAAGCGTCACCTTCCATGGTCCTTGAGCAGACACGGTTCAAGCTAGGAAACAAAATAATTCAGTCCAAATTTGAAGTTTTTTGTTCTTCACCCCCTCCATGCTCTGCTGAGGAATATTTATCTCTGAATATTTAGCTGCAATAGTAGGCACCATATCTATCTATACCAAGGTTCTGTGGAGGATGGGAGAATTTATTCCAAGCCCCCAGAAGCAAGAATACGTTCCGAGCAATGGCTGTCACCTGTGAAATCTCACTCAAATCTTGGAGCCTCCACAGGTACAATTTCAATTTTCAGCAGCAGTTCCTCCGCCCCCTCTGCCTGGGATGCCACCTCACAGCCAAAACGCATTAGCACAGGTTGACCCCAGAAGCCCCTCAGCCAAAATAGAGTTCCTCACCCCACTGAGCAACCCTGTGGAACCCCAGGGACACGAGCAGAGACCAGGAGCTGCTCCACTTCCCTGCAAAGCCCACCCAGGCTGCAGATCCTCCCAATCAGCCCTGCCAGCTCCTCACTGCAGCCCAGTGATGGCCAAGTGGCCAGATGGGAATTTTGGCCTACGGCCTCAGCTTGGTCTCCAGCTTAACAAAGTCAGACCTAAATGTTATATATTGGAGGGGTTATTCAGAATTTATATGTGCAAGGGCGATGAGTACCCAAAAGAGCATCTCTCAGCAGGTGACTGCCTTTTGGAGTACCTGCCTGGAGGGCTGTTCTTTGTGAAGAGATTCATAAGGCTTCTTGCAGCCTGGCAATGAAAATCCCTCCCTCGGCTGCTCTGTAAGATCTCCCTACATGGCAGAGCTCAAAGCAAACCTGTGCTGCCCAGGGCTGCAGGAATCCTGGAGCCTTGATCTCCTCACAGGTCACAGCTGGTGTCCAAGGGGCTGAACAGCAGCGTGGGGATCCCTCCCTGCAGCACTGGGACACCCATGGCGTCTGTGGGGCTCAGGGAATGGAGATGGGACACAGCTTCATACAGAAAATACAGGCAAGTGCAGGCACAGGAAGGGAGGCAAGACGTGCTGATGCTGTTCCCATGAAAAGGGAAGAAATCCAGTATTCTACTGAAGTAGTATTGGTTTGCTACCAACAAAGACAGCAACTATAGAATCACTGCTTCCTTTCTTGCTCCTGGTTCCCACCCGGTATCCTGAATCCGTTTGTCCTGAAATGCTGTTGTACAGGTGGCCTGAAACCTCTGGTCAGGTTAACTGCCACCCTTTAAACCCACAGTACACACCAGGGCTATGGCAGCTGTTAGCAGCAGTTTTCCTTTCCTTTCCATTCACAAGAAGGTTTTCCTACTCTGCAACCCCCATATCCTGAGAAAGTGGCAGAACCTTTGAGCAGAACAGAATTTTCCTTATTCTAAACAGAAATCTTTACCAGCTGTCAGAGGAAAGCAGCCTTTTCCATTTCATTATTGGGATCACAAGACACCATATCCTTCCAAGAGTTTTACCCACGGGTTCAGGCATCTCTCGCTTGTTCACCTGAAGTTCTGGTGTCCTTCCACGAATAGTGGAAGAGATATCATATAGATATAGAATCATGTAAATAGCACTCAAGGGAAATCATACAAATGCAAAGGAAAAACTTGCCACAGTGCTCATTCCTTTGTATTATCACTGCTGAACTGAGCACCTGTAAGATACAATTAATACACCAGTCAAGACAGCCCACTCCTTAGAAAAAAGAGACTATAATGCATTTCCAAACAACAATTTGCCCTACCAATGACATTTTTGAAGGAACAAACAAGAACAGCCTCTCATAAATGCTTAAGACTTCAGAACAATGACTCCTATAAAAAATAAAAATCATGTTGCAACATGAATATCAATAGATACAGCCACCAGCTCTTCCAATTGGACTTTTGTAGTCACTGTACCAGGACACATTTGTGACTAAGTTGTAGTGAACAAGATGTTCTCAAATCCATGAGTAAAGAAGAAAATTTTACAATAGGGTAAACATTAGAAGTATTTGGTGAGCTGAGAATGAATATTCTCCCATATTTCATTCCCAATGACTCACACAGTCCAGTATTCTTTAGCAAAGACTATGTTGGCAATTTTTAGCCCACCTCCCCAAGGCATCAGCTTGCTGCCAGGAGGTTACCATAAATCCCAAGTGTCCAACTTGCTCTCATCAATGTCAGAAAAAACCCCTTGAGAATTTTTCCCCCTGCGGAGAACCTTTTGCATTCTCATCCTAGAAATCCTTGAATCTCTTTTTTCAGCAGTATCAGTAAAAAATAATAACATTGAAATGCTATAGTAGATAATTTTTCATGTGCCTGCTGAGCCCTACATGAAAAAAGTCACCAGCTGCACTCAGGATATACTCCCAGTTTGTCGGTGTTGCTCACATCTACTGCAAATAAACTAATCAAGAATCAAGTAATTTTGGTTTTGGGACTTTAAATATAACAATAAACACCCTCACCTTTGATGTCCCTCCAGATTCCCACCATGCCTGTCACAGAACTCTGGTCTGTGTTGTGACATGTGGAATACAAAGGAATAGCAAACCATTTTCCCTTTGCTCGTGGTGCTCCCTCTTCTCCCAAGGTGGAGGCAGGCCTCAGCAGCCCCTTGTTTCCCAATGGAAAGAAAACAAGCTGAGACAAACCAGGTGTTCCTGGGGTGTAGTTCTGCTTATTTACCACACAAGAAGAAAAGAGGCACAGCACAATTCTGCTTTCTCAATACACAGGTAAAAAAACCCAAATAAGGTTTTCTTTCCATAAATCCCAGAGTACCTTCTGGCAAGCACTATTCCCACCAGGAGCTCTTACTTGTGGCTCTCTCCTGGGCTGAGCACTGCCTCTCTCCCTTTTTGCAGTGTTTGTCATTAATATTTTTACTTCTTGGAAATATGGCAGGATATACCATTAACCAGTCAAACCAGAGTTTGCAATTAGTCTACAGGAAAACCCATGTCCGTTTGGCTCCTTTGCTCATTAGTTTTGCACAGCTCATTGCCTTGGGTCCCAGCTGGCTTTTGTTTCATCCATCACCACACAAAGGAGCACTTAATTGGTCTTTGTATTTACCATAAATGCAAGAGGTGAGTATATCCATCACCACTAAGCAGCACTGCAAATAAACAAAACATACACCCCACATAACAGTGGCCATTAATTCCTCCAAGCAAAGCAGTATTAAGCCCTTTTTCATTTTGAAAGCATTAACAACACAATCACTAACTAATTTTAGTTATTAATGTTTCAGTCCCACAAGATTTATGAAGGGGCAGAAGGTCCTACAGCAGTTTTATATACCTGGGTACAGTACTGCAAAAACAATACCACATTTTTTATGCTGTACAGCATTTCATAAGCATAATCCAAATGTCAGTTAACTACTTGACTTTATATATGACATTACTAAAAGATTAAATATTCAGGAACATTAATTTAAAAAAAAAGTCACAAAAGCTGTACTTGATAATTTCAAGGGATTTGTGGGGCTTTTTGATCAAATAAAATTTTGGTACTTTTTCAAGAAATAAATCATTGCAGTTGTATAGTTTATACAGGCAATAAAACTACTGCTTAGCATTCTGGGCAATAACAAATGATATGAAATGAAGTACCATAGAAACTTGTGCTCATAGCACATAAATCATAAAGAATTCTTATGGTCTGAAATTTGCCAGCCCCAAAGTCAGAGAACTTCCTCATTACTGAAAATGTGGCCAAGTGAAGATTTTTTTTGCCAGTATTGTGAGTTTTGCTTGTCCTTCCAAGGATGTAAGAATTCTTGGACTCTCCAGGCCTACACCTATGCGTGTCTGTAATCTCCTTTATCAGATACCTAAGGGAAAGTACGGCCTAATCTGCATGTCCTGGACTCTTCTGGAGAATTCCCAGCCAAAGAGTGCCATCAGCCACACTTCATTTTGCAAACCCAGGTGCTTGGCCCGTCCATTTGCTCCCATCCAGGCAGCAAAAGGAAAGTTTGGTTTTTCAGGAATGAACTTTCACCAATCGTAGCCTTACCCTAAGCAAACGCTCCATCTCATCGCTGAAAAGAAACCCAAGGTAGTAAATCACCACCAGCTTCTCAGGACAGTGAATGACTTTATTGTCTGTCCAAATGAAACACAGCAAGTCAGCTCTGAGGTGACTGGAAAGGCTGGTGGGAAATCCTCAATTCGTGTCTGGCCTCTGCTGCATTGTGCCACGTCCTCGCTTATCTCAGTGAAACGCAGATGCAAAACATCCCCATGCTGGAATTTCACACTCTCAGTGTAAAACTACCAAGCAAATGAAAAATCCAGCATTTTAAACCTCTCGCTTTCACAAACACAGCAACTTTTATTTCTGCTTTTCTCTTTTTAAGAAAGAGAAAATACATTTTAAATTAAAAAAAAAACCTGTAATGTAACTGAAAAACAAAGCAGATGGAAAAATCAGAGCAGTATTAGGACCTCCTCGGAAGACAGTAGGTAAGATCTGGAAATCCTCACAGACAGGGTCAATTTTTCAAATCCTTAACAAAACTGAGCTTAATCTGCCATCCCTCTGCCTCTGATCTCAGTCCCCCGTTACCCTCAGTGACAGCCACTGCAAGGAAGTGTCAGGAAGATACAAAACATGAATCTATATTGATTTTTCCTCTCAATCCTGAGAGTATTCTCTCTGGGAGAAGGTATAGAAAGACACATGTAACACCAATATTAGGTTATCCTGAGCTTAAATTAGAGGCACCAAAATTGAAGGCCAGATCTTCAGCTGTCAGAAATGAAAGCCAATATATCCATGTTGATTTTCAGCAGCCATCAGCCTAGCCCTGTGCAATTAGTCCTGACAGGGTCTTTATAAATATTGATTTTTAATTGAATAGACCTATAATTTGGCTTCCGGCTTCATACACAGACACACACACACACCTTGGAATATATTTTTCTTTAACTGTTCCCACTTTTCCAAAATGGAGTTCTTAGAATTATTATGTCCAAAATATTTTTTATTGCAGAGAAATCTGAAAGTCAAAGCTCCACTTGGATTCATTTGTCAATGCAAAATAATAAAAATAAATCAAAGTTCAGCTATCATGATGGCAGCAATCATTTCAAAAACGTCTCCTTTTAGCTTCAGGTTATATTCCTTCTTTATGCCTGACGGCACAGGGAAGTTGCCAGTTAAATTACTGCCCCCACATTGTCTTTTCTAAAGTTTGTATGACTGTATGGCCCATTTCCTGAGCAGCTAAGTTCCTCTTCCAACACAAGAAGAGAAATCTGGTACTTTGCTTTCTACTGCCTATAATTCAAAGTTTATTTGACTTCATTCAGCAGATCACTTTAGGAAAAAAACTTAGAGAATGCCTTTTCAGGGAACACAATTTCTACTAACTCCTCCTCAGTTTTTCTGTTACAAGAGAGACATTAGTACTATGTCATATTTAACAAAGCACTTTGTATGCATTCATTAATCATGCAGTGCCCCGGAGAGGCACATTATGTAATGTTTAATCTGCTCAGCTGAGCCTGTAAGTACAAGAAACCTCTCAAAATTTTATCAGCTTTACAATAAGAGGAGATGTATTTTAAGTACGATCAGGGAAAGCGACTGGTGGCTCTCTGTCCTGCAGGTGCCTCCTTCAGCAGCAGAATTGCCCCGCTGGAACAGGGCTGCGCTCACAGGCACAGAACCAATGCACTTCTTGCTTCTAGAAGCCACTGCAGAATTTTCAAAGGCAGCTTCTGGGTGCACAGGGGCTGATTTACAAAGCCTCTGGCACTTCCCTCCCCGGCCCTGTCCCCCCTCATGCCTCACTCACAATGGGGGACAGGAGCCTCGAGCAGCGCAGCTCCGCCGGGACAAAGCTCCTGGCTCAGCTCCCATCCCCTTCTGCGGGGATGTCGTGAGGAACCAGAGCTCTGGGACAGAAGGGACCCACGACAGGTGTCCACGAGCGGCTCACCCATGGGCTACCTCTGTCCGTGCTGCCAGTACAACCAGTCCTTGTGACTAAACCCCCAAACTCTGCAGCAAACCCCTTAATTCCCCCGTATCTTTGTGCAGGAACAGCCAGTCCTGACTCTGCACCGATGCCAGTGCAGGCTTTGAAGCAAAATCCATCCTTGGGAAACATTAAATGGGAAAAGAAGGCAGCTGTGAGTCCTAGACACAGGCTTTGCATTTCCTATGTCAAATAGGGTCCAAAAATGCTGATGCATTAATTAATATGTTGTTCTGAAGGATTTTTACTTAATATTCATATTTAGTGACTGAAACAGGACAGACAGAGGTATAGAATTCACAAAACAATTCATAGGAAAGAGCTCCTTTGCATCTTTTGTTTTATATCTTTCTTTTAAATATGTATTATGAGTAAACATTTTATACAATGGTATAAAAGCCTCCTCTTTCTTTTTCCTCCTTAAGACCAGCAGAAAAATTCTAAATTCACAACACCTTTGCTTCCATCACAGTCAACAGATACTTTGAAATCACCTTGACAGGGGGATATAAACGATATTTGTGTAGGAACTTGAAGGAAGTCAGTCTCTGCCAGCACCTCTGGAGAGGAGTCATTTGTACTGTCATGGCCACCTGCTCCCCTGCTCTAAAACACACAGAGCTGTTAGCAGTCTCCTTCAGATGCGGCCCTTCTCTTCCCAAGATCAATGCAGGAAAGAAATAAATAAAGACAGATCACCTTATAACTCACAGACATATTGCAGCCCAAAAATATTCAGATTTTCTAGTACGTAGGCCAGCTCTAATCAAATTCATCAGCACATACTAATGAATTAGGCTTCAACATTAAAACCACAATAAATCCAGTGGAACTGCTTCAAATCAAGCTGGTATCCAGCTGGATTTTTCTCTTCTGGCAAGAACCAACTTAAGCAGGATTTTGCTCAATGGTGTCCTGCAAGATGTGTCCATATCCTGCAATCTGTGTCCCTGTCCTGCCTCCGAGGAGTGAACGCGGGGAGCAGCGGAGGGAGAGGAAGATGAGGGCGAAGCACAGAGGTGGGACAGGCTCAGCAGGCACGGAAATGGGGCTGCAAGGAGCAGGGCTACTCGTTCACATGGGCAATCAGAAACTGGAGGGCTCAGGGCTCTGTCTGAGCTCCCTGCAGAGACCCCAAGTGCTGCTCAGACAAGAGCAGGGAAAGACCCTGGGCCAGGACTGGGCTCCCCCAAGCGATGAACACCAAAGAGCAGAGCCAACCCCAGGGCTCATGGACAGCAAAGCAGGAAACTGCAGCAGATCTGCACTGGGGACAGGGTGGGCAGCACTAAGGGGAGCTTACAGCCAGTTCCTTCCCTTCCTCATACACTTAGCTAGCGTTTTTTACCCAAAAAAATGGACACCCTGTCTCTAAAGAGCTGTTTCCTCACATGCATGCACATGTTGCAGGTTCAGGGTGACCTTTCAGCTATTATGTTTTTCTGAAAACTAATGGAGAGATAGTGAGCTGCCTTTTGATACAAACAGATCAAATTTAAATCATTCCTGATTTAGAAGTGGACAGCTCCCTTCGTTCCATAGAGCATACAGCTTTCCAGGAAAGAATTGCCTCCTTTAGGCTCTCTCCATTTCTTATATTCCCCACTGATCTCCCAGTTATCAATATTTCAGTTCCACTACATGAGAAGTTTCTTTGCCACTTGTGTTCTCTCCATTACCATGAATCCCTATGTAGTCTTTAAAACTTCCATTTTAACCAGTTCTCTATTTCAAAATGTCTTGCTTTGAAGGGTACAAAGCTCTTTTAAACACTCATTTTGTAGTTATGGACCTGCTTCCTGTATTGCTTTTATTATTACTTGGTACATTCAGGCAAATCTGGACAATAGAATTTAGCTATCAAGACAACAGAGCTGTATATTTAAAGCCTGCTATCTGTCCTACCAGTCTTAAAAAAAAAATCAGCAGGTTCACACTCATGAGCTAGTTATAAGAGTTTCTGCAGCTCTCCTTCTTGAAAGGATCTATTTAAATGTCGTATGACATCTATTTTCTCCCTGGGAATATCTTTGTAGTGTTTCATCTTTCTTTGCCATCAAAAAAAAGAGCTGGCTATGCTGCAAACCACTGGAGATTGCTTATTCTCAGGCTCCCTGGCAGCTGCTGGCCGGTTTCACGTTTTCTGACATCACTGAATCATAGCACCCTTTTTTACCATTATTCAACAGAAAGTTCAGTGAAATAGCTTAGGCTTTGCTAAGTTTCCTGAACTCTTATTGTTCATTTATCACTACACAACACCAGGGAGCTGCTGGCAATTAGCAAGAGCAGGAAATGAGGACACCTGAGCTCTAATCTCAGCCTGACACCGGCACACAGCAGGGCCACATTCTTTGGGGCAGGTCTGGGAAGGGTTTCTTCGGCATCAAGGTACCGGTGGATAATTTGTTTGGCAGGGGGTGTGCTTTAAAAAACTCACTGAAACAGTGAAAAAATATGAACCTGGAGTGTCCTCTTCTCAGAGAACATCATGTGAGGTCCTTGAGATCAGACATATCACAATGCTGACTCACAGTTATGCCACCTTTGCAGAGAAAAAAAGAAATAATGTAGCAATGTATATAAATATCTCTGTAAATTCTAGAGGCTGCGTGCTGGCCATCTATGCCTTTAGCATAAAGAGCACTTGCCCACATTACAGACAAGCTGCCTTCTTGTTTAAATAATTTATAGTAAGCCTGAAACACGAGACTTGGGGAATGGAGGTTGACCAGAGTTTAAAGCAAGATATGATTCTTTAATGCTGGACAGGGGAGAAGGGGCAAACCTGTGCCCAAATATGTAATATCAGATCAGCTACAGCCACCCAGCTCGGTGTCAGCGAGCAGGTTCTGCACCAGGTAGGGGCCCTCAGCAGGGGCTGCAGGATTGTACCTCAGAAAGCAGCCACTGCCCCTGTTCCCCCGGTGTTTTCCTGTGCTCAGACAGACACAGCCGTGGAGAGGAGGACTCTGCCCCAGGGAAGTATCCCCGGAGCCACCCAGCCTGGAGCCTGCCCCCATCGATGCCAGGCACTGAACCTGTCCCCAGCCCAGCCCATCCCTCCCACACCGCTGTGGATCAGAAATGCCACCCACCCAGAGCCTCCCTGCCCACAGGATCAGCCCAGGGCTCCTACACTGAACCCCACTGCAGAGCGGGGTGTCAGAGATCCCCCACGGTGCCATCAGCCATCCATTTCCACAATCACTGTTTTTTTCACTTGAGAAACACTTTTTCTTCAAAGCACTACACAGCAAGATTTTCTAAATTGGAGCTCTGGGACTTGGAGATCTCTTTGGTCATAGCAGCAGTGACAGAATACAAATGTGTCCGTTTCCCTGAGAGCAATTCGGGTACCAGCAAAGGAGAATTTCTGCTGGTGTGTCTGTTTATTTATTCCCCTTACCTCTTCCTTTTTTTCCTGTGCTGTTTGCACAATAGAACAGAGTGTTGTTGAACAGAATGATATTATAACCATATAATGTGTTACAATAAGCAGTCTGCAAAGAAAAACATCTTTGCTTTAAGAGATCACTTCCAAATTGTATAAGATGTGGTAGTGGATGTGCAGAAGCAGATTAACCTCTGGGAGAGAAAAGCAACCCACTTCACTTATAAACTCAATTTACAAATATACCTTTCAACATTTCATCTGGTGTTTGTATATACACACACACAAAAGCCTCACAGTAAACCAGCGTGCTGAACCTGTTATTAAATATACAAGCCCTCAGAAAATAATGTTTCAGGCCATAGAACAAAAAAAAAAAAAATTAAAAAAAAAATCAGCAACTAGAATGTGGAGAAACAAACCTAATTTCCCGAAGCCTGCCTCATTTCAGCCTTGCCCAAAAGCAGCAGGGACAGACTCCATCTCCTGCTCTGGGAACCTGCTGAGCTCAGCAAGGCTGTTTGGAGAACACCACTGCCCTGACTGGGGTGGTACCGGTCACAGAGAAAAGGGTCAAGATGCTACATCCAGGTAGCTCTACAGCCGCCAAGGGAAGAGCTCCCATTACCAGCTGTCCCAAATAAAGCAAGGCTCACCAGAATAGAGCAACCAGTTCCCAGCTGCACAAGACATCAAAAAAGAAAGGGGTGAAATTCAGTGCCGCTGAACTGCAAACACAGAATTTGTGGGGACCAGGGGTTTGATGTTCATTCTCACCCTGAATTTCTCACCCCGCTCCAAGAGAGTTTGCTCCCCCATTATGAATTAGGGATATGTCAAAACTCTCTGTGTGTGCTAAAGGCAACCAGGCTTCCAGATAATTGAATGAGCAGTGGCCTGGCACTCCTTGGAACGAATGCAGCTGAACAAGGGCTTTGTTGAAATGAGAAAGCCTAAAAGAGATTTGCTCAGATCAAGATTTAAGCTTTGTCGGACATGTTCACTGTGGCTCGGAGAGCTGCCCAGACAAATTGCAGGCAGCAGGGAGCTCTGGTGATTAGAGAGGGAAAAGGGGAAAAAACCGAAGAACAAGGAAACAAAATAAACCAAACCAGAATTGGAAAGCAACAGGCTCACACTGATGGTGTACTCACACCCAGCTGTGCCACACAGCCCAGGACACCTGTCCCCACTTTGCCCAGCCAGACCCACCCAGGGCCCCTTTGCCAGGTCTCGGTGACAGAGCCACCAAGGCACTGCCAAAGCAAAGGGGTGTGTATGCATTTCACCCACAACTATCTCTGGTTGCAGAGCTCGCCTTTCTACCAGGCAAAAAAGCAGCTCAGTGACCCAACCTTGCAACACTATCTGCATTTCCAGGATGTATCTTCTGTCTCAGGCAAGGATGGGTTGCAGGATGCAGCCTTAATTTGGCTTCACATCAAAAATAATAGCACTGCCGATTTCCCAAAGGTAAGCTGAGCTCCAGAGCAAGAACACCTCTGAACACAGGAGAACCTTGCCATGACCCCATGACTCTGCCCAGGCAATTTTTAGCAAATTGCCGTCCTTTAGTCTACTCCTGCCAGCTCTCCATTTACAACACTGGTGGGTCTCTAGTGAGATGCACAGCCCAGCTCCTGCTGAAGGCATTGTAGAGGATCTAGCCCAGAGTTCCCACCAGACTTCTCTGTCCCAAGGTTCGTTTCAGCTGCTTCCCCCATCCTCCTGGCCAGAGCAGGCAACAGAAACTCCCAGCAGGGCAGGGCACGGAGATGTGCAGCACTCGCTCCAGTACCACAGGTGGACTAAAGCATCCCTCGCAGGGTAACAAGAGGAACGGGAGGGGCTGCTTTGTTTTTGTCTGCAATATTCCAGCTCTTCCACTGCAATGAGCCACTCTCCCATCAGCCTTCCAATCCCCACACCTGGGAGCCCAGGTGCTGCCTCACGTTCCAAGGCACCAGGCCTGCCAGCCCAAAGGGGACCCCTCTAATTAGCCATGCTACACATGGAGCACAGGGTCCCCGTAATGGCTCAAACCTCACAGGACTGCATTTTAATTATGACTGTGTTAGAACAGAATCAGTTGCCTAATCAAGCTTAAATTAAATGCATATTTAGCAATTTTCATGCTAGCATTCCCAGAAATGCGATACTTGCACACTGAATTATTTATATTGTCTAGATCACCAGTATTTTTTAAGAACAAAACCAGAAAACCAACACTCCAGGAAGGCAGGTAAATAAATTAACCACACTTTTCTGAATGGCCATGGTTCCCCACTGCCTTGGCCGCCATCCTCTCAGAGTTCCTATAGCAAAATGAATGAAGAGCGTTCAAACCCTGTCAACCGAATTACTGCCAGCATTTCCAGCGTAAACATGAATGGAAGGATTCTTCTATTAACAACAGCCTACAGGTAAATATTTACTTTGTTTGCAAGGCTGGAGCTCCAGAGGGCAACTTGCTACAGCAGCTGCAGTAGTTAGTCCAAAAATAGCTGTTTCCCTGTTAGTGGGTGAGTTTGATGCTCAGAAAAGCTGCTGCCTGAAATGACAGAAAGAGGATGGGCGTGGCCGGGTGTTCTGCTCAGGGCTCCGTAAGCTGCTCTCAAGGACATGTCCTCATCTGTGCCCCACCCAGCAGAACAGCCAACCCGCAGCTGGACAATGAGCTTGTATGGAAATCCCCCTGATTTCTCGTGAATTTTACGAAGGATCACCTGACAGTTAATCAAATCGACCAGGAGTTTTGGTTACATAGATACAGACTTGGTAAAACATCCGAGTGCCCGCACAGGGCTTGAATTAAGTGTGTGCTTCAGCCTATGCACACAGAGATTGCTTTGCAGGGCCGAGGGTATCACACCTCTGCCCAAACCTCTGCTTGCCTTTGTCCCAGCTTGCCTGTCTAATAAGCCAGGATGACAGCACTTACTGGGCTGTTATGAAGCATGAATAATATTGTTTAATACTTCAGATCCCACAATAAAAGGTGATATGAACACCAAGTGTTGCTGTATCAACATAGCATTATACTATAGAAATAGTGAGTGTTATTAGAGTTGTACACAGGGGCTTTATTTTAATGCTGTGCAGTTTTCTGCTGAGTCTATTAATGATCAGCCATTACAGCAAAAATAAATTACCTTTCACAGCAGTTAAGTTTTTCATGGTAGAAGCAGTAGTCAAAATTTAACAGAAGCGACAGGTTGAATTCCCAGGGACACCTGAATTTTGTTCATCAGCTGCTTTTGACAAACAGCAACACAGAAAAAAAGAAATCAATGTAGTAAAGCTTTCACTGGAAATAGAATGATCTTATTTCAGTTATCCATCATATTTCCCACTAAAATCATTAAGAATGAGGGGAGCAGAGAAATCTGTAACGGGATGTTGGCAAAAGCACAAGGGGATCTTTTCTCCAAACTCTTAAAGCTACACAGCCTTTCCTGAAGCTTAATAAGGTATATTTTAATACTTCATGTTGATGCCAATCAAATCCCATTGTGATCAAAGCGTGGGTGAAAAGCTATATTTTCCCCAACATACGAATCATTAGTCAAAGTCCACTTCTGAAATTATTTTAACATTTTGAGGAGGTTTCAGATAAGAATGATTCATATTTTAAAGATCTTCCCTTAAACAAAACCCACACATGTACGTGACAGATGGTGTTAGACACATAGCATGTAACCTATAGTAATGTAACTATATATACAGACGTATATATCTTATCTGTGCATGATTTTAGAGATAAGAATAGTTTGCATCACGTGTATGGTTTGTCACAGGTCTGGCAGGGTACCTGAGAGCTGCAGAAAACTTGGACAAAGACCTCCGGTGTCAGGAGATTCCCAGGCAGCAGAGGTTTGCATCTGGCCTGTTCCCTTTCTACCCCGAGCTTTTGGAAGTCAGTTTTAACCAAGTCACAACGACAATTCACAGTTACAACACAGCTGACAGTGCCCAAGCAAAATGGTGCAACCTGGTGACTACCAGAGAGGAGCTGGGAGAGTGGCCTGGCCTCAGTGTCTCATTTAGATCATCCCAAAGCCCTAAATATGCAGCCTCCTGATCAATTTATCATTAGTTTTTCCTGCAGTTTATATACAGATTAAACCCACCAGCTGAGACTCAAGTCCAAAGGGAGATGTGAGACAGAGCAAATGGGACATGAATTTGGCTAACAGAGCAAACAATCCATGTAGCGAAAGCAGCTGAAATTATATCTTGACTCATTGTTGTTCAAAATACCAGAATATGCTAGTCCTGGGTGAGTGCCACACGAAGGACAGGAGGGTTGACTCCATTGCTCACAAACGAAGAGAGGCAGAAGACAATTTATGAAAAAGGGGCACTCACTGTTTTAATGCATCTAATCTTCTGTATGGCTGGTAAACATGTAAAGGAAATTTGGAACTTAATATTAAATAAGACTGCTTTTCCCAGAGTAAATAATAGATTAGTCTCTTAATGCATCAGAAAACCCATTCCAATCTTTTGCAGCTGTGTCCTTGGATATGGACAAGCAAAAACCACATTGGGACAGATCTATCCTAATGCACCTCTACTGGCATCAGACACCAGTGTGACCTGCAGTATTTAAGTGGGGGTTAGCCTAATACAGACTCACTCATAAGCCTGATTCCAATCCATTTTTGAGGAACACAGAGGCTGAGGCAGATGTCAGTGACATTAGCATCAGGCTCAGTAACTGAGTCACTGCATTTGATACAGGATCTACTTATAGCCCAGCTAAGATTAACTGGAACATGTGCTTACCTGTCAGACGGATTTTGCTACACAAACAACAATCACGCCTTCCAAACCACAGCGGTGACAAATGCCACCTCCATCTCCTCTGCATGTCAAGCAGCTGCAGCATTAGAACTAGCATCAAAATCAGCATTACGTGAAAGCAAAGTTTAAAATGCTGTCCTCTACTTGTTGTCTAACTGAAGTCTGTGCGCAGTAGTGTTTGTGATATATCTGCCATTTGCCTGACCAAAGAGGGTTTGTTTTTGTGCTAGTGGTACACTGCTACATTGCTATACACCAGAGGTGTTTCAGACTTACCTTTATTTATTAGTTAAAATTGGAGTTACTCCCCTAATCAGCATGTTTCCCCCTGCAAATATTTAGTGCATGCAACTCCATTACTTTGTTTCTTCCAGTTTTCCTTTATTTGAACCGTCTTAACTTTTTCAGCTTGTACAGGTTGATTTAATAAGTTCCCAAACCCTTGACAAGCACAGCTGCACCAGCCATTTGTGCATTCTCCTCAAGTGAATTCAGGGTGCACCTTTGCAGGCGCAGAGCAATTCCTGGGAACACAGCTGAAGTAGTAGCGAAGCCTTCCTGATTTGGTAAAGTAGTCCTACCCTCACATGGCCTTGCAAGATATAAAAACTTAGAAGGAAAACCTCTGTCAGATATAACGAAGCTTCAGGAGATTGAATTTAAATATGGAAAAAATAGAAGTCTGAACATCAGACTGAAATATTTAGTAGGAAGCAGGGTGAGTTCACTATCGAGACTTTCTTTAGCAAACCTGCATGTGTCAGACATACATTATCAAGCAGCCACACTTAGAAATTGCCATGAATATTCACCAGTTTTTGTCTGGACTAAATGATCAGATTTTTTCCGTAGAACACAGACTCACTCTTGAAAAGTTGGAAAAGCAGAAAATCTTCTAGAGGAGCTGAAACAAGGTTGGAAAGGATGTTGGTAAATGCATGGAGCTATTCTGCAATCAGCCCAACCTAGACTGCAGCCTCCCCTCCTGTGCAGGATTTTGGTGGACAGAGTAGCTGTCAGTGGCCTGAGCCAGAGCCCTGCCCTACCCTGCGTGTCCAAACATCTCAGCAAGACCTGCAGGAAAGGCTCCTTCACCTTTACCTACACGAGGCTGCTCATTCTGCATTTGCACCCCCACGAGACCACAGTGCTGGGGAAGCTGCTGAAGCCCAGGCAGCCCCAGGCTGGCAGAGGCTGCTGCAAGTCCCTTGGCAGGGGCCCTAAGCTCCTTATGCTGAGGGGACGCAGGGACTAAAGCACCGAAGCTTTTGAAATGTAATTAAAAATATGTTGTCTTCCAAATGACTTCGTGATCTTGGAATGGTTCTGGGAGCATTTAACTTAAACTGGGCCCTGTAAAAAGAAGACAACAAACTATAAAAAACTTGAAAAATATTAATGAGGTGCTGCCTAATTAAAGTCTGGATTAATTAGTAGACTGTTAGCTATTTGTTTGTAAATAGGAGACGTCTTCAGTACTGAGTGTGGTTCATTCAGTTACCACCAAGGCTAATACCAAAATATTTAACCAGGACTTGATCTTAACAGGCATATGTGGTTATATAAAAAAACTCTTTTTAAATTTCCTTTAAAGAAAAATAACTTTCTGTGAAGAGACTTCAGATAATGGCCAAATGCTGAAAAATCTGAAAACAGAAATGCTGTAAAATTACTCTATACGTATAATGTGCATATTTGCATTTTAAACTAATCTTGCGATTTCCTTAGAGGACCTAATGCTGATAACACACAAATTTTACATAATCCAAAAGCATCCAACTATTTGGAATGGCTTTCTCAATACATACTAAAGATGCTGCTGAAGGATGTGTGCCAGGACCACAGATTGCTGGACACAGATTTTTTTGTTGTGCATACGACTTCTCTGATCTGGCACTTTGGATTAGATATTAGCATAGGGAGCATAGAACGGGACTGTCATATGCTAGTTCCTGCACAAAAAGTAATTTCATAGCTCTCTGTAAATCTAATTATCTGACTGTGCTTCCCAAAGAGAACTCCAGCTTTTACTGCGTTGAAGAAAAGGCAAAACTGCCACTACTGCAATGTTATTTTTGAGCAGACAGGCTGACACAGAGATCACCCCTGAATGCTGCCACTCTCATTGCCTTAGTCCAGGCTGGTTTAATAACACCAGAAAATGTTGTATTCATATTCATAGTAAAGCTTTTGAAGAAAGTACATTTCACTTGTTAGCCAAGTGACTGTATTAAGGACCCAACTGGTAGAGCCTGAATTCGGAAACAACTTTTGGAAACAAAAGGGTTTTGGTAACAACTTTGGAAGGGTTTCAAAACCAGGACAATGACTTCCATCAATATACCCTTAACTTGGGTTCTTTTATCACTAAAACAACAGAGGGGCTGAATTTGACTACAATGAAGCAACTTCCCAACATAAGAGGCGGAAAAGCAACCATAATTTTCTGCCTTGAAACTCCCTAAGCACAGGACTGCTCTCGCAGGAGAGGAAGAGGAATAAGCTTTAGGTGCTACTGTGCCTCAGATGTCCCAGAGCTGCTACAGTGGCCTCTCTGGGATCCTTTCCACAGGAAAAAGACCAACACTTCTTTTATTCTGATGGATTACATTGAAAGTTGGCAGCTAAAAGCTTACAGAAGTTAGTCCAAACTGTTCTGTGCAGGGTGCAAAGGGTCCATGTTTGATTTTCCAGAAATGTTAAGGATCCTTAAGGTAGAAAACATTTCCTTGACACATTTCCTCCATTAGTCTTAAACCAAGAACAGCCAGAACTCCCACAATGGCCTCTGATGGCACAAGGCTGACAACCTCCTGTAACCTCAGCCTTGCCCTTAAAGTAGCACTCACCACTTCCCAAAATAGAGCATGTGAGCAGATGTATGGGAGGAAAGAGAGCAAACATCTGTCCTGCTGGAAATGTAAATCCTCCATACCCACCCCCTGCCAGTCTGCAGCTTGGCACCAATCCGCCCCAGCTCCCGCAGCACGTGGGTGGACACAGGAGCAGCCCGAGCCCAGCCGCCCAGCCACAGCAAAGGGCTCCACCCTGGATTTTGGGGAAAGCAGAGCACAGGCACGGCCCAAGGGTGCTGGTGCTGCCTCCTACGTTACAGACCCTAAGTAAGCAGGGCTTAGCTGGGGGTCCCAGCTCTGCTCTACCAAAAGAGCATTTGCCAGTGGAAGGGATGAACAGCTGGACTGTGCTGTGCCACGTGTGCACGGGTACCACGTGTGCACCCCAGGATTTGCTCCATTGTTTGTGACATGCAATAAAACTGAACAAGTGCAAGAAGTCACGGGAGTGCCAGAAGGAAAATCCTAGCTGTTACTTTAATTGAAAATGTGCTTGTTTGCTATGTTCTCTGCTGGCAGCACGAGCATTTTAAATAAAACATGACCAGTAATTTATTTAGCAAGCAAGTCTTTGAAAAGTTCTTTTTCCACAGCTCTTACTAATTTATACCAGACAAGATTAACCCTCCTTTCCCTCCACACGTCCATATGGTTGAAGTGACGGGGGGCAAGATCCACATTAAATATTTCTCTAAAATACAACATTTAGACACATCCCTAGCTCTGTTCCACCACCTGACTGCCTCAAAGAGCTTCAGGAAAAATGCGATCTGGCCAAGGATTCTCTCCTTTGCTCCTAAGATTCAGTCTGAGTCTTCTCCCAGTCAATGCTCTTTCTTCAGGAATATATATTATTCATTCTACAGATTGTGGTGCTGATGCAGTGACTGTAGAGCGCAGACAGCTCTGCACAGCTGCAGCTGTTCAGCTGAAATTCGGTGAAAGATTCCATGCTGCCCACATGAAGTACTCACACGTGCACTGACATAAAGTACCTGTAACTCTGGATAACCCACCGGAGTAAAGGACAGGGCTCCTGTGGTACCTGGTGTTGTCCTGAGTTTTGCAGTTTCTCAGTGTTTTCTCTTTACTGTAATATTTTCTCACACTTCTTCTCTAAACATGGCCATGGTTTCCTAACAACTATCTATGTTTTGCTAACTGTCTGTGTTGTTTATCAATTTGCTATACTGCATGGAGAAATATGATAGACAGATGCTTTGACCAATGGAATTGAGAGGTGGTGATTTCTACCTCCAATCCACGGTGATTTGTAAAAACATATAAATAAAGACAGAGGGTTCTGCCCTCTCTCTCCTTTTGCCCTCTCCGTTTGCTGTCTCTGTGTGGTCCTTTATTTGGCTCTCCTTTGGGCTCCTCGGCCTAGCCGGCCTGACCCAGTGCTACAACCTGGAATCATTCCTGAGAAGTTTAGCCACAGCTCTGTGGGTGGGTTTGCTCTGCCAGGGGGGTTTAAAGCAGATCCTAAGTCTTGGTTTCAGTCGTTCCCTCTTCCCACACCCGCGGGGAAGTGTGAGCGTGTCTGTGTGCTCACAAACACTTTATATATGGATTAAATCTGTCCGTGCAAGACAGGCATACACACAAACAGTGTTTGTATACACATCATTTTCCATGGGAAAAAGAAATAATCATGAGGAATCAAAGTTTTTTAAAAAAATAAACCCATACGTATTCTAAGTCTATTTAAAGCAGTCCAAAGTAGTCTGTTTATCCTTCTTCAAAATGGCACCAATTTCTACAATAATGGCCACAGTGGCCAGCAGTTTCTTTGGCATTTACAGTCTGGCTCATTTTCCATTTTTGTTTTCTATCTTTCCAATATTGCTATCTAAATATATGCAGCCTTTCCTCTGCTGAGGAGAAACCTTAATATTTTGAAAATTTTATGATAATTTTATGCAACAATAAGGTTAAGTCATTGCAACTTAACCTTACTGCATCTTTGGAGATGCACATTTTATTGTGTAGCCTTGAGCCTTGGTATAACAGCAATAATTCTTTGGTTCAATCACAGCAGTTTTTTAACTATTTAGTAGAACTTCAGAAACTTCTTCCTGTCTTTGACCAAAGTCTCCACTTTGGTCAGCTGAGGGACAAAGTGTCAAAGGGATGATAAAAGCACATGTGTCTATATATACATATATATATATACCTGCACACATGCACAAAATAGATGTACTTTTATATACTATGTTTATATAGTTATTATAGTTTATATTTATACAGTTAGATAGTTTATATAGTTATTAAAGAGCAATATTTATAAACTGCGTCTCACTTTTTGCAGCATTTCTTTTCAGATCACGTTTTGGGAATGTGTAAGAGCCAGTTATTTGGGTTTGTGTTTGTCGTAGCATATTTCATACAAATTTTAGGAGCAGGTGGTAAATAAACTGAAAATAGAAATGTATAAAACTATAAGCAAAAATGTGGTTGGAAGTCAGAACTGTCACCAAGAAGAGCTCTCCAAGATTTGGACTCACCTCCCACTCCGCAGAATGGCGCAGGTCACAGTACTCACAAAGAAAAGAATCCTTCAAGGTACTTAAATTTCACTTTAGAGTTCAGATTGGGTAGAGAACTGTAAAGACTTGAACAAAAAGAAATCCATTGAGCCCTAGGTCTTCCTGCGAATAGCCCATGTCTCATCTACCGATTCTTGGTTTTCTGGGAAATGTCAATTTATTTAAGCCAGTTTCATGGAAGTGTGTATCTCACTGAAACTTTTTCTTTTATAACCACTCTAAACTTTCCAAGCTTCCTCTTATGAACCCTGTCTATATCCTTAACCGTGCTCTTTGTGACACTTCTCTGAGGTGAACAGAGAGCCGGTGTGTGCACAGACACAGCACGGCTGATTGCTGCTACATTTCACTGCAAGGTACTTCACCTGGAGCAAAACCAGACCTGGGAAGTTCAAGCAAACCACCAAGTTCAGAAAATCCCGCTGGGAAGGACAGCATGTGAACACCTTAATAATAATTTCAACTCTGATAATGTTCAGGAAGAAAATAGTTATATTAAAGAAACCCCAACAATCTGACAGCCCAAGACAATATGTGCTTTCAGAACCAGGTCAATGAAGATCTCAGTCAAGTCTTGACTAAACCAAGAGGCAATTTGAGGACCTAAAGCCAACAAAAGGAAGCTGAGTTGTCTCTGTGGGGGTGTCTGAGTTTCCCAGTGTCCAAAGGCAGGCGGTGCAGCCCAGCTGGGGAGAAACAGCAAAATACATTTTCAGCCAGCTGCACTTGGGTACCAGGGTGCCAACGTGAAACATCATTTCTCCCAAAAAGTCTTTATTAGCAAACACAAGCGCACTAAATATTTAAGACACAGTTACATGACCTACTCCTTAATGCACAGGGTGAGCAGAAAGCAGTGCCCTGATCTGCGGAACGTGCCGCTGGGCTCGGTTTAAGGATGGCTGAGTAGCAGCCGAGATACAGCAGTGCTGGGCACTGGTTATTCCGCAGCACAGCAGGGGTCATATTTAACAATAATGGAACTACAAGGAGGCCCATCTTTTCTGTGCCTTCAGTTTTATTGTCTTCAGTAGCTATTTACAGGGAAATGGTTGTGGAGAAGAGGGTTCAGCTCTACTCAAAAGACATTGTGCAAAGCCTGGTTTAGGAAAGACTAAATCTCATTGTAATCTCACCAAACTCCAGTGCATCTCCACTGAAGGCTTTATAGCTGTGTAGCATAAAACTAGAAGAGATCAGCAGTAAGGATCGCATTTAGAAATTAAAAGGAAAAGAGGAGGTAAGAAAAACATCATCCATCTCTTCTGAAGAATGTTTGTAAAATCAGGTGGGTTTTACACTCTAAAACAAGTAGCTACCAACTCAAAATGTTATATTTGAAATGCAGTGTTATTTTAGATGCACTTTGTTGGCGAAATTGGTGGGGATGGACTAAGAAGAGAGAAATTCCTGGATCTATGCCTCCCCCAGACATTTCCCAGACATCTGAGCGCCCAAAATATACACTACTTTCTGTTATTTGATTCCATGACAGCAACAGTTCTTTCTCGACAGCTACTGTGTTCAGAGGCAGCAAAATCCCTTGGTTCCCTCCAGGCATCCAGCCCCCACCCTCATGCTGCTGATACCCAGAAAATAAACCTACTTATTGCGCCCTTATTGATTCTGCAGAGCTACAACATCTTCGGGAAACAGAGTCTACAACTCGAATAAAGATGATCTGATTAACTCTGCAATTGTACTTATTGCTACTAGACCCCTTTTCTCTTCCTAATGGGGTTATTGATTTGGAGTTTACAGCAACTTAAATGTAACAACAAGACATGCTGTGCCCAGAGATAAAGCAAAGAAAGAAATGTTGGCTTTCAACAAGGAGGACAAAAGAATACTTCTCTGAGCATATCAATGGAGATAGAACAATTTTAAGTGATTTGTTAAGTATTTTCCTGTAAAACCCAGGGATGCACATATTTGGTGGTGTTCCAAGGGACAGAGTAGCTTTCATCTGATGCAGCAGCAGGTCCGTCCCTGACCACACTCCTGTCTCCCCTCAGGATAGTTAATCCTGGTTTGCAGCAGCCCTGGAGAGAGGCCTGGCAGGGAGGAAGGATGCAAGGACTGCCCGTGGACCAAATGTGAGGTTCTTTGGGCAGCAGAGGCCAGTGATTGAGACCAGCACAGAGAACACAAGCCCATCACCTTCCCTCTCCCATAAATGAGATTTGCAGAAAATCCAAGACCTCACAAATAAAGGCACACGTAAGGAAAACATACCCAGATTTAGCAATTGACATTGTTATTACTGACCCCCGTATTTTTATTTTTTAAATAATTGCACACAATAGCACATTACCGGAACTGCCTTTGGAGTAAGGGACAACAACCAGATTGTACAAATTTTGTAGCAGAAAACCACAAATTATCCTCAGGGCAGATACTCTGCAGAATTGTTACTCTGTGTAGAATTTGTATTGTTTTGCAGAGCAAAAATTCAGACTGGTTACTAAAGGAAAAAAATCCTTCTCCCCCTGAGAAGGGCGAGAACTGCTGCAATTCATGGAGAAAGAAAAAACCAAAAACAAACAGGTAAACAAAAACCAAAAACACGAAACCCCCTACCTTGAAAATTATGCATTTACCACAAAAAATACCAATCTCCAGTCCAGTTCTACAGATCAGGACATGTTGAAGTGTTTCTCTGAATTAGGATGGGGCCATTTACCAGAAATGCAAAGCAGCCCTTCTGTTTCAGCTACCATGAAAGAAAAAGTTAACATGGACATCACGAAAGTTTGAAAAAATGGGTAGAAAAGTTCAGAGGCATATTAAAGAGGAGTTCAGTGCTAAAACCTGAGCTTGCTGCAGAAGTCTCAGCTGAATGTTAATGTCAAGAACCACCTATTTGTAGCGGAACAGCACACACTGCATTGAACAGCCTGAGGTCCAACCCCTAAATAAAAGGGGGCAAAAAAGGGAAAGAAAATAAAAGTGAACAGTTATTGATCAGCTCTAGGGGAATTGCTGGGAAGAAAGACCACACACACAAAGTAGGCAGCTGAAGGCTACTGGGATTTCAATTTTAAGATACTTATTGTACCACTTTGTAGTTTCAATTAAAAGTCCATATTAAAAGGATTAAGAGTGGTGTAAGTGACAGATCTGCTAAAGTAGATGTCTACAGGGAAGCATTAGCAAACAACTGGGTGTTCCACATGGATTCACACCAGGCCTGGCATCCTCACCACTCTCAATATAGAAATAAATATATATTCTACTAGCAGGGAATTTACAGACTGTACAGAGGACAACACGGCAGTAAATTAGGATGGAAAGAGGCCAACAGAGTGGCCTGGATGGCTTAAAAGTTTGGGCTCTTTCCAACAAAATAGGTTTCCATAGAGCCAAGACACAAAGGTCTATGTTTAGGAAAAACAAGAATTCAGCATGAGAAACTGCATCCTAGAAAGCAGAGTGGATAAAGGATTTGGACAACAAAAAGAACAAGGAATTAGTTAGGCATTTCCAGTGGCAAAGCCATCTGATATCATCCCTGAGTATACGAATCCAAGAACAATGTCTGGGAGTGCAGATGAAATTTGAGTTCACCATAGGGCATTGGCAATAACCAGTTCCTGCTTCAGATCCAGTGCTAGGGAAAGACTCGTGATAGCAGAGAAAAAAAGGTACAAAAGGGTTAAGGGAAAGAAATAGCCCAGAACGTTCCCAGTCCTTTGTGCCACAGGCAGAAGACAGCCACAGTTGGCCCACAAGGAAGGAAGGTGCACAACAAGGACAGGCAAGTGAAACCTGAAGCCAGACAAAATCAAATTAGGACAAAAAGTCCTCTGGTCTGAGGCCTGGGAGAACTGACTTGGGAAATGCAAAGGGAAATGTGGATTCAGCACCTGCTGACATCTTCAGAACACTTTCTAGGGAACCCATTTCACAGAGCAGATTACAGGCTTAGTATAGACATAACTGGGACCTGTGAGGGTCTACAGAGCTTTTTATTTGAAAATGTTTCAAGCCAAGAATTGCAATTTCCTCTTCTTTTGTAACTGTTGAGATAAAGAGTTCTCAAACCCCCGTGCTACAGTTTTCAAGAATACCCAGTGTGCAATAAGGAACTTCAAACTCTTTCCTCTCCCTATAATGGCTCAAATCCAATCCACCTAATGTGAGGCACCTTCTGTATCTCCAAAGTTAATAACATAGCCAGAAATGCCAGTCCTGGGAGAAGAAAACTCTCTCCAAATAGCATCTCAAATCTTAAAGGTATTTTCAACACATCTGTCTTTTCTAAGGAGAGGTTCTACAAGTCTCCATTTCTATCTTAGGTCCCTTAAGCAGAACTGGTTCTGTGCTAAAGGTGCTTGGGCCAGGCTGGCGACCTCACTGTGATTTTTGTAGCTATAACTTCCTTCTAAAGACTTTTTCAATTGAAGTCAACTATTTCCATTTCATTTTTAACCCTTGTGTAATGATGTTTTTCCCTTCACGATGCTCCCCTCTGCATTATTAATTTCAACATATGATAGTGTCTGCTGTTAAAATTCCATAATAAATATTATTGCCGAGTGCTGATGAGCAGATGTTAAGCAGCATTTAAAGATTACAGGACCAAGGTAGGTCAAGTTATTTTAGTTCTCTCTGGAATCTAGAAAGCTCTTTTAAGCTGATTTTATGACGAACCCGATTGCCTGCTTTCATTACTAGAAATTCACCATATCTAATCCCCTTGTTCCATGTAGCAGAGTGTGCTGAGTGACACATGAGGGTTTCTCTTTGTCCAGCTTAATCAACCAGCTGCAGTTGCATTCAATCACCTTTCCTGGTGAATGAGCCTTCACTCGCTGCAGCTTCATCTCGAGAATAAATTGGCACCCACGAGGAGCGCAGGAATGCTGATGGTTGTGCTGCAATGTTGATTCAGACCCACAATAATTCTCTGTTCGCATCAGCGACCAGGATAAACGTAAACAGTTCCTCTTAGTCCAAAAGTGATGGGAGATAATGCAAACTAATTCAGCTTGAGGCTGAATGGAGCAGTACCTGACCTGAATGCCAGGGTTTCTGGTGGAGCATCTGATCAAAGAGAGTTCAGAACCCCTGTGGCTGTGTGAACCTGTTTGTCCTGTCAGCAGCCACAGGGAAGAGGGGGCACCCTCTAAAGGACACCTGGGCAAGGCAGCTCAGATACAGAGGGCAGAGCGGATGCCCAAAGCACACATTCCTCCTGTTTGGAAACTAATTTATGTGACCTGCACCCAAAATCTCTGTTTTGGGGTGGATTGCACGCACCAGATCCTGCTCAGGGACTGTCACTGACTCCCTCCTTCCTCTTTTAATCGGTGTTCAGTTCCCTCCTAATTTTAGTTCTTGGCACCTGCAGTGGTTAAAGACTACAACGACATGAGCAGCTTCAACAGGGAGGGCAGAAAAAAGCTGTAACTGGTACCACCATCCTGATTTTTGCACTCGCGGGAAGTGTGGGTGTAAGGGTCTTTCAGGGGACTCAAAACCTTTGGATAGACAAATCCAGAGGAGCTGTTAGAGCAAGAGTTGGAAACTGACTCTCAGTAGCCATCAATAGTCACAATGAAGTTTCCTTTTTCTCAGCAGCTGTGTGTGTTTAGAGGAAGACAGAAGACAGACATCAAACCCAAATTGTGTGCATTTAAGTATGACCTCTGCAACAATTATGGCAGCAAAATATAGCGCAAACTAGAGCTTAATGGCTCTATTCAAGTACTTTTGTCTCTTAAGGGACTGTTTCAGAAACACAGCTGAACTCAGAGGCATGGGCTTTGATTTCCTTCCCCCATCCTTCCAATTCAGAAAATAATTTAAATTCTGCAAGTGCTAAATTGACCTTGCACTCTCCTCTGCTTGCCTGCTAACTACTTTAACGAGTGGTGCTTCCAGCCCTTCATAGCACACCCAGAACAAACAGTGATGCAAATGGGAACTGATAGGATCAGAGAGCTTTACCCGACCATCAATTTCTGTATAAATCCAGATGGGACATCACCAGGAATTCTGCAGACAGGAGATGACCCAGAGCCAAGACCAAGGCAGCGCTAATAAATCTTGCTGTTGTCATGTTGTTCTGTTACACTCCCATCCTTTTTGAGGTTTAAAATATTACAACAATTCCCATCTGGGGCAAGGCCCAGAATGTAATTTCATTCTCTTCTAATGCTCTCAGCTGACAAGGCTGTCAACAGGCAAGTCTCAGTCACTGAAACCAATGTAGTTTCAGTGACCCAGCAACAATTCACAATTCAGAGATAAACTATGCATTAGCAAATGCAATATACCTTACCTAATTAAATCAACTTACAGTTGTCACTTAAGCATTGATACTGCAACACAGTACAGTGATTTTTTGGGGGGGGAAGCAAGCAAGGCTCTCTAAAAATCCCCCACCAGTCTTGATTTTCTACTCCAGATGGATTTTCAAAGTCTTATTTGGAATTCACCCTGTTTGTTACACAATACCCATGTACACTGTTCTTAGAGGTATACTTTGATTAAACAAAGATTTATGTCTTTTGTTTCGAATTTGTATTTTTCAAAGCCAAAAAGCATACAGAAATGTTTTACTAATGTCTGAAATGCTGCTCAGAGTACACTCAAATAACAGAGAGCTCATGTAACTGGATTTGTGCTGTGCACAATTACAAAAGCATTGCTAATCCACGAGGATGCAGAGGTATCAAAGGGATGCTGAGGAAGTGCCACAGCAATGTTTTAGGATCAAGTCATCTCTGTCAGCTCTTCGAGACACACAATTTATAAACAACTGTTATCAAGAGCCTTGTATGCTTAGCAGAAAGGAGAAGGCAGTGCTGTGGAACAACTTTCTGGGAGTACTTCCCACATGAACAAGTCCTTACTGGAAGTTAAAGAAACCCTGGGATGCAGCACGTTGCATATTGCAGAGTCCAGTGAACAGAGGCACTAAATCCAAAGCCCTCTAAAGCCAGTGGGTGGTTCCCAGAGCTTTAGCAGATTCCTGATCATCCCATCACACACTCAGTTCCCTGCCTTTCTGAACGGCAGCACACAGCTCCTGAAAAGCAGCTGAGATTAGCAGTGGAGGATCATTTCTCAATACCACTAAAAAATAGGAATAGCTGAAGCATCTTTATCAGTAACATATCCCCAGGAGCACACAAGAACCATTTGCAAGTCTCACAAGGGTTTCTACAGCAACACTCTTTCACCTTGGCATTTAATTCAGATTGCTCCAGAGCACCTCTGTCTGCATCTGGAAAAATAAATGATGGTCCTTCTGGTAACAAAAAGGGGGTTGTACCTGCATCCCTCACAGGACAGGAGAATGAAAAAAACCCCATGTTTGAATCCAGTTGGTGCAGTCCAGCCTCCCAAAACACAAACCTGACTTTTTGCCAAAGTCCAGGGGGAAGATGGTTCTTTGTTGTGGTGTGCTGTTGGCCAAGTTTCGGTTTATCTCATGGCCAGGCACTGCTGCCCCCTCCTCCCCCCACCCCCGGTATCTGTTTTCCCCCCACGGAGAGCTCTGTATTGCACAATCCTACACCAAGCCCGCCAAATTCAAACCCCGCAGAGCTCCCCTATTGGATGTTGTACCCTCCCCTCGCTCCCTCGTGTCTGTATTTATGTATCTATAAGATGCTGTGCCAGTGCTTCCCCTGGCACAACCCCAGTGCCGAATAAACCATCTGAGAACGCCCCTCCGCTTGTCTCTCCTTCTTCAGCGCGCCTGGACCATCACTGGACTAGGTGAACACCTACTGGAACTTCACCAGCCCTCCCGCACCCCCGGAGCAGCCTGGTCAGCCTCTGGAACCACGAGTGGATGGCCGGTGCCTCCACCGGAGGCATTGTGGCAGTGCTTTCCATATCTACAATGATATTTCCAACATCCACTGCTGAATTCAGACACAGCTTTTCCCTCACCTCACATACTGCCATGGTCACAGTTTCCTTCCACTTCTCCCCTCAACAGCTTTATGCTGTTTCAAACCCTTCCCTGTCTTTCTTCAAGTGCAAGAAGTCTGTTACCATGAACAGGAAAAATACCTTCATAAAGAGATTTGCTACCTCTTAGCTCAATGAACACCACTGAAATTTACATCCTTCAAAGGAAAAACAAGTGCATGAATGACCAGCCTTTGAATTTAAGCACTGAATGGAAAAGCAGGACACGAGCCAAGAGATATTAGCAAGATTCTGCTATTACCCTTTACAATGAAGGTAGATTATTTTTATTTTCAATTCCCATCCTCAGTTGCCAGAAACTTGCTCCAAGGGTTGGTGCAGAATGAGGGAGACAATGTCTGACACAACCCATCCACCAAAGATGTTGCTCCAGGATTTAGTCTGCAAATGCCAAGCAACACTCAGTTTCACACAAACACTCAAGGAAGATAGCAAAGCTAATATTTCAATTAAAGCAATAAATCTTCCACCCTCTCTTGTTTTCTGAAATGGCTTGGTATTAATTCTCATCTGCAATTTTTTTTGCCTTATCAGAAAAGGGACCTGCTCATTTGGCAGTGATAGTTACTGTACTCAGCAACTGCTAGCACATTCCCCCTTTTAACACATATAACCCATCCCTAAAAACTTGCCTTCTCACTGTGTCCTTAAAATTACTGAGTGAAAATACAAAAAAAAAAAAAAAAAAAAAAAAGGGAAGACATAACAGACTCCAGTGATTCAGAGTAACCCGCTCCAGCTTGTGTTTTTAAAAATAGCTTTTAAGTCACACCAGATTTTTTTGTTTCATTTTTACCAGCATGTTCAGACTTGTCTCAAGCAGTTTCCTGTTCTTCTCCCATTCAAGTCTATGGAAATTTTGCCTTCAGTGTAATCAGAAAATCAGGCATGTTCAGTCCTAGTAAAGTAATCAGAAAGACATTAAGGGCATAGCCTAGCGAGGGCACCACTTCACATCTCCAAAGTTTCTTTACAGTCATTCTTTTTCAACTCTACCCATGGTGAAATACAGAACAGATGTCACGGAGTTTCTGAGACCTCAACAACACCTTGTGCTAATTCAGCTCACGGATTTGAACAGGATTGGAAGATTAAAATCATGGCTACAGCCTTGAACAGGTCCTCCTCACAGCTCCCTGTAAATGCCAGTCCCAGTCTCCAGGGGTGAGCAGCTGACCCCTGACCCATCAGAGGGCAGCCCCAGGCCCAAGAGCCATGGACCAGCCGCCTCTCCTCCCCTCCCAGGGGCTGCCAGATGTGGCCCGTGGCTGTTCTCAGCCAGCCCCCTCAGGCTCTGCTCCATCCCAGCTGAGGAGCTCTGCCCCTCCCCAGGCTCTGTGTGCATCCTCCTGGTGCACACAGAGCCCCGCCAGCCTTCAGGCAATTCCCACAACAAACAGGCTCGTTGCTATTTTCAGCAGGGGCCACTGTCATGGCTTGGACTCACGTCAAGGCAATATTTTTCTTATGTTTTTTCCAAATCCCAAGTGTAGGGAAGAAAGAAAGACATTATCCCCATCGTAGTTTGTTCAAACTGATGTGCCAGGTCTTGAATTAACAAGTGAGAGCTGCATTCTGTCCCAAATACTTTGTCTAAAGCTCTTCCAAGCTGACCTGTGCAGTCAGCAGTGCCTGAGTAACCATAGCAGCACATTTGAACAATGCCAAATCCTTCTGAGCAGAGCCTGGAGCTGCTGATGGACGTGAGGAGGGAGCTGGATCCGCTGTTCCCCGAGACCAGACTGGGAGTGGTGATGGGCAGGTGAGAGTGCTGGCACAGCCTCAGCATTAACGAGGCAGCACAAGTGAAAATGGGGAACAAACCAGCTCTGGGAGCCCCCTGGATTGTCAGATACCTGTGCCCTCCACAGCTGCCCAACCAGCCATTTGTGACCACTCCCCTGCAGAGCCTTACACCTGCCAGTGTTCCACCTGACAAGAGCCCCATCAGACCAGAATTCAGAGGCACATCCTGGCAGCTGTTTGCCAGTTACATGAAATTACACTTGATGCAGAGAGGTATTTACCTACCGCAATTATCCCTGGAGCTGGAAGCATCTGCAAGACCTTAGAAGCCTTGAAAAAGCTAATTAGTGCACTGCCATAAATAATTTGATCTCTTAGGAGGATATGTACTCTTTACACAGTAAGTAACCCTTTTCTTTAATGGCAAAAAAGGAAGATTTGCCCATGTATATCTCTATTTTATTATAGGTGTTTATCAACCATTTATAATTTGCCATAAAGAAAGGAAAGAAAAAAAGAAGAAAGAAACCCTGGTCTAAAACACAGCTTATTCCTGTGAGCTACAACATCCCTGGAAAGCAAATCTAGGTCTGTCCTGTTTTGTCAGAAACAAACATCTCCTGCAGGGAACTCCCACATAAAATTAAAAGTCAGTGCAGATCACTTCTCCCAGACCCTTTAGCAGCTGCAGAGAGAGAACAAAGCTGCACAGGACAATCTCTTCCCAGCTCTGCACCAGGGAGGAGGCAGCTGCCTGCTCTGTGCCCTCCGAAATGGGAGGAAAACCAATTGCTGCCTGACACGGGAGAAACAGCCACTCTGGAACCACAGCAGGACAGGACATCATGTTCCCCACTGCAAATCAACCGCCAATACCAAGTAAAATAAAAAGAATTAAATGAAAGGAAAGTTATAAATCCCCTGCTTAGCTGATGTTGTTACCCAGAAATTTTAACACGCTGTTTTTAATACACGAGGTTGCCCTTTAAAGAGGTTTCCTTTCATCTGGTGAGGTCAGCAGAGCAATCTCCAGTAGTGGAGATAAGCCTGGGTGATGAACTCTGTTACAGTAACATAAGCATTTAAAGTTACTCATAAGCTGGTTTAAGTGTTTTGAAAGACAAAATGTAAAAGAGCACCTTAAACACCACCTAAATCCCCCTAAGAAATATCCACTGTTACTTGTCTGAGTACTCGTTTTTAAAAGGCACTCCAGAACTGCTGCTGGGAACAGCTCGGTGACATGAAAACCAGGGCAAACCTCTTGCAAACTCCTCTTAGCACAGGAGGGAAGCACACCCAGTGCCACAGTGGCCCCAGCCAGCCCTGTGTGAGGTCAGCTCTGCCCCTGAGGCTCAGGACAAGCAGTGAGGGAACAAGTAGGTCCCAGGGATGATTGCTCAGCATCCTTCACGTGGCAGGAGCCCCTGGGAGCAGCAGTGCCAGGAGCTGAACTGCCCGGACACACGTGCTGGGAGCTGGGCAGGTGAACCAGAGCATCTCGAATAAATATAACTATTTATCTCACTGGCATCAAGCCATCAGGGAGCTTCTGTATTTGAAGCTTTGCCAAAACATCAGCCCAGGCCTCCTGTGGAGAAAGGAACGGCCCCTTGAACTCCTTGTGCAAATTTATACTTTTCTAAGTGCAGCCTTTTAGAAACAGCTATAGCCAGGGGGGCAATTAATTCAATTCTTTCCAGGAGGTTTTTAGCTCTGAAAAACTCATGTATTATTTAAGCCTCACAGCTAACCATGAACATTATCAAGGTCCAACTTTCTCTTTGTGAAGGGGAAAAAAAGATCCAGAGACCTTTTGGTAAAAGATCTCTGGAAAAATCCCACATCACATTCAACCCCCACCCCAAATTCCCTGGCTACCAAGAGAGATCTTTCGTTCCTGGAGGGAGTTTAGAAGCACCTGACTCTCTCCAGCAGCAGGGCCCTTGCTGTGTCTTGCCTCAGATTTCTATAGCAGCATTGAGGGCTCATCATGTATGGCAGAAGCCTCAGCCAGACCAATGTCTCTTTTTAGGGTTTCTGCACTGCTAGCAGGATTCAGGATGATGCAATAGAAGACTGATCTTCCCTCCCAACCTGGGTAATTAAAATCAGCTGGATGAAGAATGCTCACACACAGAGTCAGGTGCCATTAGCAAAGAGGAAATGAGTCTGATCTATAGTTACAGCAGCATTTTTTTAGAACAGCCATCACCCTGACTGAGAAAGTGCCAGCTTTAAACACAGAATACAACACAGCAGCTCCACTACTGACCTGTTTTTCACCTTTGGGAAAGGCCTGAGGGAAATCAGACCTCTGAAGCAAAACAGAATCAGCTTCTCCCTGGCAGTCTCATGTATTCACATGCTGGGAAAATGTGTGTAAAAATGGGGCTAGAGCTTTGCTGATCTTCCCTGCATTTCTGGGACCTAAACCAACAGTTCAGTGAGCAAGTGCAGCCCAGCCAAAAGCTGCCTGGACCCAGGAGTTGGTGTCCCAGGCACAGGGGATCCCAGAGGCAGAGGTGACCCTCCTCCCCTCACCCACAGCCAGCCCGTGTGCAGCTGGAGCCTTCCAGCAAACACCAAAGACACAAGATGACCTACATTTCCTAGTGGGCAGGCAGTCAGTCAAAAAACATGTCTTTGAAGAAAAATAACCTGGATTTAAACACACCAAATGCTCAATTTGTTGTCAGCCAACAGCCAATGCACCGAGGATGTACAGAGAGGATGGTGCAATACAGAGACTGAAGCGCACTGACAGCCAAGCAGCCACCTGCAGCCCTGGCCAGTCACAGCTCCCGGGATGCTCACTTGTTGGGATCCCTGATACTTCTTTTAGGAGTCCCAGCTCTGCCTGGCTTTAAACAAAAACACATTTTCTAGAAGTCTGCATTACTGCACGTTCCAAGTGCTGTCACTCAGCTTTCCATAAGTTATTACTTCTGTGCATGCAGAGCAGTTTGGGAACTGAAGGTTGTGTTGTCACTTCCACACTCCATAAACAATATAGATGCTGGAATGTGGTAATATTTACTCCTGTTTTGCCATCTGCTTATATATTCATATAAAACATGTGACTCCCAGGGTGTGGAGCAGCACAGTAACAGCCATAGCTTTCCACTCCCAAGATAAAGGCACAAAAATCAGCACATTTTTTCTTCTTAATGAAAAGATACTATTGCACAATAGAAAGAATAATACGTGTATATCTATAGATACATATAAATAATGAAAGAAACCCTTTTCAATGGAATATATATTCCTTAGCTTTGGCTTTTACTAAGGAGTCAATGTCTAAAAAAAACCAACAAACCAAAACCCTCCTCAAAAATCCCTAACATCTCCACTATTTAATGAGTAAAAACCAACCCAACCCAAAACCTGAGGGCTAAGTTGTTAACCTTTAGAAGAATCATCCATTTTAGGTCAGGTTGCAATAGCATCAATGTCCTCAAACCACTTTTCACCTGAGCACCTTGACATACCTTAGAAAAAACAGCTTCTTATGTGTATCTTCCGCCTTGAAGAGAAGTTCTGTTCTATTCCTCCTTCACACAGCCTGAGCAGAACGTGAGGAAGGAAGGAGCCAGCCCCTCACCAGCTCCGGCCAAACAGCAGCCCCAGCCCAGGCTTCTCACCGTGCCCAACACAAAGCACAGCCCCCCCATTAACACCTTCCCCTGCAGGTGGGGCTGCGGCCTCAGGTGCTCATGGTTAAAGACTGCGAGTGTTTCAACAACTCTGAATAAAGAGCAACAGAAGCGTAAAGAGCCCCTGCTGCCCTCAACCAAGCACTGAACCCAAACGCTGAGCTGGTGCTTAAACCAGCAGCCCCCACCCACACAGGCTCCAGGACATTCAGCAAAGTGTCCAAGGCAATTTCACTGTTGCACCTTTTAAGAACTGAGTGAAATATAGGTAACTCTAGAGTTTAGCTCCTCCAGCTTATTTTGAAAAAAAGCTGATAAATAAAGGTGGATTGGCTGGAGGGCTGATGCTTCTTCTGGGCATCAGCCCATGTGAGATGAGAATTTTGCACTTTTCCTCAGCCCACAACACAATTTCTTTTGATATGAAGTGAGTTTTGTGGTTTGTTTTTTCCTTAGGGCAGGGAAAGTACTGTTGTAGATTGGGGGTGCAGTGTGTGTGAGGATTTTAAAGCCAATCAGAATGAGAACACTTGAGATAAAGTTGTCAAATGTTTCATAGAAATCTCAAACTCTCCATGGTCGGAGAACGATGGCAGAGCTGGATAACCACTTGTGCCCCAGCTGGTTGTTCCCTCACAGGCAGCACCTGCAGCTTGTTAGCTCCTCCAGCAGATCATTTGGTTTGCTGTCAGCCCCATGGACACAGCCCTTTTAATCCTGCACCCGTGTGGTGCCTCTGCTGTCACACTTCAGCCACCTCAGTGTGAACAGCGCTGTTCCAGCTTAGGACACTCAGGTTTCCTACCACCACTACCTTCACCCAGAAGGGGTCACTTCCAGCTCCTCAAGACCATAAAATAAGAATGAACCTGTGTTCTGTGTCCCAGGGCAGAGACCAGAGCCTCAGAGAGGGCAGCAGCAGGGGGCAGATCCCAGCTGGAGCCCCAACATCCAGCGCAGAGACCCTCGCCAGCGCGGAGCTTGCACACACCTAAGCCCCCTTTGCCTGAAGATCGTGATCCAAGGCATTTAGGGAATCAAGAAAACTCTTACAAGACTCTACTTCTACCAGTTTAGAGAGACAGCAGGTGAATTCATAGAAGCCATGAAAGAGAATATTCAGTGTGTGACTATAAAAGAATTAAGAGACTCATTTTACAGTGCATTTTAATTAAAAGTTCATTATAAGAATTTTCTTTTAAGAACAGCATACTACATATTCATGGAAATATGTAACTTTACCCTACAAATGGGACTGTCACCATATTATTCTTACAATTCAAACATATGAAAAATAAAATATGATATTTAGCTTTATAAATTCCCCCTCCCCCCTTTAAATCCTTTTTCTTTTAAATAACAAAAGTATTAACTCTTTCCCAGTACAGTGCATTTGCTATCTGCGAGCCACAAATCAAGTAGTCACATCAATGCCAAGGAAACAGCAACATTGTTTGCAAAATATTGAGAGAAATGATAAAAAAATATAGTAGTCAGCCCAGTGCTTACAGAAGAGACAGTCAACAAGAATTGAAAAAGCAGCACATTTTCATATTACATAGGACCATTATAATAACATATAAACCAGTGCAGAAGACTTTTATGCTGGAAAAATAGATAGCAATTCTCAGCAAGCAGAAACTGAACTTTGGCACTTGCTCATAAAAAGGCCTTTCAAAGCAAAACAAAATGGAAATTCACTTAATCACAGCTTGTATATTTAAAAAAATAAAGACATTGACTGAAGCAAGAGAAACAATAGAGAAAAGTTTACAAGCCAGGTCACTAGGGATTCAGTACATTCAGCCCACAGAAGATACAAGTACAATCTTTCATCCACCCCCCTACGCTGGGGTCCTGGCTAGCAAAGGACAGGCTTTGGGACAGAACCTCACCTGAAGCACCTCTGCTTCAGTGGAGCTGTGCTGAGTAAACAGCCCTTTCTTCAAATTGAACTGGTACAAAGTGTCTCAACTACATCACCTCTTTATCATAAAATAAGGATTTCTAATCTGCAAATTAAAAAGCAAAAGCCTTGCACTCAGACAGTGGCTGTTCTGCTCTCCCCACAGTTGCACCATAACCACTGCAGTGTAAGGATTAAGTGATTTTTTCTTTTTTTTTTTTTAAAAAGGGCTAAAAAAGAATGGCTTCAGTTCAGAGGGGAGACCACAGATGGAAGGAAGGGTTCACACTGAGCCTGTTAACCCTGGTGCTCTGTCAGCACTGCACATACCAGGAACATGCCAGTGAAGTGTGCATGGCTGTTCTCCCTCCCTGCACAAGAACTGATGTTCTAAGCTCAGGCCCAACCAAGAGGCTGCTGCAGGCCAAAGCGTATTTTTGGATCAGGCCATAAGAAAGCAAGGGCTGCTCTAGCCAAGAAGTGCTCCTTTTATGGTCAGGCTCAATGCCCCAAACTAGCAGCTATCTTTGCACTGAGGCAGTTTACTCTTTTTTTTTTTCTTTTTTTTTTTTTAAATTCTTTCAAGGAGGTAAGATTGGGGAAGGGCAAGGAGAAAAATAAGTGCTTTAGATTGCACAGAAGATTGTCCTACTGAAGGGGGCACTTGGATGGGAAGTGATCACAGCTACAAGTCAAGCAGACGCTCCTCACACGTCTCCACAGGCCATTTAGTAGCACCTCCAAACACATCCACGTTGTTATCGACCCAGGGGATGATGTTGCCAGGCATGTTGATGGAGCAGTTGGCAATATTCATGATGTCTTCAGCTTTTAAGACCCTGTCCCATATATTGAACTGGCTCATCTCCCCAACAAAGGCTTGGGTTGCATCAAATCTTCCTCCTACTGTGTCCTTTAGGCACACGAGAGTTAGGATTAGATGAGAAGGTAATTTTGGCATTTTCTTCTTCAAATTTGAAGTCCCTCCCCACCCAGCCCCACTGCTAGAAGGAAGTGCAGAGTTAGGTCACAGAGATGAACAAATTCAAGTTTCTAGGAGGGCCACATTGAACAAGGCATTCAGTAACAAGCTCCAACCTGAATTGTGTCACAACAACTGAAGGCAAACAGTGGTGACTGCAAAACACCATCAAAAGGCTGTACATAACCAACCCTGTCCCCAGCAGCAGAGCAGGAAGGCAGCTTTACATTTTGAGGCTAATTTAAGAGCCACTTTGCAAGCTTAGCACAGCAAGAACTGCATAGATGTGTAAGGTTACCCTGAAAGCTTTATGGCTATAGATTAAACCATAACTGCAGCCCTTGCCCAATTGTCTGCAGGGCCTGTAAGATGTGATCTTTGGGTCTAAAGACACCGGCTTTGTCTGCTTGTGACAAATGAGTGATTCAAACTGCCACTGCACCAGCCTAGAGTTGTTTGCTTGCTCCATTCAGTACCCAAGGACAGAAATCACTCATTTTTGGTGATCACACTGACAGGGAACTGATAGCACGGGACAGAACCAGGCACAGTGCAGGGAAATGGCACAACAGAGATAAAGGAAGCCTGCCAGACACCCAGTACTGAGCTGGAGCATCTGCTCTGCAGAGTGTATTGGGATACTGAACTCACCATTCTGTCCTTTATGTCACGGATAAGTATCTACTAAAATCAATATCAAGACAAAAGCAATTTTTCATCGCTCCACTGTGAACCTGGGAATCCTGAAGAAACACTATTTCCTGCTACTTGTTACAATATTCACTTTTTTTAGTAAATGTATAATATAAGTAGAGAAAAACTGTGAATCCAAGAGCCACATAATTCATAGGCAATTCAAAATTCATGAGATGTTAACTAGAAAGGCAAACTTCAAAATCCTTTGGGCTTTTATCTATGTTCTAAAAGGACTTATTCTTAACAACAACATGAATATTCTGAATATTTAATAAATGAAACAAATACACCAGTCTGTGATTGCATTAAGTATTTGTTGCCTTGTTTTAGTCTGATACTGTGTATACAACAGGACCAAGTGTTTAACAGAAAAATTCTCACAGCTCTTGTTTGCTTGGGGAGTTTTGATTTTGTTTTTCTTTAAACCCTGGAACACCCTGACATTCACTCACCTGTTCCTGACCCAGGATCAAGACACCTCCAGGTTTAATTGGATGCCAAGGAGCAAGATTCTCCCCAGTGCCAAGCTTCTCTCCATCCTGAAAAGCTTCCCACATTCCATCTCTGGTTGTCCAGGTTATGCAGATATGATGCCATTTTCCATCACTAACAAAGAGAGGGAGCTGAGCAACCTACAAAACACAGAATAATGCATATGGCAACCCAAACCTGGCAGTTCAGGCCCAACATGTAAAGAGGAACAGTATTTACTCTGTCATCAACAGCAAGACCTTTAGAGGTAGGAGTGAGTCCACATCCTACTTTGTAGGATTCCACAGAATCATGAAATTATTTAGGTCAGAAAATCCCTCCAAGATCACCGAGTGCAACCATTAACCCAGCACTGCCAAGGCCACCACTAACACATGTCCCCAAGTGCCACATCTACACCTCCTTCAGATACCTGCAGGGATGGTGACTCCACCACTGCCCTGGGCAGCCTGTTCCAGTGCTTGACCACCCTCTCAGTGAAGGAATTTCTCCTCATATCCAATCAAAACTTCTCCTGGTACAAATTGTGGCCATTTCCTCCTTTCCTGTTGCTTGTTACTGGGAGAAGAGACCAACCCCCATCCTGCATATCAATCTCTGGCATTTGTTGTTTAAATCTCAGTGCTTAGCCACAACTTTCCATCCAGTGCTCATGTTGTGTGCTGGCTTTGCCAGCATCATTTGTAGTAACAACTTTGACAAATGGATCTGTCTGCTACCAGGAAAACTTGTGGGGACTGCTCCATGGGCCTCACAATAAGGAGGAATTATGCTCCTTTAGGAGTTCGATCTGAAAACTTACTCAGGTCAACATCCAGACACAAATGCAGTGGGCTATGGAGCAGCTGTGATGTGGAAGAAAGAAAAGCCTCCCAAAATATTGATACTACTGACAATATTGAAGAGAAAAGAGTTATTGCTAAAGATAAGCAGACTCAAGTTTGCTTCTCTTCCACAAACCATTAAAATAATTGGTTATTGATCTGGGAGGATGATAGGACTGTTAGAAGTCCATAATCATCCGCAAGATGAACCACCTGAGTTGTGTGGTAAACACCTGATCCCTCAGAGAGCAGTGAGTTACCAGGAAACCTAACTGAAGGTGGGGAGAAAGGAAGCATTTGAATACTGGTTTAATGACAAGTTTCAATGGGTCTCATTTTCTTCAAGCTTCTCTCTGTGAAGCTTGTCAGAAACGATCAATGGTATGAAGTAGCTGTATCCAAAGTCTGCAAAACTGTATTTAAACTGATGTTCAATCACTAAGCATAACAAAACCAGGCCATTATGTGGAGAGCCTTTTGCTCTCTGTCTCCTGAAAAATTCATTTAACATTTGTAACTTCTACAATTAGAAAGACAGAAATGCTGCAACTGGCTTAGATATCACAGGTCTTGCAATAGTGTGGCTTCAAATACAGCTTGTGTTTCATAAAACAAAAGAACCCCAAGAAGCCAAGACCTGCTTGTAACTTCAGCCAACACACACGTGTGTGCACATCTCACATCAAGCTGCTTTGTCTCAACCCACAGATATCTGGCCATTTAACTTCTGCTTCAAGTGCTTCTATGAACTTGCCATCAGCAAGTGGACAACAGACAAGCAGACAGTCCCACCTCAAAGGCTTCTCTGAGAGGGAAGGAAGAAGTCAGTGCAAGGGACCAAGGGGTCAGCCCTTGTTCTGGTTATGGTGACAACAGAGTTCGTCAGGTCTCACCTTGTCATTAATTAGCAGTTCAATTGGATTATTCCCCCATTCTATGAGGACAATTTCATTGGCTTGCCCAGGAACAGCATAAGAGAATGGAGTGCCAATCCCAGGAGAAGCACTTGACCTCAGCCACAAGCACACAGTGAAAGCATAGAGCTCTGGCAGAGTCTTCTTGATCTTCCCGTACAAGTAGTTTGTGCGAAGAGGGAGGGAGACTTTGAATTCATCAGGTGACTTAAATGCACTGTTACCTAGAATTACATGGAGCAAGAGAAACCTTTAACATCAAGCAACACAATGTATTGGTAATTCAGGCTAAGACACAATTGATATTGAGAATCTTTGGAACTTTAATCCCTTTAGAGAGGTACAGTAAAAAAAATGATACATTGAAGTAGTATTTACTGAATGTTGATTTTGCTGCACATAAAAATACAAATAGATTTTATCCACTTTGTGATAATTATTTAGTTTATTTCTGCTAATTTAGAGCAAAAAAATAGATGGTAGAACATCATCTTTGTTGCCTAGTTCATGGCTGGAGGCCTGCCTATTTCAAACAATTCAAACTGCTTTAAAAGATATTTACTGTTAGTAAAATGGATTCTCTGCTATGCTCATTATTAAAGCATCACAGTGCATCACAGCCAAGATTTCTTTCCCTGCTCCTGCTCCACAAGCAGCATCCCTGTGTAAAGATCTCAGGCGAAAAAACAGATCAACACTTGTATTTTGAGCAGCAAATCTGAAATAAGACTGCACTGACATAGTCCAGAAAGCAGCCACATCCAGTAGAACTCCTCTCTGCCCCATCAGCTAAACAGGACAAGATCTGAACAGTTCAAAGTGATCTGAATTTAAATGCAATATCAAGCTGTGAACTATGGGAAGATTAGACACCTGATTTAATATGAAAGCAGAAATTATTATTTAGCTTTTTCTAAAAGAAGTGATTAAAACCAGTGAGATATTCTGAGACATGTGGACAAAATTGAGAACCCTTAAGCCCCAAACTTTCCGAAGTTGCAATCCTCTATCCTATAGTTGATAGAAGCCACTTTCTAGAATTAAGTATTAAGAAATAAATCCAACATTATGCCAGAAAATAGAACCCCACAGTTCCGTAGTAATGTCACCCTCAACTTTTAGCAGCCGGTTCTTCTGAGTCTCACTCATTTCCTCTGCTCGCATTTCTGTAAAAAATTCAATCCCCTTGCTAAACTTCACACTCCAGCCCAAATGAAAAGCTGTTGTCACAAAAGTTTGCCACAATTCTCAAATGTATTTTTTAAACCATTGGCATTCTCTCAGTTCCCATTCTCAGAAGCAACTGAAGTGTTTTGGCTGCATTTTTCACAGAACGAGGGGGTGGGAGAAGAGAAAGCTTCTCTTTCTCTTGAATCTGTCTTGAGGAACTTGGAGACCTGAAATGTTCTAAATTCTAAGCAAATAAAAAAACCAGGGTCTTTGGGTTAGTGTTGAAAAACCTCCATTAGGCTGCTACAACCAATCTCACATAGAAAAAACACAAGCATACCTCATTAAAAGAGCAATTATTTTTGGGCTAGATGGGCCAGAAATAATTATTCCCTTTCAGAGATGGAGAATATAGGTTTAGACATAGTCAATGATCTCTTTGCACCTCCAGCAAAGCCAGGAATCACAATGAAGTCCAGGCATTACTTTTTGCAGGATTAAACCTCCTGCTTTTTCTACTGCATCAGCTCCTGCTGTCAATGGAGACAACCAGTGAAGGAATTAGCAGCAAACTTTGGGAACCACAACAGGTGTACAAGTCTTAAACTTTTGTGCCCCACTGGTAACAAAACCAGCTCTCACAGCTACAGATAAAATCCAAAGCTTACAGTGTCACCTCAAAAGGTTCCGTTTTTCCTCTGTTTAGTCTCAGGACAATGAGGAACTCTAGTCAGTTGTGGGGAAGAAATGCTAAACAATATTGCATTTTAAAGAAAAGCACAATAGAAATACTGTTTTCAAATGAGGCCAGATCAAATATTGTCTGTATTTAATACGCAACAAAAATAAATTCTTTCACCATTATTATCTTTACTTTGCTTTGAGAGAGGAATAAGAACAGCTAAGCTGTGCAGTAATAAAGAGCAAGTTACACAACTAAAAGAAAGACTGTCTTGGTTCCTGTCCCAAATTCTTCACTTCTCTGAAGACTTAAGACAGCCCTCACTCCCCACACAAAAAATAAAGGTGGGAACAGGTTATTTTTAGCCTAACTGAATTACACATTCTTGTTCTCCCACCACTCTCTGTTTCTGATATGAGTCACATCTTCAGAGACAAGGACTGGCTACACTTGACACATAAGACATTAAAAGGCCACTAATTCTCCATAACTTCAGTTGCAGTATGGGCTTTATCTTGGCTCTCAGGAAATACTAAAAGACAGAGACAGCAGATCATCTTCCACCTTCCCTTTTCCCCTCCTTCACACTTTTTAGATGAAAGAAGAATAGATAGAATATTACACAAATGCATCCATTAGGCTGCATTTCTAAATTCATGAGAGATGCATGTTGGTACCATTTGGAGGGCATGCCCATTAAGCTGCTTTTAAGCAGAGTTATTCACCTCGGGAAATCATTCAAGGATTGGGCAGTGATATTTACTGTCACTGCAGCCCCACACAGCCCACTCTGTACGTGTATACAGTCAATACAGAAAGAGTTCTGTGCTTTAGGTCACTTCCACAGACATCTGCAATTCAAATAAGTAGACTCTACTCAAGCAGAGAGATCTCAGTAATAATTAAGCCAAGAATCAGAATGAATGACTAGGATTACAAGAGTGTCCCCCAGTGGACCATGTGTAATCTACTGTAAACTCTGAAGGCTGTAAGATTAGAATAGGGCACAATTCAAGTACCTGCAGCTACCCAAAGTCATAACCAGCAACAAAGGGGAGGTCACCGTCGATACTTCCAAATCAGCAGGAAACAAAGCTGGTATAAAATGCCATTCATTACATCAAAGGTAGTTGTGCTAATTAAATTTAGCCCATATGACTCTCAGTCCAAATAAAGGCAGTTCTACCTAGATGTGTGCTTGACATTATGTAGCTATTTACACCCATGTCATACTTATTCCTATCTCCACTTGCCTCCTTATAGATCTTTTCATCCCACAAACCCTAAGAGTTTCATCCTAGCCACCCACACATGCCAAATTAAGAGACAGGAAGCCAAAGCCAGGCAACTGCCTGTCATGCAAGAAGCCTGTGATAAAAGAAAAAAAGAGAATCCAAGCATTTGCACTGTCACCTACTATTTAGACCAGTACCTTAATGTCTTTCCCTCAAGGCCCACATTTAGTCTACAGCTCTGGAAGGAAGGAGTAAACAAAATTAAACAGCGTGGGGAAGTGTTCAGATTCTGAGCAATTACCTTTCTCTAATTCAGACACTCTTTCTAGCAATGCATTCAAGGCTGTCTCTGTCTTCTGCCGATGGGCTGAGGTCTCGTTGTGAAGCAGAGACTTCTCATCCTCCAGCTCGGCCACTTTGCTCAGGAGCTGGCGCTCCAGGTCCCCGAGGCGCCGCTGAAGCATCTCCCGCAGGTCACTGGGCAGCGCTGCATAGGACACGTTGGCTCGGAGCTGGTGCTTTAGGGCAGAGCAGGGAAAGAAAAAGCATTGTCATTTCTGAAACAGCAACTGTGACATTCAGATATGCTCCCGATTCAAAGGAAGAAAGAAAGCTCATGGAGCTGTCCAGCAAGTACAGAAGAGGTACTGCTTCTTAGCACTTGTCATGCTCGGTGCTTTTATCAGCACTGTAGCTATACAAAAACAAAACAAATGGGCACTTTTGTTAGAGGCTCCCAGTACTTTATGTGAAAGAGTTTTCATACATTAAAGTTCATTAAAGTCAATGTAGGGAGCAGTTCTGATGCACTTCTATTAGTATGCATACATGTGGCACATCAGTCAATTTTTGCTTTACTTACTGTTAATGATATGGCCAACGTAAGTAAACAGAAAAACCATCACTTCATTTTAGATTAAAAATTAAGCTTCTCTGAAAGCAGATTTACCAAAGTAAGATGCTCTTTAGATCATCTGTAAGTATTAACCAGTGAAAGTATTCTTATTCAAACTGCAAAAAAAAAAGGCAACTCACACTCTCAAATAACACTGGTATCTTTAAAGATACTAACAAAACAACATTTCCACCTACCATGTTATTCTAGTGGAGTTTCTCTTCTATAACACTAAAAAGAATGCTTCAGAAAGACAGCAATAGTAATAAAAGGATGTAATACTAACAGCTCATTCAAAACTGCACTTGCAAAGCAGCCCTCACAGAACAGCCTTTCGGAGTTACTCGCCATCCTCACATCAGCACTGACTGGAGGACAGCAGGAGGACACATGTGAGGCTTTCGGGGTGTGAAAAGCAAAACAACATCAGCACAAATCCTGTGAGAATCCTCTCTACGAAACATTTCCATGAGCAGCACTCAAACCATGGGCACTGTCCAAAGGCTCATGGAAATCACTTATCGGTGGGCTTGGACTAAATCCCCTTTCTGTTCAGAGGCGCACAGAATTGGGTTCTTTTTATTCTATGTCAGCTCTAAGTACAACATCTTATCTGCACCATCTGCCCAGCACAATCTCCTCATTACCACTGGTCTGTTCAGCACCATATGCCGAGGTCTTACTGCCCAAGACGTCAGCTTTGTACCTCACATCCCATGAAGTCACATCCCCAGAAAGAGAGATTTACACATTAATAATACAGAAACTAAGCTGGTGACAAGCAGGGAAACCATAATCTCCCCCCACGCAGTGGGAGAACACATTCAAGAGCAGCCCCTTAGGGTTTTTACCATTAAAGAGATAAATAACCAAGAGAACACGACCAGCCAAACCGATCTCTCTCCAAAAGGATTTAGGGCACCACTCGTGCCCGAAGTGCCCGCTAGACGTGACTGCCCGGCCATACCTCCAGGCTCTCCAGCCGGTCCTTCAGGGTCTGCATGGTGCGGCTCAGCTGGTCGATGACCTGCGCCGGGTCCCGCGGCAGGTCGCCCATCGTGTCCTTGCCCTTGCCCACCTCGTTCTTCCACGCCCCCGAGGCGGACTTGCCGTCGGCGCCCTCGCAGCGGCTCAGCTTCCCGGTGAGCTCCCGGATGGCCTCCCGCTGGCTCCCGATGGTCTCCTTCTGCTGCAGGACGGTCTCCCGCAGCTGCAGCACCGTGGCTTTGAGCTCCTCCTCGGGGGGCAGCGCGCCGCCCTGCATGGGCACGGGGGGCAGCGGGCAGCCCGCGCCGGCGGCGTCCAGCGGCAGCGAGGTGCACACGAAGCGGCTGCCCGGCGGGCTCTCCTGCTCCCCGGCCGGCGACCCTCGCCCGCCCGCAGCTACGGCGAGCAGGAGCCCGG
>VYZT01017206.1:101160-195025 GCA_013400735.1 Pomatostomus ruficeps
GCGCCGAGCGCGCTGGCTGGCTGCGGGTGGCGCTGACGTCAGCCGGGGCGGGGCCGGGCCGGGGCGGTCGGGCGGGAGATCGGGAGCGCTCTGAGACCGGCCCGGCCCGAGCACCGCAACCGGCCCCTTCTCCCCGCCAACCGGCCCCTTCTCCCCGCCAACCGGTCTGACCCCCTCGTGTGTCTGCCGACAACCCTTGTCCCTTGTCCTCGCACCACGCTCTGCCGTGAAGAGCCCGGCTCCATCCACCTCGATGGTCTCTGCCGAGCTTGTCAGTGTCTTTCTGGTACTAAGCGGGTCAGAACGGGACCCAGCATCCCGAGGTGATCCAAGCAGTGCCGAGCAAAGGGCTTTCCCTTCCCCTTGACTCGCTGCCTACACTGCTGCGAACGCAGCCTGGGATACGGCCGGCCTGAGGCAGCTCTCTGAGCTGAAAGGTAACGCCGTCAGAAAAACGAGAACGGTTCAAGCCGTACATCAGTATTCGCATTTATGATGTAGGAGAAAGAAACAGGAACATGTTACTCATTAGAGAACTATAACTCTATTGTTGGACCATAAGACCATTGTCGTTTGGGTATATTGTTTGTGGCATCCAATATATTTAAAACTGATCCCCTTATTTACTTGAGTTACTTTAAATTTATAATCCATGAAGGCTTTTGTATTTTCCAAGTGACATACAAACACTGAACAGTTCTTGTAAACATCTTGTGAATATGCAATAAAAACTGTTATCTCCACTGGAAAAATAGAGAAACAATTTCCTTATGCATCAGCAGAGGCTGCTCTTAGGTCTCCCAACTCTTTGAGCAGAACTTCAGATTTTTAGAAAGTTTATATATATGGAGATGAAAGACATTTTACTATAGGGTGAGTAGCTCCATCAATGAAATACATAACTTTTTAAAAGATAATTAATAAAAACGAATGAAGAATATGTAATTGAAAATGGTTTTAGCTTTTTTTTGTCAGCATGAGAATTGCTTTGTTACAGAATAAGTTAACAAGTTTCCAGGAGTGTGCCCCACAGGGACAGTTAAATCTGATTCTTTCATGGAGTCCAGTTCATTTGTTCAAGTCTTCCTGCAGCGTCCTGTTTAGAGTCACACGAGTCAAGGGCAGCTGCAGCCACGGTGAAGCCAGACAAGTGAGATGCAGCTCCTATTGCTTATTCAAGGGGAGAGAACACCGGGGGCAGACAGAGTTCAGAATGCAACCAGAAGCTCCGATTTCTGTCTGAACTCCCTTTGTCTGGAACCCAGGTCTCAGGAGACTGTGCTGCTTCTTGGATGAATGAAAACGTACCCACTCAAGTGCAGAGGCTCTGACTAATGCCTGGTTAGATGTTGAACTCCTGTGAAATCAACGGCACATCGTTGCTTCGTCCCTTGGCTGATGAAAATTCTGGGTGGTGCAGTGAGTAGGACCATGCAAGCGCACCAGGAACATCTCACCTGTCAACACAGGGTCTTTCCTGTCCACATAAGGCAAAGAAATATGAAAGCTCATACAGAATAATGTACCAGAATTATTGCTCCACATGTAAGATTAATCAGTCCCATCTGTATTGCATTACAGCTCATTTCTCCCAAATTTCATGTGAAGCATTATGAAAAATGTAATAAAATAATTGTAAAATGTTGGATTTAGCCTGTAGGACAGGAGTAGTCAATTGCTTTTATACAGCTTGATTCTACCCTCTAGAATATGAATTGTGATGGTACCCTGTGCAAATTACTTCAAAATATACTTCAAATTCCTGATCTTGACTTTAAAGCCCACTTTACTATTCAGTGCTGTTCTCAGACAGGTTTTGACTGAATGCATGACTGTGATAAAGCCATTGCATCCCTTTAAATTCAAGCACTGTATAGCTTGAAGGTTTTGCTTAATTATAGATAGATTTTTGTCATGATCTCTTATTCAGGCAAGCTGAGGAGTAACACAAGCAGCAGCAAGCAATAAACCTCTGACTTCCAGAGTTCTGTAAGGTATATGATGGTAAATTGCTCATGACAACGAAAGTATTGTCTTTTATTATTCTACTGTTTCTTCTTGACAGGAGAGGTCAGTAAAACAGGAAAGAATCCCAACAGAGACACTCAGAAATGTCAGTTATCACACAGTGGGGTATAAATGTGGAGAACATGGAGAAAGACAGGTATTATACATTGTGCTTCCTAACATCCTTAGTATTTTGCTGTGGTACTTCAGTGTTTTCAGAATGAAAAGGAGGTGATTGCCCTGCTCTGCTCTGTGCTGGCGCGGCCTCACCTCAACTCCTGTGTGCGTTTTTGGGCACCACAATATAAAAAAGACATTAAACTAACAGAGAGTGTCCAAAGGAAGCCACAAGGATGGGGAAGGGTCTGGAGGGGAGGATGTATGAGGAAAGGCTGAGGACCCTTGGTCTGTACAGCCTGGAGGAGACTCAGGGGAGATCTTGTTGTGGCCTTCAACAGCCTCCTGAGGGGCAGAGGAGGGGCAGCTCCAACCTCTGCTCCCTGTGACCAGGGACAGGATCTGAGGGAATGGCTGGAGCTGTCAGGGGAGGTTTACTCTGGATATTAGGAAAATATTTTCACCCAGAGTGTGTTTGGGCACTGAACAGGCTCCCCAGGGCAGTGGTCACAGCACCAACCCAACAGAGCTCAAGAAGCTCTCAGGCACAGGGTGGGACTGTAGGGGATTCTAAGGGCTGCCCTGGGCAGGAACAGGAGCTGGATTTCAGTGATCCCTGGGGGTTCTTTCCAACTGAGGACGCTCTATGATTCTATGACTCTATGAACCCAAACAACATGAATTATGCCACTTTACCCCACTTGCAGATTCTAAGACCTAAATTTAACTCGTGTAATAATTTATTGAAACACTTCTTGTGACCTTAGGCAGTGTTTTTTCATGTTGAAGGCCATATAAATCTTCATTTTGAGAGACTGCCATGCAGCAGTACATTATCATAAATAATAAATCATTAAAATTCTGAGAAAGTCTATCATTTTTACATCAATACATCACACGCTAAAGCATAAGCTAGCTGAATACTTGATTACTCAAGATGTTTTAAAAGAGATGGGCTTTTTTCCATATGACCAAGATGATCAGTTCGTAGGCACCATGATGATATTTCACTGTAGAATAAAAGTTGATTGAGTTAGAGGGGGAAGCCCAGAGAGCACAGGCAACTTACAGTTATGTTTGAGAGGTTTTTGAAACTTCTGGCTCTGTGGCTGTCAGGCAGTCTAGTGTGTCAGCAGCCCACAGAATGGATTTTTAATTTTTAATTTAACTTTGACAGTTTCTAATGCCTTCAAAAGGGCTTTATTCTCTTTGGAAGCAGCACTTGCATGCTCACTGCTGTCTGTCTTTGATGCCTAACCGTGGTGTTGAACACTGGAACTTCAGTGTCTGTGTAAAATGCACTGGGATTCTCAATCGTATAAAGGGTTTGTGTTTAGAATGAAGGTCTGGAATTCAGGGGATCTGACATAAATCTTTGTTAACACACATCTGTCTGGCCACTATCAGTAACGCAATTTTGCAAAAACTTCTAAATAAATTAAGAGACTGTGCCTCATTTTTAAGATGTAGTTTAAGCACATGAAAGGCAGTGTACAAGTGACTTTAGATGAAAGATTGGCTTCTTATTTTTTTGATACTTCAGGTTTGTTCAACTCTTTATTATCCAGATACTCAGTGAAATATTGGCCTAAATTATCTGAAAGGCCTGACTTAAACTAGACCTACAGATACAGGTTTAGGTCCTTTTGATAGATGATTGAGAAATTCAGATCTTACTGTAATAGGAGTTAAGCATTTAACTGCCTAAAGAAATTTTCAAAAGTGCAGTTGTCCAATTTTGTCAGTAAGAAGGGATATCTGAAAAAAAAGTTTAATTTCTCTACACCCCCTTAGCATGACACTGATCGCCAACCAGCAAGACAGCGGGTCAGCCACTGCAGGACCTATTCCCTTCCTGCACTCTACAGACATTTAGCCCAAAATGCCAGGCTTAGAAATACATCCGAGAAGTGAAATAGGTTACTTATGCGGAGAACAAACCCTGAGAGCTTCACCTTTATTATTCAATTTTTATTAGTGCACTTCTCCCTGAAATTGTGTGAATTTTGTCCAAAGACAAAATCACAGAATTTGGCTAGAGATTAAGTCTGCATACATATAAAACATATTGCAATGCATCAAATGCTTTTACATGTACAGATCTGGATACTTTTTCCTCAAGTTTCTTTTCAAGATTCTAAGTCCCCTTAGATCTAGTGGTTTTGAAGACTAAGATGCTCCTGTGAAAAGACCTCATATCGCATTTCTTTCTGTAGCACGTAAGGCATTTCCTCTCTGCAGATTCCATTAGCACCACTTCCCACATGGAGTATTCCTCTCAGAGCAGGAGCTGACACTATTAAACTCCATTGCAGGTGTCCCAGTGCTCTGCACTGGAGCAGGATTTAGTACCTCCTCTTGTATCTCCGAATACTGCAGTGTGGGTAATTATTGCAGTCCATGCTTTGGCTGCTCTGGGGGGTTTCTAGAGGCAATAAGCTCATGGCAGTCCCTTGAAACCTTTCCAGTTCTGCAAACTTTAAATTCCAGTAGCAGGTGATGTTTCCCTGTGGCTGGCAGGGAAATTGTGTCCCTTGACCAATCACTGTCACTGCGATATTAGAAATGTCTTTTTTCTTTCCATGACAGAGTTACATAAACCACAAACACGTGTTTGTCCCAGTCATTCGCATCTCTACATGCAAGATGCTCACACACACTCACAGATATATGTTACATTAATTTTATCTTTTAATATCTAAATACACTCTTGGATTTAGAGCTAGAATCCACAGAATAGAATGTAATGTACCCACCTTGTGACAAAGAAAGAGAGAAAAGAATACATGAGAGATTGGAAATCCAGGACAAAAGGCAGAACACCTTTCTGTGCCTTTCCATTACAGAACACTACTATAGAAGCAGCCCAGGCTTTCATGTGGGTGAGTTGGTTTCTCAGTTCTGTCAGGAGCAGAGCGATAACCTTGAGTTCTCCCACCAGGGATTTCCCTTCTCCGCTCACTATTTCTGTGTCTCACTCTGTGACTGACAATTAGAAATGCTATCATGTCATGACCCATATGACAAGTGAAATGCCGAAGCACCAGGTGTTCTGAGATGATGTTCAGCCACCTCGATGGGTTTCATTTCAAGTTCTAATGAGTGTGACAAAGTAACAATTCATGGAGAGGATCCATAAAGTTCTGGTAGGCCAAGGGGAAAAAAAAGTCATTGTCTGTGGAGGTAGTTTTTGCAAGAAACTGGAATGTGCACAGATGGAAGAAGACTGACACAGGAAGATTACAAAATAAAGGGTTATATAACTTCAGCTAAGGATGCTGCACCATGCTTCAGCCTAAACACCTGGGGCCAGATTTGATAGTGAATTTGGAAATTAGTTTAGTTACACCAGCAGTGAGATTGTGAAGCATTTGGGCTTCAAGAGCAGCTCCACTACTGACCTGTGCAGGGAATTTCATCCCCTGGCTCAGGTAAGGTGATTTGCACCAAGAGGTACTTGTGTGTGAGAAGAGTTAACCGGCCCAAACCCTTTTAGATTTTAATTATCAACAATGCATTTACTTGTCATTGTAATAATTCTATTTGACAAGGCTGCAATCATGTTTTAGAATCTAAATAGATTTGATAGGGTGGATCTAAATTATTTTATTTTAATGCTCATAAGAGGTTTACCTTACCCATCCTGACACTTGCCCAGTTCCATTCTGGTTTTTTCAGTATCTTTTATGCAGTATGCCAACATGAAATGATGTCACAAACTAAATTTCTTTCTTTGCAGACTGATGGGTATTAATTAGAAAACATACACTGAAATAGCAATAATGCAGTGTTAAAATTTTCAGTCCTTTGCATTTAAGTGCTTAGCAATATTTCAGGTATCATTAACTGAATGGCATGAAATTAATTAAATAGTGAAACAGATCCCACTTGATTGTTTTCATTCTCTAAGGCATGTCAAAATTTCGCAGCTGCAAATTCCATAGATTTCATTTATGGAAAATATTTTGCCTATAAATCCTTAATCTTCAGCCTGTGAAAAATATTATGGACTATGAAAGAGCAGGCTCTACATTCTTGCTGTGCCTTAGCCAGTCTGAACAAAGGTCTAATGAGTCTCTGAACAGTGTGAAAAAAACCACTGGCTGTCTGACTAGCCGACTGTAGGGCAGGAAAAAACCCTATTTGTCTAGGTTTGATTGAAACTTGAGTTAACTGTCAGTGCCCACACAAACCGGAAAAGTAGGATTAAAGGCCAAGGGATATTAACAGTAGAAATCTTGTACATCTGCTTTGACAGATGATTTTTGCACTTCACAGGTTTAACTAAAGATCATTTTCGCAGCAGTTCTTATGAAGCTAAAGCCCTTCTAAATGAAATGATTAAAGAAAGACCGAGGATTAGAGAAATCTAAGCTCTCATAAAACTATCCAAAATGTTGGTAGTACCGATAAGCAAAGATAAAGTAGAGCACTTGCATTTCAAAATAATTAGATGTCTGGACATCAAAATCCAATCAGGTTGTACAATGGCCTTAGTCATTTACTTTTCCCTAACTCTGAAAATTATTAATCATACACCAAAATAATTTTTATTTGTGATTATGGGAGTACAATAGTATTTCATAGACTGTGAAAATGGTAAGGGTGAGAGTGAGAGAACCACCTTAGCCTGTAACATTACTTCACCCAGATACCCTCAAAAAAATTACTACTCGAAGCCATTCAGCACCCAAGGGCTGATGTACAGCTCTGTTTATTCTGGATCAATGACAAATAATTCAGTGCAGAGCCACTGAGCCCCCACAGCCAAATAAGTCAAGGAATTTCTTTTCCGTTGTTTGATCTGATAACAGGCTTAGTGTCAGAGCTGCTCAGGGAAATGCTGCAGATCCAGAAGTGTGAGTTCAAACCCTGAGGCTGGGTACTGTGCCAGAGCCCACGCTCAGGCAGGGCAGTGCTAGAAGAGTAGGTGCTGTTTGAGCTGGGAAGTCCAAGGCACCAGGCACAAGTGCCACAAGGCACAGATGGGCCTGGTTGATCTCCCATCCATGCTGTGGAGAGATGAGGGAGATTCTTAAAATCAGGAGATCTTGGAATCTCATCCCTGATGTACAAAGAAATGACAAATATTATTTTTTCTGCAGAACACTATTCACTCATTTGCATCCACAATTAATTTTTAGTGTTGTCATGTAATGCTTACACAAAACATTGCTTATGAATGAAAGCCCCTGAAGGGAATATTCTAAAAATAAAAGGAAAAGCAAAAGGAATGTTTTTAAAACCTTATCTGAGTGAGTTGCCATTGTGCAAGCCCCACTCAGAATTGTGCTTTATAACACACTGCTTTGGGCTCAATCACCAGAGCTGCTCTCCATTTGCCAAGCTACAAGATGCAGTCAATGCAACAGTGATGAAACCAATTGCTGTAAAAACTAAACCTCTTCTCTTGATTAAAAAACTAACAGTTGTTAGAGGTGGTAATGTTTCTGTTAAGTTAAAGTGTGGAATTACCTACCAGTAACTGATTTTTTCTTTTCTCCCCAAGCTCATGAAACTTGGGATCCACAAAGATACAGTAAAAGCAAACGAGAACAAGTGGAAGCGCTGCTGTGGAGCAAGGCAGAGTGCTCCTGTGAAAGAGGTTCACTGCAAATCAGATTTACTCCACAGCTTCCCTCCAGCTGCAGTAAAGGTAAAACTTGTATGAAAATACCATTGCTGACTGCAGCTCTGGGACTCTTCAGGAAATGGATTGATCCTTGTAGTAACTGGAACTTGGATACAAAAGGATTGCTGAGCAGCAACCAGAGGGCTCCAGATTATGACAAGTAGATTATCCCAGTAAGAACCACTTAAAAAGCAACTACCACCAAGACCTTTTATCTACAGCATAGTTCTTTGTGGCTTAGAAGTTCGGGCAAATTTTATGAGATATTTAGTAACACAGAGGAAATATCACAGCTCAAAATTCAGAGTCTTAGCAGATGTATACACTCTCACATCAACATTATTCTCCTGAGCCATAGTTTTCATCCTTGCAGGTGTTTATTTTCCATATATTTGAAAATCATGGGTAGAGCCAGATAGGACACTAAAGTCCAAAGGAACTGTGTAAAAATGGGAGGTGTATTTATCTCTGAACTGTACTCACTGAAACCCTGTGAACACTCAGGGGAGCACGAGCTCCTGGGTTAGCACGTCCAGGGCAGAGCTGCCTCCTAAGGCCAGTCAGCAATCCTCGAGCCCAAGCTAAAATCATGGCTTATGTCTTCCAGTGAAAGTTCACAAAGTGGTTTATTTACCTAGTGCTATTCATTCAGAAGCACTCCAGTCTTCTAAAAATAACTCAGTATATTATATCCATTCCTCAGCAGATGTTTAATGAACCTAAAGACACATCCTAAGAAAAGCAGGGTAGCTCCAAGCTCAGCTGGGCTAGAGAAAAGGTCCCTGATTTATCTGAAGCTAGCCTGGAGTATCTGAAAGCTTCTGTTGAGAGAGGTTTAAAAATTCAAGCGTTACTTAAAAATCACACATGAGAAAATGGTTTTGGAATGCTCCCTTTCGCAGAACACAAGCTGGTGCATCCAAGGTGCGTTACTGAGCTGTCAGAACATTCCACACACAGCAGAGCAGCCTCTAATTAATCCACTGAGTGCCATTAATCCAACTTTGATGGGGTTTTCCTGGCATCACAAACAGCAACTTGCCCCCAGGCACAGATGGGAGTGCGTGAGATACCTGGTACCAATTTAATAGGGTATGTTGGTATTTGAAGGCCATTATAAAGCACATTCAGGGGACCTATATTTGCACATGAGCTTTCTGGAGAACAAATCCCCACGTTTAGTTGATATCCCTTTATACTTCCATTAATTGAACTCTTCTATACACGAGTCTTATCTGGAATTCGTGCTCAACGTTGATTTCTTCCCTCCTGACCACCCACTGGTGTCATGCAGTATCAGTTATCTGTCCTCTCTCCTCATCCCCTCTAACTTATTTATAGGTCATTTTTAGAATTTTCCCCCAAGTTTTTAGCATTGTAAATTTGATACATCCGACTTAATCCTTCAAAGATGTGTTCATAGGACTATTTATAATAGCAAATCTTCCACATGGATGCTGTATGTTATGGAGACTATTGTGGTTACAGTGGCCATGCCATGATTTTTTTGGTGGACATTCCCACTCATAAGTGTTTAGGATATTTATAGAATGAAAGTGCTTGAGGCACCAACATGGCTAAAATAAGTTCAACTCAACATTCAAACACACATTTGTTTAAAGTCAATTTAGCTGCATATGATATTTCTGAAGCAGTTAAGGTTCTTTATAGTGAAGTCACTACATTTAATTGTTTAAATCACTTAAAATTTTTAATTACTGTTCTTATTTAAGGTATATTTCAATAATCCAGCCAGTCCAAGCAGGCCCCTGGTTAAAACTGCATCAATAACACTATTGTCCTGAGTTTTGCAGTTTCTCAGTGTTTCTCTTTGCTGTGATACTTTCTCACACGTTCTTCTGTAAACATGGCCATGGTTTCTTAACAACTATCTATGTTTTGTTAACTGTCTCTGTTGTTATCATTCCATTATCCTGGGTGGAGAAATAAGATAGACAGATGCTTTGACCAATGGAATTGAGAGGTGGTGATTTCTACCTCCAATCCACGGTGATTTGTAAAAACATATAAATAAAGGCAGAGGGTTCTGCCCTCTCTCTTTTTGCCCTCTCCGTCTGCTGTCTCTGTGTGGTCTATTATTTGGCTCTCCTTTGGGCTCCTCGGCCTAGCTGGCCTGACCCGTGCTACATAACACCTCTGGGTGCTATGTCTGAATAAGCTGCAAACATAATAAAGCATTACTTTCTCTGGCTTTTGTAATATGTTATGGACATAGATGAAAGTGGCAAAGTTTTTAGCCTCATCAATGAAGCCTCAAGGGGGCAGTTATGGTATAACTGCCTGGTCTCAGCCAGATGGAATTCTTTGGGCTAAAAGACAAAAACATCCACAATTTATTCCAAGCATTATTTCTCAAGTCTATGGCTGCAGGGTTTGAGTGGATCCAGGAAATCATTTTCTGAACCAGAAGTAAAGGGCCACAAATAAGATTTATTAAGGAGTCCTTCTTTTAATGTAAAAATACATTTTGCCAATTTCAATTTCAATTAAAATTACTCCCTCAAGAAATCCGGCTAAGGAGGGAAATTCAGGACATCAGATACTTGTTGCTCCCAAAAATCAGATTTGCAAGTGAAGAAATGTAGGTGTTTGAAACAAGAAGGAATTTATGTCATGGATGGGAGACCAGATCCTTTTATCACCTACACCTGTATCAGGGTGAGAAATTCTCCTTTGTCACCAGCTTCATACAGTTCTGAAGAAGCTCAAAGTGAAACTAAGTCTAGCACATGAAATTTCAGTATAAAAATATATCTGTCTTTGCCTAAAACACTTGTAATTCCACATCTTTTGCAGAATTTTGTTGGTTGAATTTAACTGCACATAACATCTCTTGACATAAGAAAGCATTTGGATTTGCTGCTTTGGACTTCAGCAAACAAAGCTCTGCTTTTTTCATCAATCAGTTCACTCACTTTGCTCTCTAGAATGAATGGGTGGTTTTATTCGGGTTGTTTTGGTCTGCAGAGCTAACTAATCACTTTCTTATACCCCTGTGAATAAAATTAAAGTTCTCTCTTGTCAACAAGAAGGTGATTAGGGCTTTGAGCACAGAGATAAGCTTATTACAGCAGACATGGAATCTGTTCCCAGTAATGGTTACACAGTCTGCCCATGCACTTATAACACTTAATAGGTGTTCATCTAATCTGCTGCCAGGGACTGGAGCCAAACACACAGCAGACATTTTCCTATTATTTAAAATTTTAAGTACATATTAGTAATCTAATTACTATCTACTCAGTGACGCTGGGACAGACTATTAGTCTATGCAAAAGCTGTCTGTACAGAGGAAAATCCAGCAGCTTTCTTTTAAAAATATTTAATGAAATTAAATTGTTCCATTACCAAACACAGCTGACCTCCAGAGGTCAGTCAGGATCCTGGCTCTGCCTCTGGCTCTGTCCCACATTAATAATGTGTGCTTCCAGCCCTATCCTAGGTTCTAGCAAGACTCTCCAGTAGTTATCTTTCAGCAGACTTGCTTTGATAGCTTTCAAGCCTATCAAATACCTATTTAATAAAAGTATTTTTCAGAGTATCTGAGTGGAGACGGACAAAAGAAAACGTGTATGAAAACTCTCCCTGATGGCTCCTTTCTGTCACAGCCTGAAGAACTCGTACAATTAAAATCCCACATAGAGCTTCAGAGAGGTGATGACTGAGACTCATCAGACTGTATTTTAAAGTACCCAGAGGGTGAAGCAAATCCAAAGAGGAAAAGGACAAAAAAATTTGGGAATGAAAGGAAAAGAGTCAATTAACACCAGCTTTTGAATGGTCAGATGGCAGGAATTCAGAGAGAGCCAGCAAGTAAGAGTTGCCTGGAGAAGTCTTAATGTAGAGAGGTACTGTCCTGGAGGAGAACTGGGAAGTGACTCAACTACACTTCCCTACTGTTTGTTTTTCCTTCTCTTATTATAGGAAATATGATAAAAACTATGACATCCAAGTTACTGACAAGAATATTCATATAGCAGCAGCAAAAAAAGTGTGTTGGACAGAGGAGTATACTCCCTAATCCACACCAATTTTCTGTGTTTGGGCTGTGCAGGACCACCTGCTACCTGCCCTGTACAGTCACTGCATGACTAAACAATTCCTGTGTTAACATTCTCATTCTCCAGCTAAATTCCCACAACTAGAAACCTTCAGTCACTTGTATATGGTACTGACATAAATCAAGACTTCCAGGTCTTACTTTGCAGTTCCAAATACGCCTCTGAGATCCTCGTAGCAGTTAAAAGGTGGTTTTTTCACTGTACACACATTAGCATATTATGAAAGAAATAATTAGCATATCAAATGCTAGAGATCAATTAGCTGCCAAAGCACCAGTCTAGACACAAGCGCCTGACACTTGTAATGAAATCAAAGCCAAGCTGGCCAAATGCTGCTGCTGCCTCAGTAGGGCTCCTCAGAGCAGCAGCAGTCAATGTTCATTCATTACCCTCTGCACCAACAGCGCAGAAGCCGATTATCATCTGCTCCCATTTACTGCTGCTGCCGAGCCAAATCCTAAATGAGTTCACAGATTCGGGGACTATTTGTTGCTTGTCTATGTCTATTGACTGCGTGGTTTTATTCCACAATTACCACTTGGTTCCAGTAATTCCTGCACTTACTCTTGAGGTGTCTACAGATGCAGCTCAGGAGCTGCCTTGCTCTTCAGCCCTGCCCAGGCTGGAAAACAGAAAACTGCTGTGGAGAGCCAGGGACACGCTCCTGGTGCACTACAGAGTTCAGCTGCAAAAGTTCTGCTGTGTCAAGACTCTTTGAGGTTTTGAAGGATTCTGAAGAGGATTTAACTCATGATGATAAAACAGGGCCAGAACACTGCACTGCACAAAGTAGAGATCAAATACATTTGCCCTCAAAAGGAGCATAAGAAATAGTGAGCTTCAATGCTTTGGCGAGCTGAGAATGAGCAGCCTGAGGCAATACATGTCCAGAGAGCAGCAAATACAGCAAAACAGCAGCTAAGTACCTCATTCTGTAGTCTGAGTATGACCAATTCCTCATGAGATTTTCCTATACCTAAAAAAGAGAGAAGAAATTTCTTTTAAAGGAAATGTGATCAAATCTCTGCTCTAAATTCACTGTACAGTTGCATATCAAATGCCTTCTGACAGCTAAGATTCTCCATTCATCACTGAAGCTTTGCCTTCTTTGAAAAACTTCTTGCACTTTTGCCCTAATCACACTTCCCGTGATACAGACGGCTCAAATACTCATTTACTTCCATGGGACAATAATGGTTAATGTGGCATCGTCAAATTTCTATCTGCATATACTGTTTAATGCAGATTAAATACATGACCATGCATTCAGGAAAGAAATTGTAGACAGTGGTTTAGCAATAGATTTATTCACATTAAAAAAGGAAAACCATGCAAAAGCTAAAGACTGGTATGGCTTGGTTTCTTTGACTCCCACAAAATATTCTCCAACACAGCATATTTCTCTTACACCTTTTCACTTCATCTAAAGAATAAACAGCATTTCAGCAGAGAAACCTATCATTGGTTTTACATGCTTTGCTTTGAACTCTGTCTCAACAGAATGCTGACAGACCATAAATCCTGTTTTCTAGTTGTCAACTGGAAGTTACTTCTGAGAAGAGGAAGTCACACAAATTGACTACTCTGGGAAAGAGATTCTGTTTTCAGCCTTTATTAAAAGGTGCATTGCCTACAGTTATATCACTGCAGACCCACCACACCAGGTTATCTGGATGCTCTGTGTGTAAGCTCAGTGCTAACAGCCATTATTTCTGCTGCTGACCAACTCTCAGATCTATGCAAAGCAAACACACCACAGCTGACAAGGAAATCCAAGGTTAACTCAATCTTTGCTCCTAAGATTCCACTTTGTGTTTTTTTTCTGATAGGCATCACCTTTTCCACTGTCAGAAAAGTCAATGTCTGTCCCCTAAGTGATGGCTGGAACCTTGTGTTCATACTGTGATTCTCAAAGGAATTATGAAGCATAGTTAATTTATACATTTGTGCCTAAGATACCCTTACATGAACCTGATAGAAACTGGAGGGGGTAAAGGACTCCTCAAGGAATCCGAGTCAGTGCCTTCAATTTTATGGTTAGAAATGGGGGACGGGGTGGAGGGAAAGGACACCTCTTGATTTCACCTACTATGATAATTTGAGTGGATTTAATGTAATAATTGTAATTCAGGTAAGATAAATTCACAAACATTATCCTAGTTAGAAAGCACATAAATATATTCATAATTCAGACATTTAAAACAAAATCATCTATTACTTATCAAAAACTGAGAAACTCCTAAACATCTGCACTGAGCTTGCACAAAATACTACAAATTGCTAAGGATTCTCTGCATATTCATTTCATTTGTTTGTGTTTAATTTGCAGCATATGATGTTTTATGCTAGTAATTATATAAAATCAACACTTACAAACACAGATAAAGGCCTTCACAGAGCCTAGCAGAGAACATAGTACCGTGTAACAATGTAATCCATTTAAAAGCAAGAGAAAAAATACTGGCATCATTTCAAAAACGTAAAGCACTCAGTACAGCTGGAAGAAGCATTTATTATTTATACTCTGGAGGCTTTTCATTCACGTTTACCAACATGTTTACCATTTGGAATGAAGATAAATTAGCAAGGCAACAGCCAAAGACAATTTATTTTTTTTTTCCACAATAAACTTCAAATCCAGTAACATTCAGGCGAACTATTCCCACCCTTCCTCCCTAGTGACTGACAGGGATGTGAGAGGCTTAGTAAGATGTGCTGGGATCACAGTGGTAGATGCTATGTCACATATAGTTTCTGGATTTGGATACATATCTGAGTTAATGCTAGAAATACATTTAAGCTCACCAAGGCAGGTCGGTGTCATGAATAATGGATTGCATCCTACAACGGAGAACCCACCACAGAGGCTTTTATATCCATCCATTTAACTGCTGGTCCGACATACAGAGCATGAATTTTTCACACAAAAACCTGCCTGGGGTTTTTGGGCTGTGGGTACATGACAAGTGACTGTTCAGGGCATAATCCTGTCTAAACCAACAGTATAAAAAAGTTAACAAACTTGCAGAAAACCACACAGTCGTTTTAAAATCTGCCTGCAAAGCTTGTGTTATGCTATGCTTTTATCAGACACAGCAGTAAAATACCTGCACTGCAATTATGGATGGACTCAGAGGCACAGGAAAGAACATCTCAAGACACTGTTGAGAACTATTCAAATCTCTGCCCGTGGAGAAAGCTGCTGAAAGCACTTGTCATCTCAACTAGCCAGGCTTCACCTTATTTCACACCGTAAAAACGCAAATTCTCCTGTGACCCCTCAGACAATAGTGGAATACCCACACTCCTATAAAAGAAAGTTTTACTACTTGGAACTATTTCTGTATATCTATCTATCTATCTATCTATCTATCTATCTATCTATCTATCTATCTATCTATCTATCTATCTATCTATCTGTCTGTCTATCTCAGTATCTACACAGGTGCCTCCCAACCAGGGATGAGCCTCTGCTTCCCAGGCACTTCACTGAGACCTTAAAGCTCCCTGAATGCTGAGAGCTTCTCCCCTGTGCATGGCTCCAATTACCCCACTCTGAGCACATCTGAAATCTAGTTTGCTGAGGGGTTTATTCTCAGGGTGTGTTCAAGACGTCCTGTGGCCAGAGTTGCACAGAGTTGGTAAGGGGATTTTCCAGGACAGGGGTGCTTATGTTGATGTGTGCATTTGAACAACAGCCTGGACATCAGAAAATTCTCCCCAGCAGTGGGAGACCCAGATTCCATTTCCTCATTATCCTGAAAGGCTGCAAACCTCGTCCCCCACCATCCCAGAGAAGCTCCCAGCCTGTGCCTGTTCTGGAGGGCAGGCAGCCTCCTCCTGTCCTGTACAGCAACTGCTCATGCAAATTATGAAACAGAAATCTAAAGCTATTTTACCACTGGCTATTTATCATGCACAAACTGTGTGCCAGTTGGTATCAGCTGAAGGAAAAAAGCAACCATCTCACAGCTAATAACATTGCCAAACTTGGTCCCAGATTCAGCCAATGCTGTGTCACCAAATCCCTGTCAATAGCATCTCATGGTGTTGAAGCTTCTAACCTGACAGCAATCTGCCTCCACAGAACCAAACTGCACACACAAAACAGGCTGAGTGGGTATGATACAGTATCTGTTTACTGATTGCTATTGAATAAATTTTAAAAGAAGTAATTGCCTTGTCATTTTATAGCTTTGATGTACTTCAGAAAAAAATGTTCAACCTTCAGGCAGGGGAAAAAAAGAACACTTAATAAGGTATGGTTTCCCCGAATCGGATAAACACAATCCCAAAGCATCTCTTTAAAAAGTCTGAGCCTCTACTTTACAGATAACTATGCTCCTGGAAAAATACCAAATTATACTTAGCTGGAAAGCAAATCTACACTGGGCATCAGGGACTAACTCAGGAAAAAGAAAGGGGAAAAAAGGAAAGATGTGTTATAAAGAGAGAATACCCTGTGTCTGGCTTAAATTGTGCTCAGAAAAACTTACCTCTTTTACCCCTCCATCACATGAATAGTGGATGAAAAAATCTGCCTCCAAATATAATATATTTATATACCACATATACTATATGAGTGTAATATATAATATGCTCAGAAGTGACCGAGAGCTCACGCTGACCCAGGGCACACAGGTTTGCTCTGCAGGAAGCAGTGAGCTAGAAAAGGACTGGGAGAGACAGGCTGGCACCCTGAGCCTGCTGTGGCACAGCAAACCTGTGTGTGACAGCTCACACCAGAGCTGGGTGTGCCAGTGGCACCTGGAATGCTCCCGCTGGGGCACCTATTCCCATCCCTGCACACAGACGTCCTTCCTCACACACTGTCTGTGGATGTACAAGCACAAATTGCACTGGAATTCACTGAATTGGGTTCCCTGGTCTGGCCCAGGGGTGTAAAGGCAAAGCACTGCATGTTCTGTTCATGCTCGAGTGTGAGAGGAAGGTGGATGTTCACGTCAGGTGATGTGAGAGTTGGGACAGATGCTGGATGAATAACACACGTCAATGTACAGCCGGGTCCGGAGGGGGAGGGAAGGACACAGGGTCTGCTTGGCTGATGGTGGGGCTGTTAGGAGCTAACTTCAAACCTGGGGAAGGAGTTATGAGCCAAAGTTTTCAAAAATGTAATCTATGGAGGGGAGCACCTGGGTCAGAAGACTAAAGATAAGTTAAAGTAATGCTTAGAACTGGAAATAACTGCATAAAAACAGGACAACAAGTCAGAACACAGACAGTGCCTTCTGTAAATAATGCTAAAAATGAGATTAAAGCTTAACAAAGCTGAAACAGTAAACAACAAATAAGAATCAATTTAAACTCCCCTCTCTGATTTAAGTAATACTAGTGCAAGTTCTTTATACTTCATTATGCAAACTTCTTTCCATTGATCTGACAAATCTGATTAAATGTTTCTAAGTGCTCCCCAAGCTGAAATTGAGGTCATTCACAAGATTATTTTCTACAACTCAAACAACTATTACATTAAAATAATTCAAAGCAATACCGTGTGGATGTGAATAGGGATATGTATTCACTAATGTTAAATCAAAATATTCATGGTAGATGCTGATTACAGGTTTTAAACAATCCCATTTTATTATATCTTTGTGAAAAACACCACGCCTCAAAACTTAGTAAAAGCTGCTATGGTACAAAACCAAAAGCTATTCCTTTGCAGAGGAAGATTTCTTCAATATTAGATGTGGAGCAGAGCTGGGAAAAGAATTCCTAAAACCTGCAACCCCTCTTTGGTACTTCTGACACTACTGAGAGTTACAACAAATCTTCTTGTCAGGGGACAATAGGTTCAGGACTAGAATTGCTGCAGGATCATGGGCTGTCACTGCAATTTAAAGATTCCTTCTGTCCTCTGTCAGGAGCGAGGGGCAGAGGTCACAGCTCAGCTGCTGTGGGTCCTACTGCAGCCACACTCAGCTCTGCCACGATACCACACACCAAGCTTTTAAATCTGGGTAGGATATTCCTGACCAGCGAAGGAAAGTGGCTGATTTTCCAACTCAAGAATTTTTTATTCATCTGTAGGAAAGAACAGGTGTCTGACGTGCCAGGAGGTCTCTGCCTCTGCCTGTTCCACACTTCACCTTCAACCGCTGTTGACAATCCAGAAGCACAAGTATTTAATGCCAGGTTTCTTCCCCTTCTTCTCCAGATTTTGTTTTCATTGCCCATTAAAAGGCACCCTGACTGTCAAGATTATGGCAACATAAACCTCCAACATCAGTATTAAAAATCTGTAAATCTACTAATATTCCAATGTATTCACAAGGGAAAGCAGCAGCTCTGAAAGCCCAACTGAACAGGTGTTCTTTGTGCACATCAGGAAAGCCACAAGGATGTTATGGCACCTCCAAGGGAGCAACAAGTTCTGAGTCCTAAAGCAAATCCCATCAATAATCCTCTCTGAGTCAAACTTACTGTCAAACCTAATTCAGCTCTCTTTACTCCTGCGGAATGCCAACAGGAGACAGATAGCATCTTAGACAGGTCTCATGATATCATTTCTTCATGTTTATTCAATTTCAGAAAAATTATATACTTCCCCCCAAACAAATTGTTTTGTCAATATTTCAAAAGAGTAAATAGCGTGAGTCACACTGCTCTGAGTCATCCACCTGGATATTGATTTCAAGGAAAATCATACAATATCTGATTAAAGATTATTAATTACTCTTTGAGGATTAATTCTGTTTTATAGTACTCAACAGCTTTTGGGACAACATAAGTCTTGTCGGATCAAACACTCCCACTAACAGAATGGTAGAAATTGTTAACAACATATTTCTGAGCATGTTTTAAGCTTTGGACTCGATACCACACAAGTTGCTGATTCTAAGAGACAGGAATACCCAGAAGCTACAGGGCGACATCAAACTGGAAAATACTTTTGTGATCCTGCACTTCTTAGGAAGTCATTACCAATTACTTAGGGTAAAGCTACCTAGAGACTGAGCCTCAGCCTGCGCCATGATGAATAAAATAAATACAAATATACAATTAAAGCTGATAATGTTTCTAAAAGAATAAGGATGGACAGAATGGAAAAGAGTGAACAATAACTATAAAGTTTGCTTGGTAAACTGAATTCACAGGGTTCGTCTAAACAGCCAAATACAAGGTTTGTGATGTCAAATTTAAATATTGTAATCTCTGACTAAGGGACCTAAAGAATGTCAACAGTAACTATCTCAATAGGAGCTACCAGTTCACAAGCTGAACCAATAACTGGAATTTATTATCTGTGGTTTGCAGAGAGGTATATTAGATGGTCATTATTCTAAATGTTACTGCTTGTAAAATCTATAAGTAACAAGTGCTGCAGAAATCATTTGTGCTGAGCTTCCCCCATGTAATCTTATAATAAATTACATCAATCATAGTGCTGCTGGCTGCCTTTATTGACAGATTTGTAAATTGGAGTTCGTTCTTTGATGTTTCTGGAATTCTAACTTTGACACCTGAAGCATATCAGGAAAAAAATCTATGTTAGACAACTACGGACTTGTCAAATTTCTCACACTTGATTTAAAACAAAGCCTCAATGGGTTTGATCAATGATGGTCTATGTTGATGCCGGACACAATTATTAACAACATCACTAGCATTTATATAAATAAACTTTCACCATTTCCCAAGTAAAATTACAAACCTGTAATAATTGAAACTTAGAGAAGCCAACCCAATGCCAGCTTGCTGCACTTTATTTTATGGCTTCGCAGAGCTCATACATCACTTCTTTGTAAACACTCTGCTGGCCTTGATGCAGTGCAGCTTCTCACAGCAGAAAAACAAAAGCGTTTTTAATTATCACAATGAGAGGCATAAGTAAGGAAAAACAATGCTATTCATTAAACCTTTCCTAATTGATTTTTTACACAGTCTTTTTTAACCCAGTAAAGTGCAACATAAAAGCTAAGTAAAACTACTATTATTCTTCAATTTTAAGTTTACCAAGGAAGAAAATGCTGCAGAATTTTTATCAAATTAAAAGTATGTACAGCTATTTTTCTGTCACGTTTATGGTATTAATAGAAAGAAACATGGATTAAAAGACCAAGCTCTGCAATTTGCAATCTTAAAACAGAGATGTATTGAAAAATTAGGGGGAAAAAAAAGGACTTTCAGACCTTGAAGACTGTGGTTTGGAAGCATCTTTGTGGTAATGTTGCATATTATGGTAGATATTTGGAAGAAAATTAGTCTGTTCTTTTTCCTGGAAACAGGATACAATGTGCAGCAAAAAATGTTTAAAAAGCAGATCAGAGTACTCTCATTTTCCATTTTAGGAAAAAGATAAAGTAATTTGTTTGCCTCTGATGGCATCTCCATTTTTTCTAATTCTATTAACTGAGCTCTGCCAGAAATTATATACTCATAAACCCACTTATGAGGTGTAAACATTTGTCTTTGCAATAATTCAGCAAACACAGCAGGCCAGGTATCACCAAAGCATTTCTTTGCTCTGTAACTGGATTATAATGGCTAATTTTGTTAAGGACTGATTCCTAAAATAGTGGCATTATCACTGTCATAAGACAAAGACGGCACAGGGCAGAGTGAAGGGAGAGGACACTCAGTGCACTCTGCAGGGCTTGGAAACAAGAATAATAAGTGAGTAATGCTTTCTTGGACAGACCAAAATGTACTTCCCAGCTGCTGGAATCCCTGAAGGTTTGCAGCATGTTTCACACACCCACCTCTGCTGAAGGATATTTAGAAAGCACTTCTCTAATAAGTTCTAAAAATAAGCAGCATGAAGTCTGAGTTCACAGCAAAAGATTTTCAGGAAAGGGTACTACAGGACACATCACATGGTATCAACAAAAAGTGTTTAAATCCAGTGAATTCCAGAGAATAGGAAGCATTTCTTTCATCTGAGTAGTTTAAATGAACATATAAAAGGCATGTAGGGGATATCCTTAACTGGTTTCCTGACAAAGGAAATGATCTTCAACTCCAAAATAAAACCTAAATTCCAGATTAGGTTTAATTATAGATTGAATGTGAAAGTTTAGCCTCAAAGAGAAACCATTTACAATCTTAAAAAAAAAAAAAAAAAAAAGAAAATGGATCCAATCCAATTGAAAAGCATTAAAACACAATTAGGCAACAAGCAATGCAAAGTTTCAAAAGACAAAATGTTCGCATGAACCATTTGTCTGAGGGAAGTCTCATGCAATGAGAAACAATGTCTGGGAGCTGATAAATATGAACAGGATGAGATTTCACTGGAACAAAGATGCTGAGCAGGAGCTCCCAGCAACAAATCTGGGGAGCAGCAGCCTGTGGCACATTTCTGCCCAGTCCCCTGGGATCCCAGGCGAGACCCCTGCGTTCTCTGGGTAACTGAACCACAGAAAACGAGGGGAAAAGCCAAAGCACTCGTGACAAGCAGCACTAGGAACCAACTCCTCCATTCCACTGCCTTCCAGCATTCCTTACAAAGCAGCAACAAAGGGCTCTGAGAGGCCTCTGATGTTCAGCCTCTCTGGACAGAGTTCACAAGCACAATAACTTCTATTTTTAGGAGTATGAACACCTGGTAATAGGCTTGATAATGCAAAGCATCTCACAAAATCATTGTATTTTTATCACATGCTGATAACCAGTGCTAACACTGACACCAAAAAAAACCAACTATTCTCTCTTTATATGTTACTTTTTCTTCTTGTATTTCCACTTCTTCATTAACACAAGGTACCATATTTCAAAAAAGAAGCAAATCCTAAACTAAAAGCACTATCATAAAATATACCTAATAAAAAGTCCTGGCAACCAAATAAAAACCAAGTTTTAAAAGTCTACACTGAAATTTTTTCCTAAAAACCATGACACTAAGAATTTTTTTAAAAAATCCAAGATTTAGTAAATATGTGATGGTCAGTTGATTATTTTGGTTAATAACGAAACTGTAACCTGTGAAAATACTAATCCTATTAACTATAAAAGGAGGTGGGGGGAAGAAGAAAAAACTGTGTGGCATTAATCTTACGCAGAAATTCTAAATTATACATTTTATTATCCTACAGAGATTTATACTCCCATTATCTCTTACACCCACATAAGACAAAGCAAGTGTAAATCTGTCTTTCTCTGTGCAGGGAATTTCTCAATGCTGTATTAGAGAGATAATTATTCTACCCCCACTTCTCATAACATTGTTTTTTTAACAACCACCAGCACTCTGAGTTAATATGAAGACAGATGTTTTGACTGAGAGCAACTATGGATATGAGCTGAAACTAAAAATTAAACCCCCATATGAATAAATATTGAAATGTACATTAATCCTTATGCTAAGGGTGATCTTCCACCACCAAGTAAGATTCTTGGCCAGGATTCTCTCTAAATATTTGCAGCAGCCAAAGGAATTACATTTTTATACAATTTTCATGGATTAATTCACTCAAATTGCAAAACATCCAATTCCTTCTTCTGTTAATTGTACATAGGATAGAGCTATCACAACTGTGCCAGTTCACACCCATATAAACAACAGAAGTACAGCCCGAGTGCGTCTAAATTGAGACACAGCTTTTAACAATACAAATGGTATGAGAAAAAAAATTTGCAAATATGTCAAGTTTGTATTTGATATATTTTCCTATATCATCCCCCAATATGACACACATCATCAATTCAGCTGTGATGGGCTTCTGGCTGAAAAGTTACCTGCCAGCCACTTGCAAGTGGTGACTCCTTGCTCAAACTATTAACAAATTTCAGCTGTCACGAGGTGCCATGGAGAACAAGGTGGTGTCTGGCTTAGGTACAGCCAAGATTTTTGTGTCCCTATAAATTAAATTCATGCTGTGATTTAGAGATTTAACAGTTTAACCACTGAAAAATACTGTGAGGAACTCCTAAAAATTCTTAATTGGTATTTCTAGAGCCAAATAGGATGGTTTGGTTGAAGAGGCATTAGAGATCACATAGTTCCACACCCCCTGCCATGAGCAGGGACCTTCCATTCAGAGGAAATGTTTGTTGTGTGACATTTGTAAAGTTTGCAAATTGCACAGTAACTGAGATATTTCATGGAGCTGGACTCTGACAGTAACTGAGATATTTCATGGAGCTGGACTCTGACAGTAACTGAGATATTTCATGGAGCTGGACTGTAACAGTAACTGAGATATTTCATGGAACTGGACTGTAACAGTAACTGAGATATTTCATGGAGCTGGACTGTAACAGTAACTGAGATATTTCATGGAACTGGACTGTAACAGTAACTGAGATATTTCATGGAGCTGGACTGTAACGTGGCTTCACTTGCCATTTCTGTAAATGAACATTGCTGGGTTTGGTAGGAACCAATATTGTCATGCATGACAGCAGAGTTTAATGAACGGCAAACCCATGTACCTGAGGCAGCAGGAACACCCCCTGGAGAATGCTCTCATCCCGACGCTTGGGAAGGTTTGCATACAAAACAGGACTCCTCAAAGGAAACAGGAAACTGGCTTCTTGAGCAAAAATTAAAATTCATGGACTGAATGTTTCATTGAAGCTGAGCTGCACCCCACACAGCTGGGACAAGAGGAGACACGTTCCCTCCTCTATCCACTCCTCCCACAGCCACCTCAGACCTGGTGCAGGGAAGGGCAGCTTTAGGGATGCTCTACACCATGCCAGCCTTTCTTCCAGTTCACAGCCACCTTTGCCCAGCAAAACTCTCACCAACTGTGCTCAGTAACTCTCCAAGCAAGCAATCCCTCACTCTAGTTCTGTGTCTCCCCAGGACAGCCTTCCTCAGGGAAATCCCAAACCATCTGCTTAGCCCAGCTTTCAATTTGCGTTGATCCAACCAAGTGGCTCAAAGCAGTAAGAAAACAAAAACTGCAGAAATGCCTCTTGGTATTTTGAGTGTATTGAACCAGATACTGCTGCTAGTCTGGGTAATGTACATCCAGAAGAGTTTCGCTGAGGACAGGGATGCAGGTCAGGGAACCCGATTTTGCTGCTCTGCCCAATATAAAGCACAGCTGGTTTTTAAGTAAACAAAGAAAATACCACCACTGTGCAAAAAGCTTCATCTCCTGTAAATCAGCATTGCTCTGCTGAAGTCAACTGAGTTATAAAAATTTACATCAGCTGCAGATTTCCTCCCGTATGTTATGAAGAGTGTTCTGTCTGCTCCCCTGGGCCTCAGCTCAGGCTCTGTATGAATACAAACGGAGTTCTTCCCCTAAATGAGCACCAACACATTTTCTCCTGAGTCACATATCCTTCGCTTCCATACACTGCACATTGCCAAGATGACTAAAACATCTTTAAAAAGTATTTAAATGTTTTCTTCAATAAAAAGCATCAATGACATGATTTTCTTACACAATTAGAAAACTCGCCTTGTTTTATTGCTGTTTCTTGTACCAGAATGTTAAAAATGAAATTTGCTGTAGAGAACAGATCTCAGGACAATATACAGCCCTGAATAAAATGGAAAGGAAACTCTGAGACACAGCAACCAGCACCCCTGAAAAGGCCACACAAAATGGTGTGGTGTGACAGATTCAGTCAGGAGTTACAAGGAACAGGATACCAATGAAATGATGATGAAAACAATTACGAGTCTGCGCACACATAACTAACTGTAATCTTGGAACCAAAGTTATTCTTACGTCAGTTTTATGGATTGAAATTTATATGCAAGTACTTGGATTTCAGAAGGAAAAACAGAGTAAGATGTCCTCCACTAACAAGCAGGACACACTACCTCAGAGTCCTGAAGTTGAAAATCTGTTTTTCAAAGAAAGTAAAGGTCACATCCGGATGTCAGTAAAAATCATGTTATTATGCTTTCATAGAAAAGTGTAGCATATGCAATACAGAATTTGCCATTTTCAGGGAAGAGTATACATTTTAACAAGTCCAGATACTCTCTGTATATTGCATTTTCTCATGAAAAAAAAACCAAACAATCCTAAGCAGACAAAGGCACCTATTCAATTTCATATGATGCTCACATAGTCTGTCTTGAAAAGTGTTATTGACTTCTAAAGTCAAGCATGCAGAAGTTAGAAAGCATCAGAATTAGATCTGTTTGTGTTTATTCAATTTGGCAAATCCTTGTGTGTGTGCTGGACCCCTGGGCTGTTGCCTCGTCTGTCACATGATCTCTGAGTTTAGTGCCCAGCAGAGTCATTCCTCACGTAAGGTTTGGTGCAGTTACACCAGGGGTATCCTTTTAATGCAGAAAATGTTTTATTCTTAAAGGCTTATTTCTGCTGCACTGAAGCCATTACCAAAATGTCAGTCAAATCCAGTGGGATGATGATTAGTCATATTAAATCCTGCTTGAAATTCTACAGATCTTTGTGGCTTACTAATACTGCTTACAGCAGCACAGGGGTTGGTGTAGAGGGACGAGCTTCCCCGATCCCTAGGAAAGCCATCTGCCAGCCCACTGTGTGCGGGACTGCTCAGCTCCCAGTGACACTCCCAGAGGGCCTCAGTGCACCTGCCGGCTGAAACCAGCTCAGGTAAAAGTTACCAGCTCCACCAGAGGGGTGAAAATGTTTTGTTTAAGGATTTTCAACCAACTCTAACCAGCACCGTGTCCATCAGAAAGCTTAAATCTGAACGCAGGCTTTGTTTGTGTCAGAGCAAGAGCAGCAGGGTCTTGAGCAAACAGGCCTGGGGATGTTGAGGTTTATATGATGGCAGTTCTAGGAACTCACCAAAGAGTAGGATACCATTCACAGAAATACACTGAACAGTTTCATATACAGTCAAGAAATAAAAGAAAGATAATTCCTTTTTTTCTCCCTTTTTAAATAACTTATATCTGAATAAGAACTTCACTTAATGTAAAGCTAACACCGTTCCTCTAATTTTGCATTTGATGCAATTTCTATTCATATAAACAGATTATGAGATATATTGCAGAAGGAGGATCTCACTCTTTAAAAGGAGAACAGTAGGAATTGTAATATAGAAAACTGCAGTAAACTACATTTGTTTGTGTATATAAAAACATAGAATAACTCAATTTCAAAAAAAGGAACATTGGAATAATAGTGGCATAAACCAATAAAAAAAAAAATGGGCTTGATGTGGCTACCAGTGTAATGCTGCTAGGAGCAAATAATGAAAGTAGAAATTCTTAGCAGAGGTTTCTCAGAACACTCACCACATTCCGTTGGAAGCTGTAGTGGAAATGTTTGTTTTTTGGGAAAGCAGGAACAGCTGGAAGCAAAGGAGGCAGGACAGCACTTGAGTAGAGAACCAGCCCAGAGCTCTGAATTGATTGGTTTTCCCTCCAGCAGCACCATTTGCTTTCCAGGAGACCTTGGAAAAATTTTTCTTTTCTCTCTGTTTCAATCTTGTCACCTGCAGCCAGGTACAACAACCCTCTGTAAAGCCTTTTTTAAACCCACAGACAGAAAGAATTGTAAGAATCATCCCTTCCCACCACTAAGTGTTCACAGTGCAATGGAGTCTACAAGATCTATGCAATCTTTTCAGGTACTTAAATTACATTTAAGTTTCTGAATGCATTCCTGAGCTATAATCATGTGCTGGTTTGAAAGATATATGACCACAATTCACATTATTTTAATGATTAAGGAATCCTGATATGGTTCTGTGCAACCACATGCAACATAACTCAGCCTCCCCTGGTACACCTGGGTCCCTGCATTGGATTGCAAAACAAGCAATAAAACCCCAATAAACAGCTGAAGCAGAATGGCAGTTATGAAATGAAACATCTACACAAATATCTAGAATCTATACCACAACTGCATTTTACTTCACCTCATCCCCCATGCAATGATCAAAAATACATCATTTTAACTAGTAAGCAGTACACTTTGCTGAAATTACCAGAATATACTCATAGACCTGAAAGTCTACATTAAAATGGCACATTGCAGAAAAAAGAAAAACCAACAAAAACCAGGAAGTACAAAGTGCAGAACATAATTTTCAAATGTGGATGTTTAAATAGAATAAACAAATATTGGAGACTGAGAGCACAGTGCTGCCAGGTTTCACTGCAGTCTCTGAGCAGGGGATTCACAGAGGGAATGACTGACAAGGAGTGGCTGGAGAAGCAGTTCTGCTCTCACATGTGTAACCTGTGGCCAGGAAACCCAGCTGGAATCCCCTTGAACTGTCCATCCCAACAGAGCTGAGCGTGTGAGGGTCATCCTATGTAATACCCACTGCCATTCCCACAGTGTTTCTGATGATAAAAATCAATTTTTGTTCATGTATGCATACTTTTTTATTTTTTAGTTTGAAAACTAAGTCTACAATATCATTCAAAAGGCATCTAACTTAATGTTGGTATCTCTTCCCTCCTTTAATTATTCTGAAAACAAAATGGATGCAGGAAGTAACACTCTCTAAAATACCCAAGATTGTAAAATAATTCTGCGAGATGTCTTACACTGCACTGAAAACAAACCGAAATAAGAAACATTTACCCCCCAAGAAACCCACACATGAATAAGATAAAAAAATTAATTTTAATCAGCTCAAGTTTTTTACACATCCAGTAGGCTGCAGCAACAAAATCGTTTATGCAGTTATATGTCTGCTGAGGTGGATAAAAATGGAAAATAAAAAGATTATTCCTTTTATCAGCATGGGTAGGTTAAAATAGTCCACTCCTTAATGATTTGTCAGCCATTACAAAGTAATTATCAACTTGTGAGATTAGGAGATAGAACAAAAAATCTGATTACTGCTCAAGACTCAATTTCCAGTGCTTTGTTTCAAGAAATATGATGGCATTTTCTGTTTTAAAACTAGAACTGTACCCTCATTACTCCTGAAGGAGACGAGACCTTAGCAATAAACCCATTCTGAGCCTTGGGGAAGTCTTGACTCTGCCTTGAGCCACCGCAGTTCCTTCACTTGTTCCACATTCATCAAGAGCTACACAGTCTCGATCATGATTTCAGTTCCATGATTATAAATTCCAATCCTGCAAACAGTCTCTTCATGGCAAGGCAGACGTAGAAAACTTCACGCTTGCTGCAATTGCTTAACACCCAGGAAATCAGGTTTGCAATTCAGAACCAAAAAGAACAGTAGTTTTTGTAGAAATAGGGAGGAGATAAGGTCAGAAATATTCTGTGAGGATTTGGAAGAGATTATGGGATCATTTGCTTAGGTGAACTGACATATTAAGCATCTTATATCAGGACTATTTATGCTGTGCTCTTTTTTGCTTCAGAGTCCAAATACAGATGCTGCTTTCAATTTGTAAAGTCTAGGCAGAAAGCTACACATTTTTTGACACAGAAACACCAAACTGGAGAATTCATATTTCTTCATTTTCTGTTCCCAGCATGAAGCCCATTTCCTCCCCAGAATTTTGCATGAAATGGGTTTGGACTGCAGGCCAAAGTTGTGAGAGCTGACAGCAGTTAAGTCATTTGGTTGCACTTTTTATAAATAGGGTTGAAGGATATCTGCTCTCACAACTATCAGTTGTCATTTTCACATAACACTTTCCACAATGTGAAGGTGCCCACAGAATCAGGCAACACTTCATTTTAATATGTACAGAATCAAGAGACACCTTAATTTCTTCTTTAGAAGGATGAAATCTCTAAAAAGCACTAAAAAGCAATTTTATTCCCTTTTAAAAGTGCATTCAAAGAGAGTGTTAACAGCTGATTTATTTTATTCCTCCTACATTCGTCTGTTTGTCTTCATCATTTCGCTCTGAGGAAAAGCTGTTCCACTGTTTTAACTTGTGGGCTGTTATTTTTTTTTAGACCGACTCGCATTGTCACATCCAGTTCCTCTGTAAATCACTCCATAAGGCTCTGCACCTTTCCTGGGTTTTACTTCTCCTGCTGTTATCTGTAGAGTCTGCACCAGAACGATGATTCCGCTCACTTACACTGTTGTGCCATACGTCAGTGATACGGTTCCAAAATGCTTTTTAAGCTTTGCATTGGAGATAAACGCTCTCACACATGTTTATTCACAGCAGCAGCTGCTCCAAGCATCCGTGTTGTGTCGGGCACCTGGAGGGACCCAGCCTCAGCCAGGAGTGCCAGTGACACTCAGGCATTTCCTGCTCACTCCATGTGGGGATTGCTGTCACTCCTACAGCCCTCAGCAGGTGAGAGGAGCAGTTTCAAAACATCCATTTCCAAACGCCCTCCGACCTCCTGCTGTATGGGATTGCCTCCATGAGGGAGCATTACTGGCCTTCCACTAGGCAAAACAAAACCAACCCCAACGCAGAATTCAGGAGAGCCAATTTGCCTGGAAATGGAAGCAGTTAAGTTGGATGGCGAAGCTCACAGCAGCCATTCAGTTACGAGAATATCTGTTCAGTGAAACACTGAAATCAAATTCAAGGAAAAAAGTCTGATTTTTGTAGGTTTTACAGGTACACTGGCATGGCTGTGAAGATCACCATACTTAAAATACAGCTTTTATTGTGTTATTATTACATTTGGTTCAGTTCTACTTTTCAAATAAAAGAATGTTGTCCATGTGACCTTTTATCACAAGTATGTCAATGACTTTACCACCTCTAAGCCTTAAAAAAAGCTGTTTTCTAATTGAGGTGGAAGACATCAGGAATTAACAACTTGGATTCACTTCCTGGCACTAACACAAAAACTATGCTATATTCAAGTTGTATGACTTCTCTTAGCCTTCATTTTCAAACTGTGAAAAACAAGAAGTTTCTGCACTTTCTACATGGTACTGTACTGTAAAGTTTTATTGTAAAGTTTTAATAATTCAGACCTTGTTTTCTCTTTCCTTACAGCATCATTTCTACTACTAGTTCAATTATTTCTAGTAAAAATTCTCAGGAGGGTATCTATTGCTTTTTTGTGCAGGACAGAGAGAAAATTTTTCATTAAGAAACAACAATTTTTCCCCTTTCCCACTTGCCTTCAATGCCTTTTCCTAATTATAAGTACATTAGCTCCTTGAGAGCAACAGAAATAAAAAGAGTTTCTCTCTAAGTTGTATTTCGTTCCTGCCCTTCTTAAAGAGAAAAAGACCCACCTCACAACTAAACTTCCTGGAGCCCTGGCAGCAGAAACAGGAATTTTCCCTATACTCACAAACATATACAAGTTCCCTTTTCTTTTTGCTTTAGCCTGAGGCTTCCAGTATGTAGAAACCCGCTGTCTAGAATGAAACTTATACATTTAATAAGAATTCAAGGCTGTCTGAAGAGAATTGGCTCTTTTATTAACTACATAAGTCTGAAACTCAGTTAGACACTGTTCAGAGTTCTGTAAATAAAAGTCTATATTTCACCACAGACATGTTCAGTGACTTAAAAGCAATATAAACAAGGTAACTCCTAAAGGAGCGTGGCATCCTTTTCTCAGTGCAGTCATAGCCATCCCAGTTACTGGCTACTTTACTTTACTATACTTTATTTCTTACCATGTTCTAGAGGAGGTTTTGTGTTGGGTTTTTGTTTTTTACAAGAAAAAACCTTGCAAAGAATAAGCAGTGTGTGAATAGCAAAGATATCGCTCATGTTTTTATACAATATAAAAAATTCAGTAACTATATGGACAATGTTGGTACAACAGAGTGTTTTGGTTAGGAATAGAGCTACATTTCTCTGCTACCCAAAAAATCAAACTAAAAGAGGTTGCAAAGGGAAAGAAATCCCTTCCCTGCCTATACTGTAGTGTTATAAAATCTCCAAAGCAGGATGTCCTGCACATGTCACATCTTGTATAGCAGCCCTACCCTCCTTTGTAAAAAAAGGTAACAACAAAGAGAAACTTCTTAAGCCCAATGTTTCAGACAGTTGTCGCCATTTGCAAATACTTTTTGAGTGCAAAAGTTGAACAATCTTTATGTCTAAAAAACAAAGTTCTCCTAAGAAACTCAGAAAAGCATGCATTTTTTTCTACCCACTGAACTGGCAATATTTCCCTACAGAACAACTCCGAATCCCTCTGAATCTGAGGGGAAAAAAAAAAAAGGCAATTCCTTGACCCACAGCCTGAGCATGTAGAAGAGCAACATTGTGGAAGCAGCACATTGGGAAGAAAAACATCCAGCTCTGTGCCAGGCTCTGGCCCTTCTGCAGCCCCCTTGGAGCTCAGCCCCTCCCTGCCCAGCCTCACTGATCCAGGGCGGGACTGCACAGCCAGAACAGGAGGCAGGGCAGGGCTGTGGCCACCAGAGGAATGCTGGTTTAATTTGCACAGACCTAGAGCTAAACGCTAAAGCTGGCAAAGAGGGGAACTGAACTGGTTTGAACTGCCCCAAAATTGTTCCCATAGAGTCTAAAGGCAAAAAAGATCCAACGTGAGCTCCGTGCAGCAAACGGGCATAAACAGGGACCACACAAGACGGAAAACATTTGTGGCCATGAAATTCACAATGTTGAAGGACAAAGAGTAAAAACTACAAGAACAGACGTTTCCCACTGAATATGTGCAAATAACTGCAAAGCCCAGGCTGCCCTGAAGAGTGATATCAAAGGATTCAATTAAAGATAGAAAGGATTTATTGCTTCCACAGTTTTACAACAGAGCTATAGAAGACAAAGAATAAGGACTGAAATTGTAAAACATTTTAATGCTTCTGAAAACAGATAGTGAGGAAACGGGCTTTTTCCCCAGATAGTATTAAAGCATGTAGCAGTGAGCAGTCTATATTAATCCTCTGTGCTGCAAAGCAAGTTGGGCTTGGATTATTTGGGAGTGAAGGACAGATTTAGCTGTACTGGTGAAACAAAGTACAAAAGCGAAGGAGTTCATCAAAATTATGTGAAAAGGCAACCAATGTCATTTAAGATGATATCAAAACCTTACTTTGAAAACTGTTTCAATTTTTTTCAAATCTCCAGAGACAACCAAAAATAGAGACTGAAATTACTCACTATAAGGCTCTGGAACCATAGCCAGAATTAACTGCAGTGACTAAGCATACTTCTCTTGCCAGTAATGAAAAAAAAAGAGACATTCTTTATCCATGATAATTTGACAGTGGTTGTTATTATTAACACAGAAATAAAGTGATCAATGTCCTCTCTCTACAATACAGACCTTTTCATATTAACAGGTGACAAGGTGAGCAGTCCTACTGCAGCTCAATTATAAACCAGTTCTGAAAGGGAATGTTTCACACTGAGCAAGAACTACAAGGAGGACACGAAGACTTTGCAAAGTTACAGAGAGCTCAAGTCTTCTTCAAGACTTCTATACAGTGGGCAGGGATTGATAAAGCAATGGAGAAAGGGTCAGCAAATTCAACATGCAGCCAGCTATGCCACAGAGCAGCAGAGAATTCAGAAAAGACTGACAGTCAAATCTGCAACTATTTAGTCATAAGTGATCTTCAGCAGATTGCAGCCACGAAGAACAGTTTTCATCAGAATTGTCATTATAACACACAGGTCTCTGAGTCTTTCAGGGGATATCCTGCTCTCACCATCCCTACCACAGTTTCCAGTGCTTTCAGGAAAGCAGCAGAGTTAAACAAGGCTGAAAAATGCTGATTTTCATCAGGTGGGCTGAGATTTCCCAGTCTTGGACTCACTTTAGGGCTGTTATTTTTAAGCAGAGATAGGAATTCAGCCATCATTTCAATATGGAAAGTGAAAAATGATGCTCACAGTATTACCATTGACTCGTAAGGGTACACCCTGCGCATGGAATTTGACATTTTGGATCTTGCACACCTTTATGGAAATAACCTCCCAAGCTTGGTTAGATCCAACACAACTCAAAAATCTGGTCTCCAGCAGAACTTAAAAAATATGAGAACCTAACTAACTGAAATGTATTAACTGTCATTTTCTAATATCATCAAAATAAATGTTATATCTAGACTTCATACCATTCAAACACTTGGGCCCCTCAAATCAGAGGCAGCTGTGACATTTGGCACATTCAGAGATGCCTGGTAAACAGGAGCTGAAATTGCATTTATTTGCCTCCTCTGCTCTTGTCTCTTGAAAATACTCAAGGTCAATGGCAACACTTGGGTTTATTGTAAAGAAGACAGCTATCTGTGGAGAAATGTTCCCCTTGGAGATCTTAAAAGTTCATATTAAAGAAAATAACAATAACATTATTTGAATATAAATTGAAAAATATATTTCAGTTCTGTTAAGTTAATCAGACTTAAATCTCCATGGGAAGCTTGCAACACTGTTCTCAATTTAAACACTTCCCAACAATTTACAGCTTCATTTTGCCAACTTTTGCCCAAACCAAACTCCCCCGAATTTACACAACCTAGAATGCTATTCAACAACAGCTGAACAAAGCCTGTGAAGAAGAGGTTTAATATGCTGATGAGAAATAGTTCAGCAAAAAGCAGCAGCAGCTCCTGAAAAAGTCCTCCTTTTCGTTCAGATGAAAGATACCTCAGCAATGCCTCACTACTTTCTACACTTTAGATCAACATTGGCAGATCAATTTTCTTTTTACGTTTGCACATCTGTGACCAGAAATGTTAATTAGCTTTAGGATTCTCTGGCCCCTCATTAGCACTAGAGTGAGAAAAATATCAGGAAGGGGGACAGGTAGAATGATGGAAAAGCTACTTAAAAGATGAACCAAATTTCATAGTTTCTCGTACCTGGTGTAGAACTGCTAAGTTGAGTCAGGCTGTAGAAGTGCCATAGCACAGATCCTGTTCAAAACCTCTGCTACATGGAGACCAGTTAAAGTGGAAGTGTGAACCAACAATACCAGAGCTGAATCTATTTTTCATTTTGCACTCTGGGCCAAAGCACAGAAATGTGAGGTGTTGGAGTAAGTGCCAGTGCATTGATGGGTGAGCTCCCAGCAAACAATGCACAGGAACAGAGCCAGCATACACTGGATTTTCTGACCAGGACCCAAAGGAAAGCTGATTCCAAAGGATCACATTTGCATTTAGATGCTGTTTCAGTTCCTGGAATGAGCCAGCTCTGAACTGAACTCTTGGTGTTGAAAGAATGCAGTGAATGAAGAGGGCACCTGCACCACCCAAATATCCGGACACCACTCGGCTGGAACAATTCTCACTCCTCCTCCTTCTCCTCGTGTGCCTCTCCCACACTGGTAGTGCCCAATTTCCAGTACAATACACAGGCATTTATACAGCAGCTGGATCAAGGGAAAGGGATATAGCAGGAATCATGGAGATGGATGAATATCAGGATCTGGCCCTTGAAGTGGATTTTGTGTTCAAAAGTGTCTGATTCTAATACAAACACGCATTTATATGGCTTGCCTAAAAGGTGAATTTCAGTTGTGTTTTCGCTATGAATTCATTGGGCTAAAATGCTTGTTTCCATAGCAAAACAAGACAAAGAGGCAAAAAGTTAGAAAATAAAAGATTTTTAAAACCTGGGACTGAGTGTTCTATTCCCGGGCAAACAGATCGGTATACAGCAAAAACACTTGATATAAATAAGATAAAAGGTTGCAAAATATTACAAATTTTTGTTTTCTTTTTTAAATAATATGGAGAAACCCAAATATTTTTTTTCCTATAATAAGTGAAATCTAAGCAATTTTAGGACTAAAATACTTTGCTTTTTTTCCCCCCAAAATTAAACAAGCTTTCGTGTTCAATTTCAATTAATTAGTTTTTATAACACACACAGTGAAAAAAAAATGGCAATTAGAAAAAGAATTAACTGTTCCAACTCTCAGCAGCTTACACACAGTTGGAAGCTATTTGATAGCTTTCTTCCCCAGGATACTGGGAACTTCATGTGCATCCACTCATTGCTGAGGGCTCCATGGAGCTGCCCTGGAATTGCATTTTCACACCAGTTCCTTCAGTGAAAGACTGAGCTCCATCACTGTTGTGTTTGGTTATTGTTCTCCCTTTCCTGGCAATACCTGCACAGAAGATGAACTACCTTGCCATCCCCATGTGCAGCTTCTGCTACCAGCCAGCCAATAGATTACATTTCTCATTTTAAAAACTCTGTGATAGCACAGTATTTATAACTGCAAACCCAAAGTAATGACACTATTGCTCTGACCTCTGTTGATTACTTTTAATTTATATACAGGTTAGTCCTTTCTCAGCTTCTGGTCTTGTTTAAGAATACAACAGCAAAGCAACCTTGACAAAATTGGAATCAACTGGTAATTAGTATTGTATTTAATAGAGATGAAAGCCATGGCACTCTAAGAGGATACTGTACTTATTACATTAAGCTATATATAACTGCATCAAATGGAATATTTAAGCATTTTAACTTGAGCATTTTATGCTTTAGTAATTCACTTTGTTATTTTCTCCAGAGGACAAGTGGTAGAATATCATGCTGATGCATGGGGAGTTATACGAATAAACCTTCAGGCATCAGGGTAGGATCAGATACCCCAGAGCCCCAGTTAAATCAATAAAAGCAGGAGGAAGTGGTGGGAAGAATGCTGCTTCTGGCTCATTTCACAGCGCTGTCGGTGCAGCAGGTACACCAATCATGCTGAAGACCGAGTTGCCTTAACTTAATGAAAATGTAACTCATACTTTCACACTTTCATAAAAGTAAAAAGCTACCTATGTTACATCCTCATTTGAAATGTCTCTGCCAGACCTCTTGCTTCATTATAATCATGTTCTAATGAATCTGGGCTGCTTAGGTCACATTATATTTCTACACGGTCACTGCAGCCTCTGAAAACAGGTGAGAATGAATCAGTAGAAAGAGTGAGAGGGCATAAACAAGAAACTTCACTAACAATTCCCTGCAGATAAATAAATGAATGTGTCACTGTTCTCCAACACATAACCTCGCTAACTCAACTAAACCAGCCTCTGTCTAAAATATTTTCTGCACTGTAGCTTATTTTTATAGCTCCGAATTTGATATGGGAAATATTACATCAGTAATCAATGACTGCAGAGAGAAATTAAGATAGGAAAGAGTCATAAAATGAACAAGAAAGGAAAGGCGAAAGGGAACATTATGTTAGAGATCTGAAAATGGGAAACAGGACTTCTGTTACTTTGTGTGTATGTGCTTTATTTTATACAATATTTTCTTTTTATTGTACTGGCAAATAGTACCCATAGATAGGGCAGAAGAAGCTGGAAATTGAAGAACTAGAATAAGAGACTGACATAAAATTGGCAAGGAAAAAGGTCTGAATTTGATTTGTACCAGATTCCAGCTGTAGCTGCTGCTCCAGGTGGGTGGCAGCCAGGGAGTTCCTTCTTCAGACCTCAAACTCCACGGCAGCTGTGGTGAAACCCAGATCCCACTGTGAGTCAGAGCAGCACCAACATCAAACAGAATCCAAGCTACAGCGCTGCCCTAATTCACATGCTGCTACCCACTCTCTTGGTGGACTGTTGACAGCTCAGAAGCAAAAACCAATTTCCAACTCTTGTTTTTCTCCGAAATTTCAAATGATTTGGCACTGAAGAGAAGTTGACATCAAGCTGCTGTGGTGGTTGTCTGTTACCAAGGGATTCCTCCCGTCTAAGTGGGATTCCTACCTAGCCCCTCTCTGCCTTTTCAAGTACTTTGTGCTGCTGAAAAGGAATGGGACTTTGGCCCACATTGTCTAGAAACTAAGAACTAGCAAAGTATTACACATTTTTACATTAACTCATTAATATTACCCAAACAGCACAAGCTGGTGGCTGCACTCAGCAAGATGAATATTTCTGAATATTTTGGGAAAAGCATCCAGCTGCTAGCTGGTGAATCACCATAACAAAATGCTCATTCCTCTAAAGAGTTATCCATCAATGTAGGTAATGCATGGTTTTAAATTCCCAGTAACACAGCCCACTTGACTTGGTCATTTTGATGTCATTCCTGACTTGGTGCTACATAATTGCCATAGCTCTCTTGAAGTCATGGAAAATTCTGTACAATAAAGGAAAATCAAAAGAAATTTATTGTCTTCTCCCCCCCCACACACACACCTTGTCTGCAGTTATTGCAGCAACTGGTTTAATCTTTTCTGCTAACGAAGGTGTTCAAGATCTCCTTGTCCATTTGCTACAACTCTGCCTATCTTTCACCTTTCTGTTTCCCATGAGTGCAGATTTTGGTCCTTGACTGTCAAGGATGTTTTTATTCTTTTTGTGGGCATTATTCCACCATGAACACACAGTCACTCACAAGAGACCCAGGACTGCAGCCCTGCACTCAGCAGTGCTGGCAATGGTGTCATCGCGACTCTTATCTCACCTGTAAAATTTGCAAATCCTTTTTTACCTGAAGTGCCATCCATGGGTATGGACAGATCTAAACTGCTTACACTGCCCACAGCTCCCACAGCAGAGGAGCTCTGCTGCTCAAAGGCTACAGGCTTATATAAAAAATGTTGGGGGAAAAGAGGTTGTAGACATTCTCCCTTTACATTTCTCCTGTGGTGCTGAAGTACTACTTGTATTGACATTTTCATCGGCAGTATTAACTCTACACACCATCCCATCCCTCAGTAATTTCCAGAAAAATCAGCATAACAGGGCGATCCTTGAAGTGTCAGTTGAAGAGTTAGCTATGGAATTGAGAATTAAAATGGACTAGAGGGACAGGACTTCTTAAAGAAAGGCCTTTCATCCCCAGCTCCTCACAGTGTGGATTTTGAAGGATTCAGAAATTGTAGGAGAGAGATGAACCATCTGTTCTGTCAACTGGGGGAGGAAGGGGGCTTAGGATACTGATCTAGAATAAACTCACAGTAAAATTTTACATCTTTTCTGGATATTCAAAAAAGGAGACAATCATAATTGTCCTTTAATTCATTACTACGTATGACAATACTTTTAGTTCAACCTTGTGTCTTGGTCTGTAAACATTACATACAGAAGCCTCAAAAGCAGAACCAGGTAATTCTAATGATTTTTCACATTTAAAAATACAAAAGCAGTGTCAGAACCTTGATCTTCTGAAAATTTCAGAGCTAAACTTATACCTGAAATTTGCAGCTTAGGCTCTTCTCTCTATTGTAAAGAGGGAAATCGAGAGTTTTTTTCATTACTGTTGTTTTGATTTACTTTTAGTTGCTAAGTAGTGTTACAATAGTAACAAATGTGGGTAGAGATGAAACTTTATGTAAGGTTTAGCTGTAAGTATGTGTATTCCACGGTACTAATGAAAAACATCTACACAGCACAACCAACCAGCTGATGAAGAGCAGGTAATAAAAATGTGGCATGTACAACAGCAAGCTCTGGTATTTTAGGAGTCAAAGAAGGAGGAAGTATTATCAAATTGTTTCACAAATAACTGTTTTCTCTCTTAAAAGTTTACATTACTTGAAGTTTAACAAAAAATCTAGAGCAAAAATAATTGGAAGCTGGACTTCACCAGATTAAATTGAGAACTCTCATTAATTCTAGTTCAACCAAAATTTTGTCTTAAATATAAGACAGAAATCTCATGGTGAAAAGAAGATCCCTTTTCTCCCAGTTTGAAAGAGCAGTAGCACACAAGCTTTCTAGATGAACAAGAGCTTCAAAATTTAACGTATGATGAAACCTCTGAACTTAATGAAAAACTTGGTACTCAGTTCAATGAAAATTAGGATGGAGCAGCAGTAAAATGCAGCATAGAAGCAATTTGATTTATCTCCTGTATCCAGAAACTGGGTTCTCCGGTTCCAGAAGAGTTAGTTCTAAAATATCCCCAAGAACATCTGAAACTACAGTCCTTATGTGAAAGGAACAAAAGAAACAGTAAAATGTTTCTTCCTCGGAAGCCAAACAACTGAGCAACTGCAACATCTGTATTGACTCACAACCCAAGCAATTCTTAGCTAGTGAGTTATCTGTAACGCCAGACATTCACTGGCCCAATAACATGGAAGGATTAGAATCCCATGGAAAGTCGGTGCCCACGGCACCGTTACCAGAAGCCAAGAACCTTCTTCTCCTCACATGTCGAGCAAAGATTCTCCTCACACGTCAGGCCAAGATGCCAAAGAAGCTCCTTAGGTCACTCCTACATCCCAGTGCTGTCCATCACTAAATAACACCTCTCACTTTACCTGCGGGACCCCCTTTGCTGCCACCTTACCTCTCAAACGAAACTTGAGCTGTGCCCTGAGCAAAGCTCATTGCAGGACCCACCTTGAAGGCCAGACGTGTCCATCCAGCCCGAACGCAGCCGCCTGTCCTCACCGCTGCTGCACCGCCCTGTGCTGCCGCACCCGCCCGCCCGGCCCCGGGGCACGCCGCGGTCCCTGCACTCCCGTCCCATGGAAATGCCACTCAGGCAAGCTACAGCACGGCCCTCAGCCCAGCTCAGACACCGGGAACCGCAAATCACGGAATGAAGTGATGGTTGAGGGTTTCCAGCCCCTGGGAGGAGCCCAGCAGTGACCCAAACCAAGGGCTGGCCAGCGTGGGTGCAGCCGGAAAGTCCCAGAGCAAACCCGCCAGGACCAGGTGGATCTGAGCCATTCCACACCACTTTGCCCTGAGGCTAAGGACCACTCCTTGTGCTCCAGGCCACAGATTTGACTTTCAAATGAGAAAGCTGAGCAGAAACGAGGAATGTCAAGCCAAACTCTTCCAGGCAATCCACAGGAACTGAACTGACTTCAAGGAAGCCCGTTAATCAGGTGCTGAAAACCACTCGTAATCACTCTAATTTCCCTAACCACGCTATTTTCCCAATCTCAATGGGGCTGGAAAAGAGGTATTTTGACCCTAGAGCTATCACCTTCCAGACAACCAGTGATTAATCAATCATCCTTTTCAATCCAAATCTCCGAGACTGCCTTTTGCCTATCTAATCATCATCTTCCCATCTTTGCCGAACAGTCACAGCCTCCAAACACCTCCTTCCTCAGGCATGCTTGCAAGCCAGGGGCGGGACCCCAAGCGGGGACAGCGACTGCCAGCAGCTGCTTTGGGTCGGCTGTGCAGACACTCTCAGAACACACCCCCGGCTGCTTGGGACAGGCAGGACAGTGAATATCCACCGCGGGCTGCTCCCAAGGCTTGTGCTGCTCAATACCAACCCTCAGTGCCCGTGCATTTTCTGGCAAACTGTGCCAGTATTGTCACTGGCCAGTGGGTGTCTAGAAACAAGGAGTGGGCAGGCAGAGCAGTCTCAGATTCCTGGAACAGCAACTGAACAGAAGAGGAGAAGGCAGGCTCATAACATGTCCATACAAAGAAACACAGCTCGATCCAAGAATAGCGATGTATGGGTTTGGAACCATATTTTTATTACCAAAAAATAAAAATGGATTGTTATTTTTGGTATCAGTACAACTTCTAAAAAATGTTCACAATTAAATGGCAATACAGGAAGAAGGTAATTGTATTTTTTTAATAGTTTATTATTAACACAATCTATCCTGAACATCTTTCCAGTAATTCTCCATGACAGTAAGGCTGCATAAAAGAGAGGGGCTAATGAACTACAAGTTTCTTTGCAATACAGAAATGCAGTTCTAGGAGTTTTGCTATTATCAAGTACAATCACCTTACCAATATTATGTACTTGGTCTATCTTTTCCTTACTGTGAAAAGGAAGAAGTAAGAACAGCACCAAAATTCTCTGAAAATCCTCATGGAAGTGCTACCTTACACCTGGTGCACGTTTTGCTCCCAGCCCAGCAATAGCATCATATTCCAGTTGAGGTCTTTATGTTCTACCCCATAACAAACACTGGTAATTCCTACTCTGGTTCTGACACAGAATCTGTGGACATTCCTCAGACCAGCAATGAGCAGATCTCTGTTCAGCTGCAGAACTCTGCGCTCAGCCCCACGCAAACCCAGTTTATCCATTCGGGACACTGCACACCTGTTGTTAGTTAATCCCCAGCTGACAAATTACAAAACTGAGAATAACAAATACGTAGGTATTTTAAATAATGTGTTTTCAGCATGAGTCACCTCATAAAACCCTGGAACCTAAATGGATTAGAAGTTATAACAGGAGTTTCACCAGGATGTTGGCTTGCTACTAGGGCTGACTTCCAAAATAAAGTTAAAGATCCCAAGGCATATTTAGATTTCAATAACATGAACACACTAACTGCACTTACACTCTTGAGAAAAAATTCCAAGGCTGTGTCTGAGCAATATAAAGGCTGTTTCATTCGCTTACCGCTAATATCTATCTTGCTTCATTATAAAGCACTTGAAGAAAGCATTGTGCATACAGATAACGTGCATTTCTTCTGCTACATCGTGCATAGCTCGCTTGCCATCTAGTGGGCACAGCACGTGAATTAAAGCACAGCTACTCTCAGCAAGAAATGAGCAGTCACAAAATGTGTGGGTATTACAGCTTTGAATTAAATATCTCAAGTAACAGCAGAGAATTATTAGCATAGCTAGCAGGACTGCCTATTAGATTCTCTTGAATGCTAAATTTTGTCTAACTCCTAAAAAAGAAAAAAAGCATTAAAAAACCACTTTCTTCCATACCATACATTCTTTTTAGTCTCAAAAAAATAAACCACAATGATGAAATCAGATTATAGTTCATCTTATAATACTGCCAAGAGAATTTGCATCATGAGACTGTTGAGACACAAAACACAAGCATCCAAAGCCCTCACCTCCAAGACAAAAACATCATCTCATTTTTAATCTGGAGAAAGAAGTGTCGATAAAAAACATCTTACACTTCCTTGAGTCAACCTCCCAAAGTACAGTGAATTAATTACATGTTTAAATTAAGCATTTGATTAAGTGTCTTCCTTGATCAGAGAGCTCAGTATCTTATTGACCTGTGAGTCTGAGTTACAGCTCATTTGCTCTGAAACCAGCCCAGGACAATGAACAGCAGGGAACAAAATGATTTTGTGCTTGCTTGCATCAATTTAAAACTGGAGTAAATACTTTGAATGATCCAGAGCTGAATCAGACCGAAAGGGTCATTAACCCTCCAAAAGTTTTGTATAATTCTTTCAAATGACACTTCATGTAAGTTTTAGTGTGCTTTTGCATTGTCAATTTGAAGGGGATTAAAATACTTGAAAAATTCTTTATAAGAGTCAACAGAGGACAAAAAATATCAATCAGAAAAGAGAGCTTGTAAAGTCCCTTTATTTCCTTCAGAAAATTATATTCTGACTCTGAATGTTGTTTGTGATCACTAAATAACATGCTGTGTACAATTATTTTTTCCTTAATCAAGTTAAACATCTGCTAATGACCACGGGGAATGAAATAGGCCACAGCTGGCTAGATCATGCACATGTGATTACTGCTTAGCCACAATTTATGTACTTAGTTACAGTCGTACTAAGCTACTTAAAACACGTTAAAGATCTAATGATGAGCTGATATTAATGGGTCTTTACAGCATGCTCAAATCCTTCCCAAAGAATGTTTGAGTGTGTCACTGACATGCAAACAGGACACACAGCAGAAAACAATTCTACACCAAAATATTACTGCTTTTAAAGAAATACATGTATTTACTCAAGGGGATATTTCTGAGTATGTACGTTTTCAAAAGATGTATCAACAAAACCCTTTTCTCATTACCATCTCAGTTCTATAGGGCTGCATGGGGAAATTTTTGTTGTGGCTATTCATGTTCCAAAGCATAAACCCTACAAGGGAGATCTGGCCTTCTGGGGGGAATAAATATCAGCACTTAGTTTGAGCGAGTCCCTCGACAGCAGTTTTGCTAAATCTGAATGATTCTGCCTTCGGCCAACATGAAATGAGCTGCTGGACTGGGGCCCAGGGAGGCACTTGACAGCAGTGCCTGCGGAAAGCCGGGCTCAGGTGCTGGCAGCCTCAGCCCCAGGCCAGCCCAGCCTGGCTGCTCCTGTTTGGCACCTGCCTGCCAGGGGCATGAGCACCTTAGCCACTGCAAGGGCGAGGCCAGGACACGCTGAAATCCAAGCCATCACCTATAAACAGCCAGTATGAAGTGGAACTGTTGGAATTATGCATAATTACAGCCCTTCAAACATTTCAGTTTAACATCAGGGAAGTGTAAATTGAGGCAGAGCGACAGGTAATGAGGAAGGAGTTTTGTTTTCTCAATAGGTAACGTTACAGTCAAAGCTCTCCTTACAAGCCAGAGGATGCTTGTTGAGCACAGGCAAGGCAGCTGGATGGGTGACAGAGGGGATAAAACTATAAAACTATAAATACTCTTTCCTATAACATTGTAGAGGATTTTCTTTATTTGCCAAGCTACAGGCTGTTTCAAATAAAACTTTCAGTTCTGTTCCTCAACTTTTCCTTCAAAATTCAACTGGATGAAGCCCTGAGCAACCTAATGCTGAATTTATCCCTACTCTGATGGAGACTGGACCAGGTAAGCTCCTAACCTGGCAAGTTCCCTGAACTGTCCTTGAGGTGCAGTTATTGCTTGAGGCAAAGTACAAAGAGCAGATGTAGTTATACCACAGGATGGATTCACCAACAAAGAAAGAATATTTCCTTCTTCATCTCTTCTGGCCAACAAATCCATACATGTTAAAAGTAACCATCAAAAAAAGGCAATCAGATTAATTTTAATTCCAGTCAATTCAGAGAGCTGATATGATTGGTGATCAGAATAGACTCCCGCTCTGAACTCCCCTCCAGAGCAAAGCTAACAAGTGCTCTGAAGAGTCCCTAAGAAACAATACCAAAATGCATAACCTGAGAACTCAAACACCCAAAATTCCATGTAATTGATGAATATGATAAACCAGAAACGTCTGTATAAGATAATACATCTCATAATGGTATGTTTATTACAGGAGTGTGGAGGCAATGGAGCATGAGGAGGTGTTCATTGAGGTTTCAGCTTTGCAAGCTATCAACCATTCTGTCCTGATCCCACCAAACTCTTTGGTGGGTTACTAGAGGACCACTGCACTCATGTTGAAACGCAAGATCTCATTTAAGCAACTTGCAAAAATGAGATCTCATTCAACCATTCCGAATTCCTGTTTGCACACATCAGGATTGACTCCAGCTAAGTCAGTAACGTAACACTAATCTTACCACAGCGTAAGATAAAAATCCCCTATTAAGAGAACAAAACCTTTGCATTTGTATTACAAGCTCAAGCAGACTTTTTTCCTAGTGAAATTGGAAATTTATGATTTATAGAAAAGGCCTGGATACTTAAAGAACTGGATTTGGCTGTCAAGTTTCAAGTTTTGCAGTCACACAGTAAAGTTAAGTATCTCAACTATTTATGGTTATTTTTATTTTAATCTGGAGATAGATGACAATAGATGCAATCTTCATCCCAAATTAAGGAGTCTGCCCTGCTAGCTTCACTTCCCACTTAGGTATTCTTAAAAGACTGTTTTTTCTAAGTTTCTTTTTCTTTTCTCCATAGTTTTACAATTGTATTATTTATTTCATCTTTATTTTCCTTTTTTAGATAAGCAACAGCACTAAAACCATAAAAAAGATGACATAAAAACTCTCAAAAATCTATCCACATGAAGACTACAGAAACTAATACCAAAGGTCATACCAAAGACCAAAGGTCATACACAGAAGTAGGAAATTCAGTAGAACGTTAAGGTATTTCCATCTGCTTACAAGGTAAAAAGAAAGACCTTTACAAATGTATATTTTGAAATGTTGAGCATTCCCACAATGTGTTAAGTGTCCTAACAAGGTAAACACTTCTGCCTACATAAATTATCCATGTTTCTGATATGCATATTCCATTAACACTCACATTGTAATTTGCTATGACTGAACTTACCGTGCCAGCTGGAAACAAACCCTGAATCCCAGTGAGCTCCCAGAGCGCCACAGTGTTCAGAGGAAAGAGAGAAATGCTTTGCCCCTAACAGGAATAAAATACTCCCCGCTATGCACTGCACTCCCAGCTCCTTTAGCAGGAATCAGAGAAGGAAAAGTCCTTTTTCTGCAGCTTCCTTTGGGTACCTGCTCCCTCAGATTTGAACACCAGCCCATTAGGGAGGAACATCTTTTCCAGGCACTGGCATATGGTAACATGAAAGTTAGTAGCACCCAGTCTGCTTTCAGTTGTGTCAAACTCTGCAGACAAAAGGCTTGGGAATAAACTGTGACTTGTGACTCTTCATGTCATGATCAGGCAAGCAGCCACACCACATTTGAGAGGACTGTTTGTATGAGCAAACACTGCTTAGTGGGAACATAAATTGTAGACTTGGGCCCAAAGCAATCCATTATGCCCATAGGATAACATTATAAATTAAATTGAAAAGCAGTTAATACCATAGACACCAGAAGTCTGTAAAGACCTCACCTGGGAGCATGAAGTCCCATAAAACCCCCTCTCTGCCCTGCATTTTAGCTGCATGCATGATAACACCTTACGTGCCCACATTTCCCCAGATGGTAAAATGCAATTGCAATTCTAAAGGCACCCCCATGTGCTCAAACGAAAACATTTTTGCAGCTCTCAAAATCTGGTAACAACCTCCTCCCTCACCAGAGTCCAGTATCTAGGGTTCTGATCCAAGTCCAGTTTTTATTGCCGCAATAAAGTGAGGGAAACAGAGGGAAAGACAGCGACCAGGAGAAGNCGATCCAAGTCCAGTTTTTATTGCTGCAATAAAGTGGGAAAGACAGCGACCAGGAGAAGGACGGCCCATGTGTGAGGACAGCAATTACATCTCACACACTCGATACCCAGCACCATAACCTCGTTCTATACACCCAGGGTTATGGAATTCCCACAAAGCCCTTCCAGATGATGCCGGTAGCACTTTATCAGAAAGATATTCCAGCTATCGTACTTAAATTCATCTCACAATCTCTGGATAATTTATGGTCCACAGAAATTCACAGCTTCCCACAGCCTTCCTCACCACCCCTCTCCACGAAGGCCTTGTAAGTCAGGTCACAGAGGAAAGATGACTGGGGGCACTGTTCTGTGGGTGTGTATTTAAAACAAATAGAAAACTTCAGCGTGGAGCAGGAAGCTCGGGCGGTGCACTAGACCAGGATTCTGGAGAAAGACATTTTTGTCCATTCCCGAGGGGGTCTCAGGAATGGGGGTCTCCCCACTCTGCTCCACCTCCTGTGGGGTTGCTGTGGAAGGAAGCAGGGGGACCACTCCGCACCGCGCTACCATCGCCAGGGCTACGCTAATTCACTCTAATTAATTCCTACAGAACCCTCACTTAATTGCCGGGAGGAAAAGTTTACCTCCGACTTCGCGGGGCGCACACAGCAGAGCTGCCTCCTGAGAGGACTCCCACGGGGCCCGGGCTGGGCTTTGGCAGCGGGGCAGGGGCTCCCGGAGAGGGAAGCGAGGAGGAGGAGGATGCGAGAGGATGGAGGCGGCGCTCGGAGCGGCGGCCGCGGCTCAGGTAGGGGCGGTCCGGGCGCTCCGCCCCGCCCGTGCNTCCGCAAGTTTTTGACAGTTTGTTCGCGGCGCACGGGGAGCCCAGGCGGCCGCGGCGCTGGGGCCGAGCGCTCCGCAGCACCGAGCTCTCCCCGCCGGCACCATGTCCCGGGACCCCGAGGAGGTGAACAAGCTGACGGAGAACACGTACAAAGTGAGTGCGGGACGGGGAGCGGCTGCCGGGGCCACCTTTGCCCCGGCTCCGGGGGCCGCGGGAAGCGCGGGGCAGCCGGGGCTCCGCACGCGGAAACGCAGCAAACTTTTACCTTTTCTTCTCTTTTCTTCTCTTTTCTTTTTTTCTCTTTCCTTTTTTTTTTCTTTTCTTGGTTTTTTTTTTTTTTTTTTTTCTTTTTTTTTTTTTTTTTTTTTTTTTTTTTTTTTTTTCTTTTTTTGGTTTTTTTTTTTTTTTGTCCTTTTTCCTTTTTCCCCCTCTCCCGTTCCCCTCCCCGGGCTGATCCCGGCCGCCCCCGTGTCCGGCCGCTCCCCCTCCCCGCGGCCGGGGCTCCGCCGCAGCCCCCGGGCGGGCTCAGCCGCGGCACCCCCGGGACAAGGCGGCTTCCAGACCGGTTCGTGCCTCTCCAGCAGGCTCGGTTCAACAGCCAGCCCTAATTCCCTCGGTGTGCTTTGGTGATAAGGTGGTTTGGAGATCCTGGTGGTTGTGGTCCTCTGCTTGAACCGTTCCTTCATACGGGCCAGAGCCTAAAAATGGCTTAACGCTGAACTAAGTTGCTTGCCAGAGTTCCGAGCTGATAATCAGATTTATGATGGTGCACCCTAGCACTGCCTCAAAGCACCGGCTGCTGTGGGTAGATCAATTCATATTGGTAGGCTTTTAAACTTTCCGAAATGCCTCCTTATTTGTAGAATTAAAAACATTTGGCTTATGGGCACCAAACACTTGTTCTGAAATCTTTCTCCCCATAAACATAGTCCTTCCAAAACACAGCAATTCTAATTGGACAAAATTCCCTTGAGAATCAGACTTTTGGTTGGGTAGTGAAGTAGTCGGTAGTTGGATCTGTAATCCTTGTTCTGTACCGTGTGTTGTACCAGAGAAAGCACTCAAATTTGCATGATTGAATGCATTTGCAAATTTAACTTACAGCTGCACTGCACTTGCAGCTTTGAGCCCTAAGGAAAGCTTTCTGATGGACTGTTCTACTTTACTATTTACTAAATTTTTCTGGTTTATTATCAAATGTTTTCATATTTCTGAAGATGTTGTCATCAGCATTTACAGGTTTCCAAAAACATTTACGAGGAGTAAATTTTGCTGTTACTTTTGTTGTTCTTTGACACGCTAAAGTCAACTTTACCCCTCCCTTTAGGTAGTCCAGTTATATTGGGGTCATGTTGTATTTGCTGTTTACTTTCTTTGGACTTAGACATGAAATTCATGCAAAACTGCTGAAAAAAATTAGATTGTCTGGCTATAATTTTTGTCCTCTAGAACCAGAGCAGATAATCTTAAATAGTCTGGTGTTTTTGGTATCAGTTACTTTTATGGCAAGGCCATAAGCAAACATGAATTCCCCTCTCAGAAGAGCACCCTGTAAATAGAGGCTCACAGAGGAGAAACCTGGGAAGTTGACTGTTCAGGGCTGTGCCAACAAAGGAATGCTCTCCTCTGTCTCTTGACTTCCAGAACGCAGTCAAAACAGTTTTACAGAGGAGAGGGGAGAAGATCTCCTGTGTGTTTTAATGGATATAACTTAAAATAGGCTTTAAAGGAATGAGAGACCTCTAAACAGCAAAACCTTCCCTGTTATTCAGTACTTATTTTCTGGGAAAATTTACCCTTTAGTTTTGTTTTCTAGACTAATTCAAAGGGATCTTTAAGATTGAAATAACCAGGAAAAACACTAAGTAATACAAAGTTAGTGTTGGCAGTGTGATGAAATGTCTCCTCTGTAGGTATTTTGAGAGGTCTGGCATGTTGCATCACATAGCTCGTACTCACAGGCCTGGAAACCCTCCTGCCCTGCCCTCATTAAAAATTGAAACTTTATCCAGATAAGGTATAAAGGCTGCTTCAGATAGGGAATGGATTCAGGGTCCACTTTAAAGCAGTTATTTCTGTATCGAAGCTGAAATCTTGAATTCAGTTGGTTACTCTTTAGGAGCAGAGAGCAGGAGCCTGTGTATTCAGCACTGGCTGGCACTGTAATCACAGCTCCCCCATCCAAAAACAAATGAACACCTCTTTGTGCTGTGCTCCAGCCTGTGTGGAGAGGGTGCTCTCCTTTGTTCAGCAGCGCTCATGGCACTGCTGCTCTTGCCTGGGCCATCCCAGCAGTGCAGGGCCTGAAACACCGTGCTGGGATGGGTAAAATCCAGAGCAGGGTTTGTGCTTCCTCTTCCTGTAAGGAGAAAGGCTTGGGCTGAGGAAACCAGTTCAGTGCAGTGCAGTGATGGCATCTGTGCTGCAGGACCAAATACAGGCTCTAGGCTTCTCAAAAAATATTCAAATTTTGAGTGACCTGGAAAAATAATAAAAAATTAAATTTACTACCTTGCTGGCCTGCTTTTTTTTGGCAGGTGGGGGTTGTTATGTGATTTATTTTCTTTCTTACAGTGTTAATCCATTGACTCCATTAAATACATAGTAACCTGTGTTATACAAAGCTTCAAAATATATTTACAGAAGTCATCAGGTGGCTGAGTAATGCCGTGTTATTTTTATCTTGTTCTTCCTTTCTGTTGGCAACAACACCAGAAAGTGAATACCTCAATGTTTTTCAGCTAACCTGACTAAATAAACAGCATAATTCACAAATGTGTGCGCTCACACCAAAATCAGGGCTGGCATTTACCCTTTATGTAAGACCTGAAGAATAGCTTCAACGCATGACGGGAATGGCACGTGCACAATGAAGCCCAAGGGTGTGGGAGCTATGACTAAAGAGGGCCACGGCCTCCCTTTTGCCAAGGAAGTGTTGAGAGGTTCCCTGGTATGACACTGCCCTGCCCTGGCAGCTCCCAGTGGGGATTCCTCCCAGTGGGGGGACGCTGGGGGACGCCCTCAGCACAGATGGTCACTGGTCAGCCCAGGGAAGTTGTTCTGAGTTGTTGTGTCCCTGCAGCCTGCACAGGTTTGCTGCTGTGAATGGGGAGAACTGCTTGGCATCCGGCTGAGAGACACAGAGTGCAGGGGAAAGGGGACAGGAAAGTGCCGAGTGACAGACCTGTCCTTCTGCCTGGATGGACCAAGGGCTGGGCAGGCAGCTCACAGCCTGTGCCTGTGGTGTGAGTTTTCCAGAGCTCTTGATAATGGCATGATGGGCATTGCTCATCTTGGGTTTAAAAGATATCTCTCTGTATTCAAGTGAATGTTACCCAGAAATTTTGATTATTAACCAAAGCATAATTAAAAAAACCCCAAAACACCTTCCCCTGAGAAAAACTTTTGTTCTCCCCAGAGGCATTGAGAATTATTTTGGCAGGCTATTTTATCACAGAAATATATCTGATAAATTCAGTTTAATGTCCCACATGCCATGTTTCTTTATTTTAAAAAGACTCACAATTATATTAAACTACTGGATTTATGTATCAAAATTCACATTCACCAGCACAAGCTGCAATCAGGCTGCATCCCTGCAATATAAATCTAACTTGGGGGAAGAGGAGACTGTGGGAGTTTGTGTGTGCATAAAATCCAATTCTTCCATAGTACAAATTATCTCTTCTTGCCCTTATTTAGAGTTATGTCCACTTCAGGTCTATCCTTGGGTAGGTGTTCACAACCTGAAAAGGTTTGCATTTGAAACACACGGATGGATGAAGTATTAATGTTTCTCTTAAACAAGAAGTGTTCCACCAAGACGACTAATAATTAGTCATAAGAATGAGCCTTTTTTAATAAACACTGGCATCTTGACTTATTCTTTTCCATTCTGTTAAACCTGTTTTAAAATTATATTATGCTAACTTACAAATGAGATATCTTAACATGAGATGTGTTGAGGGTTCAGCTGTGCCCTTCTGAAAATTGTATTGTGGCTTCCAGAAGCTAAAGCAGGAGATGAAATGCGCTAATGTACAAAATGCTTCAGGTACAGTAGAGCACAGTATTATTGCCTTTTTGTACAGCTTCTGAATCTTCTCAAGGGGGTTCTCAGACATGGTGTGGCAACATTAAAGACTTTTTTAAAAATTTACTCATTTTCAGGTTGAGAAATAGCAATTTAAATCACTAGTATCTCTACAAAGCTTAGCTATGAATAGCTATAGTGATGGTAAAAGGAGTGATGAGAGACATCAAGATCTGCGTTTCTCTGGTAGTTTTATCATTCCAGATTTCCTCCCAAATACATTGTTATTCACTCCTGCAAGAGTGCCTGCAGGATGTAAACTTGAAGCTGCAGGGAGCCTATGCATTGTTTAGTAGTGTTCATACCTGCTGAGCTATTGTGCAGCGAGGTGTGTCTTTAAGTCAAAAGCAAAGCCGAGCGTTCACAGGAAGGCACTTCTACAATGGCTGTCATTTGTTTTGAAGATTAGCGTTGTTTGCGTGGCTATCAGGAACTGCGGAAGGTAAAATGCCCACACACAACAAGTGGGAATTCAGGGCTCCTTCCTCCTCGGCCAGCTCCGTGCTGCCGGGCTGGGTAACTCACCCTGGTTTCATGTGCTGAAAGGAGCACAGCACCTCCCATAACAGATCCTATGAGGATTTAATGGCTCAAACACCAGAGTAGGTTTCTCTTATGCTTTTTTCCTCGGAAGGTCACTTTTGCCAGCTCTAAAGGTCTCTGCATAAAAGATGTTTCCAGTTGCCTGTTTTGAAAATGTTTCCCTTTATTTCCATTCATCCTAAATAATAGAAAGCTGTAGGATCTGATCATGTGCCTCCTCTTCTCGTTAATTATTCTGTTCATGAGAGGTAGTGTGTCACTAGAATATAGGACACACGATTGACAATGAGGAGGCCCTGTTTGTGTGCCTCACTGTACAGGCAAACGATGTGTTGTGAACCATTTTATCTCTCCCAAGCTCTTTCTCACGTTGTGATGTCTATTTGGATTAGGACGAAGGTTTTATTTCCATGTCCTTGTACACTAAGGCAGATAAAAATACTGTTATTTTCTGAGACTTTTGACAATTTTAAATTCATTTTTCTCCTGATCATAATTTTTTCTTTGTTCCTCTGTCCCCCTTTTTGAGAAGTTTTGAGATCTGGCTGTATTGTATGACTCGAAATTTTGCACTGGTGTTCAGTTCCACTCATTTTTGTGACCTTTTCCTTAGACTACAAGTAAGAGAAGCTATAAAACTCTAAGACATGGCAGGAAAAAGTAGCTGTACAGATTGATTTGAGCTTCTCTTGTCCCCTATAACTTCTGAAGCTGAATAAAATACTACAATAATTTTAATTGATCTGAAATGTCTTGGTAATATCAAATCTATACCTCATTCTGAAGAGGGAGTTGCCTGTGACAGTTTCCCTTTTTTGATAAAGTGCTCTGGATACGTCTTCCTGGACTCCCGGGACATCAAAGGCAGCCAGTGGTTGCCTGTGGTTAACTGGATAGAAAGACCACTAGAAGCATGGCCAGGCTTTTTGTTTGCTTTGAGAATGCAGTTTTCAGGAGAAAGGAAAAAGATCACATCTTATGCTTTTTTTCTAAAGTATGAAAGGGAAATAATCTGAGAATTAATTTCATCAGGTCATCATGGAGACCCGGCAAGGGGGTCAGGGAGAGTTAAGTTTTTCTATCAAACACAAACCCCTGATTGAGATGAGCCTTGCCCAGCGCTGTGAGGATCAGCCAATGCCCATAAACCAAACTGTGCTAAACCAAGCAGCTTCCAAAGGGGAATTTCCATTGCAAAGGTTTTTGCCGTTCCTCGGGCGTTCACGTCCAGGGACTGGTTCTGTGAACAATCAACCACTGTGGCAGTGCAAGCCTGAAACACTCCCAGAGACTGCCTGGGCTGATGGAGAAAAGCTCCATGAGCTGTGCTCCTTCCAGCTGCTGCAGGCACTGCCTGTAAATTGTTTCTTCATCTTTCCCAACGGTTTCACGTGTACCTTGAGCAGATGTGGTGTCCTAGAACTCTTCCTCCGAGTTCCCTGTGTTCCAGGGGACCTGCTGTGTCCTCTCAGCAGGCTCTGTGTCTGCTGCACACAAATACCTGCCATGGATCAAGAGGTCTAGGGAAAAACAAGACCTGTGGGGCCTGGCTTCAGAGGGGGAGCTGTTGAGGGTTATTTTATTGGGGTTTGTTCACTTTCTCCTCAATGAAAACAACTGACACAGCTGCAATCACTGGTTTTTGTTTGAAATCTGAATTAGAAGATGTCAGGAAAACTGGAATCTTTACCCCTGAATGCTTAAGACAGTCATTTCAAAAATCAGTACTTCAAGACCAATAATTATCATGCTACTGTCAGAATTTTTGGGTAGGTGGCAATAAGGGCTTACTCTGTAATTTTTTGTTTTGAGGAACAGGGTTAGCAGGGCAGAATCTTTCAAGAAAATTATTTTCAATATAGAGTGGCAATTCAAGGTGGCATTGGGATTCTTGCCTGCCATGGATGCACACCATCATGGTACGTCTTTTTTAACCCAGATCCTTGAAAACACAGGACTCTCTATCCTAAAACAATCCCCTAATTCATCTTTTTTTTTTTTCTTGTGATTCACTAACTCCATGTAAGTCAACAGACATCGTCTTTAGTACACAGCTGAAGAAATGGCAAAAAGTGGGAATAGGAAGAAATAACTTTCTCCTTGGAACAAGTGTCTCACAGTCAGAGTGCCTCAGCAATGAGGAAAGCAACAGGAACAGCAGCAACCCTGACAGGAGCAAATTAGAGAGCTGGGGCAGGAGGAGGGATGTTCCCAGACACCAGAGCCTGAATATCCATCCTGTTAAGTTGCTAGAATAGCCCTTGGCATTGTTGGCCCAACCTGAAACACGCTCTCCCAAATGATTTCTGGATGTGGTTTGTGAGTTAACACAAATCAAGGGCCTGGGGACAATAGCTGGTTTGTTTGCAGTGATTGCACTTGGGTGGGTGAGAGTTTAGTGGGACAGGCCAGAAAACAATCCCAGTTGCATTTAATTTGTACACAAAGGCAGCTAGGCCAGGTATTGTTGTTCTGCGGCTGCTTTTGCTGTAATTTATAATATACTGGTATTGGAATCTAATAGTTTTATATCTTTTTAAAATATCTCTATTTTCAGTCAATATGACTGCTAAAGTATTACTGGAGTTAATCCTTCACTTTTTACGTTCAGCAGAATTCAGGTATAGTGCTGTCTTGAAAAATAATAAAATTCTGTCTGCATGACCTCGCCTGAAAATCAGACAAATGTGATAGTATTGCTGTTCTTTTTGTGACCACCTGTGTACTAAACATAAATATTTTCATTCTGTTAGTAGCACAACAGACAAAAGCTCGATAGTATTTCACTTGTCTTGAGCTTTGTATTTCTTGTAAACAGAAAGCATCTGTTTTGAATTCCTTGGACTTGACAGTTCTGCTGTGTGAACAGCAGTGAGCTGAGTCATAAAAGTATTGCCATAAAAATGGTAAGAATAACAGAACTGTGTCTACAGGTATCTCATGATCTTCTTTTCATGACAATATAATTTTACAGAGTAATGTCATAGCTGTGGTTTTGTGAGGAAGATTCTCGGGAAAAGAGGTCCAGAATCTGCAGGTTATAGAGTTTGCTAGGAATGAGAGCAGTCCTGCCTGGAGCTGCTGAGTTTCAGATTCTGGTTGCTTCAGCCAGTAATTGTATTTAACAGCAAAAGCAGCTGCAGTGGAATTTTTTCCCCACCTTCTATTTAAATAAGGTCATTATTTTCATTTTCTTTCTGAAAGAACCATGGCTTTGCACGATTTTTAAATACACAAAAAACCCAGCAAAAAACCCCAAAACAACTAATTTCCCTAAATACATCTGTAACACAGAAAACATGAAGAATATGAACCAGAAATCTGGTGAATTTTTTCTTTTTTTAAATTTAAAACTCAGATCTTGAACTTTCTTGTCAGAAAGTTGTCGTCTGAATTTATAGAACAATAAGTGGGTAAAGGTTTTCCTCTCATTCCAACATCTCCTACCATAAAAGATGGTTTTGCACAAACTTTGATCACACACTTGACATCCTTTTGTAGTATAAACAGCCAGGTCCCTTTTTACCCCTGTTGCGATAGTTTAACTTATTTTCCCCCATTTGTTGATCTTAAATGCTCGGTTTCTTCTCTCTTCCATATTTTGTTTTCCTGTGTCTCTCAAATCTTCCAGTTTTCATCCATCCATGGACTTCTCAGTTGTATGCTGTACATATGAAACCTAAAAAGAGACCTGACTGACCCTGAGATGAATACTTCCACCCACTGTGGAATTGTCTTGGTTATAACACAAATTTTGTTTCCTTTCACTAGAATGTTATGGAACAGTTCAATCCCGGACTGAGAAATTTAATAAATCTGGGGAAGAATTATGAAAAAGCTGTTAATGGTAAGTTTTCTAGGTGCTACATTTAGAAAGAATGTTTAATTTTCGTTTAAATATACATACTGGATATGAGGGTTATGTATATAGGCTAAATTCCCAAGCTGAACTTTGGATGCAATAAATTGAAAGGAAAAAAAAACCCAGCTAACAAGCACAAATACACAAATATATGTACTTGCTGTCCAGTCTTTTGGGATTTTTCCACTGTCCTGGAGAAGTTGTATCACAAACACTTAGGCACAGTTACTGCAAAATGAACTGAAAGTGGGTTTAAGTAACCCACATTGGAATAGTAAGTGGAAAACAAACAAAGTTATGTAAATCGGGTGTTATTTTTTTCTTTCTGAAAATATCTTCCAGAGATATTTCACATTCTTAGATCTGTTCCTGCTCCACTACCTAGGTAACGCTGTGTACAGAACAATATGAATTAGTACAAGTTGTAGGAGTGGATTGATTTGTTGTTGTTGTTGTTGTCCATACTAATCCTGATGGTATCATTTTTATGGAGTTAAAATCAGAATGAATAAATTTGAATCAAAGGACCCAGTCTCTCCCACTTTTTAGAATTTAATTGCCTATTTCTATGATGAACTTCACAGAAATGATCTAAGAAGGGCTCTCCCTGCCTGGGCTCCAGGCTCCCGGAGCCAGCGCTGTGGGGCCTGTCAGAGCTGCTCCCTTTCCCCACGCAGACCTGTCCAACTGCTCGATAGCAGATTAAAGCCATGTAAAATCTCAAAACTTTGCCTCACTCGAGCCCATGGCACAGCCTTCCCCCCGTGCAATGCAGTCCTCTGAGAAACGGGGCGCTGCAGAAGAGGTGCACAGCCAAACAGCACTGGAATCTCTCTCCATGCAAATTTTAGACCTGGCTTGAGAAAAAAAATAAGATAAAACCAAAGCCTGCTGGAGATGAAAATAGGGAAATGTTGACTTATTTGTGGTAGTGCCTAACTTGATGGATTACCATGTGGTTTACCTAGTACCTGACCTTAGGAATTACAGGTAATTCCAGAAGTAGTAACAAGTGTTTCCATATTCATTTGAAATATTCCTATACCAGTTTCTGAGGGTTCTGCTTCTCACACACGTTGCTGTTGACATGTTACATTTTGCCTTTTGTTACATTCGCCTTTAAGCCTGGCTGATAAGGCATATCTAGCATGAATGCTTAATTTCGAATGAATATTTACAGTGTTGCAACAACTGTTGCAAAGTCATCTTTGGACTCCCATAAATTGGTAATCTTTCCACCATCAGTTCCGAGTGGTGTAAATAGATCTGTAACAAGGAGTAAATACCCTGTTGCTAAACAAACACTTTGCAGCTTTCCAGAAATGGCGGAGCAGGCTGACAAAGAACATAAAACTTACAAGAACTCCAGATATGTTTATAATGTATTTTTCTACATTTTGAGGACATAAGGTCAGAAAACCCTCCCTTTCTGCAGCAGTGATTTATAAGCCATAGTACTGCTGAAGGGACTATACAAGCAGGGTTCTTGATTTAGTTTGATCAGCACAGGGAAAATCACACATTTCCTTCCTTTTTTAGTGCTTGTGTTAGGAGAAAATACTGACTTGGGGCTGTCTTGAGAAAACACAGATAGGAAGAGTTGGACTGACATCAAATCCTCTTGTACAGGTGGCACACTGCTCCACCAGTCGCACCAGTAAAATTCTTCTGCTCAGGAAGTTTGAATACAGAGCACCTATGAGACAGAGCTTAGACAGAAACCACCCCTTCTAATGCAACAGAGCCTCAAAGTGAATCTTTGTTTGATTTGGAAGATTTTCAGGCTTCTCAGTAAACACATTGTTATGTAACCAAAGATGTCACCTTACTAGTAAAAATTGTAAAATACAGACCTGTAATTGGCAATTATATTCCCCTCAGAAAAAAAAATTATTCTAAAATCAACAGCGAGGCTCTGCCTGACTTTCACTTTAGGTCAAGAATATACTGCTACAAAAAAATTATGACGAATAACTTCAATAAGTTATTTTGCACATTAAAGCTTGCCACTTTGTCCTTGTTATTTCTTTTCTTTGTGGGGTGCAGATCAGTTCTGGACCCTGAGGATGCCAGGCAGCCACTGTAGATCTGTTCCTGTGTAAGACGTTTCTCCCCAGTGCCTTCCTGCAGCCTCAGTGCCGACGTTTCCATGTCCGCTCCAGCAAAACTGACTGTGCTGTTTAAAGCAGCCCTAGCCAGGAAATGATTAACTGGGAATAACTGAAACCTCCGTGGTGGATATTAAGAGTTATTGGTTCCTGTAACAGCCAGCTTTAGATGGAAATGATGATTTGTTTTTGAGGGCCTCCACGTCTCCTTGGGGCAGCTGCAGGTCCAAGGTGTGGTGGCCAGTGGCCATTCCCCGGGTCACTGCTCTGGCTGGTCACCACGAGAGACCTCAGCACCTCTAGGAAGTTTGGGATTGGGATTGCAGTTTGGGTTTTTCCAGCAGTTTTCTCTGTACCAAGGAACTTTGCTGTGCTCTGACCAACGGTTTATGGCTGAGCCTTCCCACCAGATGCTGATTGCCCCTGGGTATGCCCGGGAGTTGGAGCTAAATAACAGCCTGAAACTTCATTGATACATTCCGGAGTTCCGTCTCTGTTTCCTGGTTTCACAGACCAGCAGGGAACACAGGGACTTGTGCCACTTTCTCTGACAGGAGGATTTCCTTGCTGCCCCTCTCTTACTCTGTGCTCTGGATGACAAGACTTCATAGGATCATAGATTAATAAAAATGGAAGATATTTTGATTTTTTTTAATGGTTGTTTATTTTTCACTCACCCCCAGTTATGGTAGTGGCTGGAAGAGCATATTATGATAGCCTTGCAAAGATTGGGGACATATCAGCAGATTCTCCAGTTTCTAAAGAATTAGGTAAGTGAATACTCTTTTTTAAAAAATTACTTCAAAATAAAAACTTTATTTTTGCTTTCCTGCTGGCATTTCACAGAATGAATGTGAAGTAGATAACGATCAGTAAAAGTATGTTCTACTCTTATATAACATGGATGGAAGGAATTAGATGCCTTTAAGGCATATTATTTCTCAAGACACTTGCAATGTTTTTGCAAAATTACCTTTTTTTTCCTCCTTTTGTGAATATATATCTGCCTATGCATTCAAAAGCATGTATTTTTAAGCTCATATAATTCTAAATCAAATACAAAAAAAGGTCTCTATTTTTAATGCAAAGGTGAAGATTGAAATACTTTTGCAAGTATTGGTATGAGGAGTCCTAGTGTACAACAGCAGCTCTAAACTGAAACAATTTTCTGGTTGAGTGTCATTGTGAAGAGTTCGGTTTTACTTCACTATTTTTGATCAAGTGTATCACTAAAAGTTCTCAGATGCATTTATATTTATTTTCTACTTGAACTTTTGAAAGAGAAACTGTAGACTCAAAGATGGATTAATTTTACATTAATATAAATCCACTTCAAGTGCTGTACTCTCCTGAAAATAATTTCTGAATATTTGAAAGATCAGCAGCATCACTTGACCTTGACAACTTCATTTTTGTAGGCTGAGCAGTGTAATTGCAACACTGGGCGAAGGAGTACAAAGTATTTGTAATATTTCTGACAAATATTCTCATGTCACTGCAAAACAAAGAACTGGGAACCGTACTGCAAAGAGGAAACATTTGCTTAATGCCTTCATTTGCTTTTTGACAAAAATAACTTGATGACATGTCTTGCCTCTGAACTTTTGATTTTGGGCAGTGTAGGACTCTTCAGAGATGTAACCTGCATCTCCTCCTGTAACTCCCAAGAGTTTGTTAATTCAGCTGATTACAAAGGACGGGTTTAACAATTATTTTTCATTGCTCTGGAGAAGCAGAGTTGAGGGGTCCCGCTCCTCTGGAGAGGTGGCCGCTGGTTTCTGTGTGGCTGCCTGCATTTTTCTGGTTTGTTCTGCAAGCACTTGTGGCTGAGTGCTCACGGCAGCGCCGAGGGCAGGAGCGGCGGAACAGCAAACAGGGCAGAGCAAACAGTCCTGACGAGCAGCTCCCTCTGTTTGCTCTGCAGGCTGTTTACAGAAAGCAGAGTTGCTGTGGCAAACTGCAGAACAAGAGTTAAAAGAAATGGCTAAGCAGAGTCTGAGGAAATGGCAGAAAATGCACAATTACAGTTTTTGCAATCAAGCAGTTGCTCAGATGCATGTAAGCAAAGGATTTATGACTTGTCACTGTGGGACATTGTCTGCCTCTTTGGAAATATTATTATTGGGTAATCTCGTACTGACTTCTGAAAATAAGTGGTTTTCCCTATTACTTGGGACAATACAGAATTGTGACTGAAAACATATTTTTGTTTAACCGTGAATTCCATCCTGCAATTATAAATCTTTTTCAAGATATACCATATTGAGAAAACACAGCCTTCTTCCCTGCTTTCTGTTCACCTTCTGCTTTAACTGTTACTGCAGAAAAATCTTCTTCTTAAGGCAAACAGTGACTCTGGGTTTCTTCCAACACGCTCTCTGATGGAATACTTAATTCAGAGATAAGGAAGTCAATGAATGCAGGAAAAGGCAGGATAATGTGGTTAGGAGTCTGTGACAGATCATTTGCATTTTCAAGAAAAAGTCTTACAAGTTCTGAAGCTGGGCTACAATATTGTGCTATTTACCAAAGAAATATGATACACCCAGGTGTCTCTAAAAGTGTCTGCTTAAAAAGAAAAGTATTTACTGTACACTTTTGTATTTTAACAATATTGCAGTGCATGCTGAGCAGTATGGGGTGTGTAAGGGCAGATCAAACTTTGCCCATTTGTGGGCCCTATAGCTCCAGGGGAGCTGCTGCAGCCTCCCGTGGAATTGTCTCACCCATGAGTTCCTTCAGACTTGCCAAAAGACAGGTGATTGAGCACCAGCAGCTCTATCACGCATAACACTTCTGTTATCTCTGCCAAGTTCGAGGTGGTTTCACAGTTCAAACCCAAACCTGCCGGGTGACCCAGAGCGCTTTCACTGCCAGTGTGATGGAAAGATTTCTATCAAACCCACAGCCAGTCCTTCCTCCTCGTAAGGAAACACAGAACGTGGGCTGCTTCTGAGCTGAGACAGTGAAAGAGACCCCAGCCCCCCAGCAGGGCAGAAACAGGAACGGAACAGAGAGAGGTGGAAGTTTGTGACGTAGAGCATAGAATGCAGAGAGGACAGAGAAGTAGAGGGGGAAAAAAATCAAGTAAAAATGCCAGAAAACACTTTCTTCTATTGAATGAGATTGGAGGAGGGAAACGAGAATGAAAAGGAAATCTGGATATTCCAGCTGATTCAGAGCTTTTGCACTAAGGATCTCTATCTTTCAAGTCTGGTTGAAGCTCTCTGAATTATCTTAATACAGAATAATTTAAGCAAATTGAGGAAGTAGAAGAATGTACTGCAGTCATAACACAATCCTTATGAATAAGGGATGAGTTGATTGAGTCAACATTCTTTCTAATTTTGTATTTCCCTAAATCTCTGATCTTGTAGTCCCTCAGATTTGGCTATGAGCATTTAAAGAACAGAACCTGAATTTGTGTGGTTCAAGCTATTCTGCAATATGGAATTTGCATACCTTTATTCCTAGGCACCTTCTGGAAATCCCTCTAGGAAGAAAAGATAGAAAACAAGAAACTGCATGTTTAAAAATGTGAAGATTTCATACTATTCAAATTTCAGCACACCACACCAGCACAATAAAATGCTGTGTTTCAATAATGCACGAAACTCAATTTCACATGGACACTTCACCACAGTGTTAAAATAGGAACTTTCACGTGTTGCTAATTGCTTTTGTCTTGCCCAAAACACAGGCTTGTGAGGTTTTGTCGTGTCGATTTTTGGTGCTTATAATTTAAATAAAATCTCCTGTAGTAACACGGGCTATCTCTGCAGCCTTCACTTGCACGAGGAATCGGGAAGTTATTTCCTGCCTGCCTCTGGAATACTGCTTCTCCTATCTTCCCAGCTATCCTCTCCAGCACCTGCCAGTTATTGTAGCTACATCTCATTTTATATTGTGGGTGTAAAGTCCCACTTAGTTTGTTGTGTAGCAACGGTATCTACAGCAGTCACCCACAATTACATTATGGGTCTGCACCCAGAGCTTGTTGCTCAAGAACTGAAGAGTGTAAACTATTAATTGCTTGTCAAAATAGAAGAAGAAAGAAAAATATTACATTTTATGGTCTTGATCAATGGAACTAAATTGCAGAAGATCTGTTATTTTAAAAGGACAATCAGGGGAAACAAAAATCTCTTCTAATCTAACCAAGACTGATAATTAAAGATTACTCTGGGTTACAGGCCTATTTTTTATAGTTGCATTCTGTTAAAACATAACTGGAAACAGGTATGCAAGAGCTTATGCTCATCTGCAGTCTAAAATCTAAGAATTCGGAAAAATGTGGGTTCCTTTCAGAAGAATTTTTTGGTTAAAAACCACTACAAATTATCTAGAGAAGGAAGTACTGATGTGAAAGATTGCTCTTTGTTGTGGCAATCAAGGTAGAGAGAGGCAGGGAGAAAACCCCAAACTTCTCGTGGTGCACAGAGGAAGTGGAATTCTTTCCTGACAGAGGAGGAGCCCTGAGTTTGATGTTCCTCTCAAGCACAAAGGACCAGACTGTTCTTCAGGTTAAAAGACAGGATTTGAACACGTGCACAAAACACTTTTGCCCATCAAGTGGTGTAATTTTAGAGGTCTCCACAACTTTGTCGTGTTTTGTCAAATACAAAATCTTGTGGTACAGTAATTTCACTTTATATAATAAGGGCATGATTGCAGGAATTCAGTGATATGAATAACAGGGCAGGGGCTCTCTGTGTCCATGTTTCCTTTTCATAACAGCCTTTATACTCCTCTGCAGGTAGGCAAATGTCTGTAGCTATTGGGGTAACTGCCTGTTAGTTTGAGAGTCAAGGCTGATAAACCTTCAGTCAGAATAAACGTCTGGTGGCTGATGAATAGTCCTGCAGTTTACCCAAGAGTTGGCATTTCTTACGAATCTCTATGAAGTTTGGGCATTACAGTTCTTGAGTAACATCTAACAGCTTCACAGAAATCCTTTGGGAAGTGTTTTCTAGCTTTTTGTAGAATGAACTAACAATTAACCATTTGATAATCATGTACATTTAATACTAATACAATCAGTAGTGTGAGGTTCCATCTGTAGAGGGTTGTGATTTTTTTTAGTGATAACCACTTTATTTCAGCTTTGCAACTGAGAGAAATCCTGTGGGCTTTTCTCCCTCCTCATTATTTTCAGAAATGAGAGAATTTCTGTATCAGAAACTGTGTGCTTTAGTGGTCAACTCATACAGAAAAATTCTTGGAACTAAATTGGAAAATTCTAATTTTACTAAAAAGGACATATCTACTTGCTGAAAAATTTCTAATCAGATTGTAATGTAAAGCAGTACTTTCTTTTTAAAAGATTATCTTGCAAGTATTTATCATTCAAAACTGTCTATTTTCTTCCTGTTTATTGCCACTTGTTTGGGTGCTTTTCAGAGCTATAGCTCTCTGTTGTTAATTCTGGGATATAGCACTTGTGTCACTCTCACTAGTGAGAAAACCAAGCAGGAAAAGAGAAAATTCTGTGGTTTAGGATGAAGGTAGCTAGCTCTAGTTGCATTTTTAAAAAAAAAAGAGAGGGGGGAGAGTTGTTGGCTTACTTTGACACATATACATTGCCCCTGACAGCTGGAATCCTATTTCACTGAGAAAGATGACACCTTGCACTCTTCCCTTCTCTGGCTCATTCCAGCTGGAGAGGAGAGATCTCTCATCTTGTCCACCTTACTGCATCCCTGTCATCTCCTCTGCAGAATCAATGTGCTGCCTCCAGAATCAATTGTGTTGATAGAAAGAGAAGTGAAGTGTGCCAGCAACTTCAGAACATTAACACCTCATCTGGTGGAAACTTCTGGGAAAGCAGCTTAGAGGCTGCAGTTTAAGTAGATAGAATCAGGCCAGCTTTTCCTATGGAGCATTAATAAAAGAGTCTTCTACTGTATTTATAATGGAATTTCATTTGAAGAAGCCACTCCATTCCTGTGCTGTGAAAGGAAACTACACAGAGAGCTGTCTTGAAAGGGAAATACAAAGTAGTTGTGGGTTTTTACAGGAATAAGGTTTTGTATCTTCCAGTTTTACAGTAACACTCTGGGCTGGTGCTATATAAACCTCCAGTCTGCTATAACAAAGGTGGAAGGAGATGAGCCAGTCTTGGGTGTAAGTTCTGTAATATTTCCCTGACAGAATATAAACCAGAAATGATACTACCAAGACACACAGTGGATAAGAGGTGGGTTTGTTACTGAACATAAAGAACATGTCTAAAAATGGATACTGCAGTTTGTTCTTACAGAACTACCCAAAAAAAGTTTGTTCTGTGTACAATTATATTGTTGTAAATTTTGCTATAAAGACTTCCAGATAAGTTACAAATTTTCTGGTTCTAGAAATGGCTGATGGGAGGAAACATGCTGAGCCTCAAAGGCCTGAGGAAATAGTGAAGGGAATCCTTACAGAATTTCCCACTGTACTGGAACACCTGAATTTCACATGAGCCTCACACACATCTTGCACCTTGCAGTGGGAACCCTGGGAAGGACGCCCTGGGCCTCACCCATGTGTCCAGGCAATGTTTCCTCGGTTGTGGCTGGGTCTGGCTAGGAAAGGGTCATTCCTGGCCCCCTGTGGGCCCACAGGTGTGAGCTCCCCCAGTTCTGAGCCCACCCGAACACGGTGCCATCAGCAGGGCCCGTTCGGGGCAGGGGGGTCTCTCTCACATCTCCAAGCTAAGGATGCTGAGCAATCACAGCCTCCCCTCACCACAGCCCCAGGTGAAATAAGCCTGAGAGCCTGTGTAGAGGAAATGTGCTTGATTGTCCTCTCAGTGAGAGAAAAAATGGAAAGTAAATTACAACTTTGCAAAGAAAATAACGTCATATTTGAAACTAGCTTGTAAATCCTTTAGTGAAAGTCTGACTATATTTAGGCTGTACAGTCAGCTCTTCCTGACGAATTATTTCTCAACAAAAAATAATCCAGTATCCATTGTAGATGTCACTACCAGTCCCAGGGGGCAGGGCAGGGAACCAAAACCAATTGTCTTGGGCTTCTGAGAAAGAGACGTTTATCAAAACTTTCGGCTCAGTTTGGGTGTGGGGTTTTTTGGTTTGGGTTTTTTTGGACACTGCTAAGACTGTAAAACTCAGTGGCAGTTCCAAAATGCTGTAATGCAAGTCGTAGTGATTCCCTGCAGTTTCGTGTAACATTTATAATGATGACTTAAATATTTACCCTCTCTGGTACTGGAAACCCATAAAAACTTCAGTTTTTGCTGGTTAGCATGATTCGTTTGTTCCGGTCCTGCTCTAAAACAGAGATTAGCTCTCTTGTATGATCTTCCTTAACTAATCTGCCTAAAACCAGCCAGGTTTCATCCAGGCAAGTTCAGGCTTGTGGCTGTATTGTAACTTATTTTCTTTTCACCCTACTTGTGTGAAGATTACGAGTCACTGCACACCACTGCAGCTCAGGTATGAAAAGCTGTGGGATACAGGGCTTTCAAGGCCTTATGAAAGACGAGTCTCTGACATACAAACCTTAATATATTGTGGGTTTATATGTTTGGGTAAAAAAAAAAAATGCCTGCAGCAGATTTCATATATATTAGTAATGGAGTAACAGGTGGAAAAACAAGTTTGTAATTTTTCATGCATTATTTACATGGCATATGCTTTTCCTTTCCTTTTTTAACATTAAAATTTAGTTTCTGTGCTTACCAATCACCTGAGACAAGCTGAACATTTCATGTTAGTTAACATCTGTTCAATGATACAGTATGTTTAAAAAAATTCTAATCTCTGAATTTTTTTGACTAAGAGATCAAAACATCTTGGGAGAAATGGGGGAACTAGAGTGCAGACTGAACTGAATCTGCAATGAAGTCACATTCCTCTGTAGAACACAATGTGAGCTGATGTTTTTGTTCCATTTAAAACAGGAAAATAGGAGCATCACACCAAGAACAAACTCAGAGTAACTGGAAATTGTTAATCTCATAAGTATTCACTCTTGTCTAGCCTTATGTGGGAATAACGAATGGATTAACAGTTCATTGCCCACTTTATAGCATGGTCTGAATGGTGTAGTACTGTCTGAAGTCACCTGTGTGCAGCTGAAAGAATTTGGCATTCATTTTTGTCTTGGTAGAGTATATTTAAAAAGCAAGTTGATCCTTGAGTTTAACTGAATATGGTTTATAAACAGGCATAGACTTTCTAAGGTATAAAGAGCTGAGGAGTATTTTGTCTCTTTTAATATTTAAATATCCCAAAGTTTTAAAGGAAAATAATAATTTTAGTTCAAGTAATTAAAACTCTGTCTTACTTACTGGAAAAGTCCTTTGTTATGTGGTGCTACGCTATTTCACATGATCTTCTATGAAGTTTTGGGCCAAGAAAAAAGTGGCTATATATAGTTCTGATCCTGGACTACAAAAGGAAATGATATCATAAGAAGTGCTAAGGCTACTGGAGTAGAAGTGAACTGAGCTCTATCCCTTCATTGCTTGTCTCATTATGAAATGGGAAGAGGATCTTTGGATAAGAGGATTCTTTGGTTCTCTTTCCCATGCTGAGAGCAGCGTCACCTAACGACAGGGAAGTGTTCAAGAGAGCAGTGCCAGGTGAGTGTCAGTGAGAGACAGCCAGGCACTGGTATGGGTAGGTTATGTATGTACAGAAAAACGTGTACATTACAAAATAAAGCCAATATCTGGGAAAGACAGAACTTAGTGTGCAGCTTTTGCTGCAAAAGTAAAATGCCAAAAGTCCCCTTTAGTCCAACAGATGCATCTTGTGCCTAGAAAGTTTTCTGTGCTGGGGAAAGCAGCTGTGGACTCCTGGCCAAGCATGCTGGCTGAGATATGGCTGGAGAGAAATTGTCTGGACAAAAACAGAGGCCAAAGTTTTAGGCTTTTTGGGGTTGGTTTGTTGTTTGGGTTTTTTTCACCTGAAGCAGATTTTGATAGTGGTCAGACACACAAAAAGGCAGCATGGGCTAGAAGACACATTTTTCCCTCTGGAGCTACATGAGGAACACAGCAGTGAGGTCCTGTGAGAGGGAGCAAGTGGAGCACTGGGAGCTCATCAGTCCCAGCACCATCAGTGCCCAATTCACAAAATTAGCAACAGTGTTCTGCACAATCCTATTCATGGCTTGCTGGTTTTGTCTGGACATGGAGGCAAGATACTTAGACTGCTTAGACTTAAGCATCTTGCAGGACTGTTTCTCTTCTGTATCAATGAGACTGTAAAGTAATTATTAATTTCCCTTAACCCTTAATCTGTTTTAAATTAACTAACTTATTTCCTTGTTATATCACAGAAACATTTCTGTTGTTCACAGCCCTAATGAGAACTCTGCATATTTTAAAATTAATCTCAGAATGCCATTTAGAATGCAAAGTTCTCTTTGCTTCTATTTTTATTTTATTTATGTATGGCTCTAGCTTGCTTCAGGGCACCATATCTAGCATGTAGAAGGGACTTAAAACACTTTATTACACTTTAAAATCTCTTCCCCTTTTCTTGATTGTAGGCTTTATTCTTTTTTTTCTCCTCCCCTTCACCTTCTGCAGTCACCTTCACAAAATGGCACTGAATGGTCATGTGTCAATGCCATTTTGTAAAATGAACTACGGGGAGATTTTCTCCTGGCTTCCTATTCCATGTTCGCTCATGCAGTAAGGAAAGGCAGACTTGACCTAGTCCTGTTGAGTTATGTGCATATTCCTGTTAATTCTACAGATGGGGGAGTGTGTTAAAGCACTCTGGACAAATTGTATCAGAAGGAAAGCGCAGTTAGAGCTGGGCAAGTTTTACATTATTTTATCCTTCTTTATGATTTTCTTCCTCCTTGTTAAATTCCATTAAAGCTTTTTGGTTTCTTTAAAGCATCTGTTGCACAATTAAATCCTTCCTATCACAGAATGACAAATTTAACACGTTTGAAGCTGAGCAGATGTTTCGTTCAATCATATTTATTTGTTATACTGTATTCCTTTGAAACTTCCTATTTTACTTCCTCCCGGGGGCTGCTGTTTTCAAAGGACTTTGTTTCTAACTTTCTCATGTCATAAATGCCTTTTTTCTGGGCAGAGGGTGACTTGGAGGAAAGAGCATCTCGCCAGCAATAGCATTTAATAACACGCTTGGACTATACTGTCTCCATGTGCAGCTTTGACTCAGCCTTTCATTCTTGTGTTTAATATAAATAATTATGTGGCTTCATCTCTAAGACACAAAGTTAATCAGCCTGCCCTGAATACAAAACAGGACAACAGGAGGTAAATGAGTGATATAATTAAGCTTTTTGCCTGTTCCCAGACATCTAAGAAAGTCTCACTATTAAGAGACTTGAAATCTTTCAAGAGCAACCTCTACTAAATAAAATTGAAGTATATTTCAAGTAAGCTGATGCAATTAATACTTTATTGATTCTAATGTAGCTATTTGGTGTTTTAGAAGTTTAAGTGATTGTGTTGGTAGCTGTTGATACTTGTTGCTATGACAGAACTCTATTGCTTGAGCTCCATTTTGGTTTCTAACTTGAACAAATTCTTCTGGACTTCACAAGAACAGTCAACACAAGGTGAAAAGGTAAATAACCTGAACAATCAGCCAGTGCAAACAGTGAGGTTGAAGTGTAACTGCTGCAGAAGTTCTGGCTTTACAATGAGTATTTCTGATAGAAATTGCTTCCCTTGATTTTCATCTCCTGGGAAGACAAGGATGTCTTCTTGCTCAGGGGATGCTGCATATGGAGAAATGACTGTTGTAGCCTTTGGGCTCGTGATGTTTTATTTTTTTTTTTTTGTAACCAACATCATTAATGGAATTCTAGTCTGTATTACTTTCTCACTAGAAAGTATAGATAAAACAGACAGCCTTGGTTAAGCCTAAAGATATTCCACAAATTCCTGAAGTTTCAGCTTAAAAGATCTTTTTATGTGTTCACTTAATCTATTTGAAATGGAAATGAATTTACCATGGAACCATTACTGTTCATGGTCCTACATGAGATTATTGCTGTATTGTGAGACATGGTTTCAAGAACTGTATATGAGAAATGTTTAATTTTTAAGTCATTTAAGACACTTGAGATATTCCCCCCAAATCCTTTTCTGAAAGAGATTGTTGTTTCCCTTCCCTACAGTGCACCTCTAAGGTAATAGCAAAATATCAGAGCAAGTATCTGTGAACATCTACAACTACTTTCTTGTTTTCTAAAACAAAGTGGGAATATTTAACGTACACCTACTTTATCTAATCACAAAGATTTCATGTTCAGGGTGTGGGGAGATGGAAAGCAGAAAAAAAGTATCTTTGAAAGACAAGTATTTTAATAGTTATGTTTATCATCAAGACCAGTGGTTTGGGTTTATTAATTCCTTGCATAATGTGATGCCTGAAACTGGTTCAAGTTTACAGGATGGCTGCCACAAATTGGACTGAAGTGGCCTGATATGTGCTCTGGTCATGTCATTATGTTTGATAGGTTTGGGGTTTGCCAATAAATGATGACAAGATTAATGTTTGGTTATCAGGTATTACGAGCTCTCATATATAAAACCTAATCATGAGCAGCTTTAGTATATAGCAGAATATTTTAATTGATGTGAGAAATACATGTTTGTCTTCATCTTAAGTAGTTTTCTGTACCTTTTTGCAAGAGCCTGGCCTTAGGTTATGCTGCTATTAATCCAGAGTAATCCACTGTCTTTCTTAGAGCTATTCTTTAATTCACCACGGTGATTAAAATTCAAATATTGTATTGAAGTTGTTCCATTTCCATTCTACTTGGACACTGTTCCGTGTAAGGCCAGTGGTTGTTTTGTCTTTTGTGAATTAGTCCTCTACAAAAACTTGTCTCCTTACATAAATTAATTCAGGAGAACCATCTGAATGTGACTCACCCATTATCTTAAACCAGCAGTAAAGAAACGTGGTATATGTTCACTGCAAAAATGCTCTCTATTTATTCAAAGTGCAGAATCTGATCTATAATTTAAATCTTAATTGATCAGAGTGTGGTTACTACGGGTGGGTTCTTTTCATGTTTTGAATCAACATTTTGAAAGGGAAATGAAATGGGTGAGCCGGTACACGCAGTGCCTGTGGATTCCTGGTGGCAGGGAGGAGATCCCAGTATAAAGTATTTATACACAGAAGTATAAATATGACTCTTGCCTGATGCACAGTACAGGGAGTTTCTGGTTGAGAGGAAAAGAAAATGCAATTAGGGACACAGTCACTGACATCTAAACACTCTGTTTAAAAGTGTCCTGGAACACTCTAAAATAAACTCGTAAAATAATCCAGCACAAACCATTCAGAAGGAAGTGTAGCTTTCAAAGTTCTCTTCAGGACATGTTTTGGCAGTACTTTTCTGTGAGAGAGATGAAAAAACCTGTTTCCAACCAAGCACTGAGAGCCGAAGGACTGGGAGGCTGCAGCCAGCAGAGACAGAAATAGCGCCGAGCGCGCGTCAGGTTTTCCACTCGCGCGGCCGCAGGTGAATGGGGGTTTTATGGAGGCAGGAGGGTGGGAGCCTCGGAGCTGAGTCAATGCCCAGCCTTGTTGGGAGTCTGTCCCTGCTCGGGACGCTGGCGTTGGCTGCGGCGGCGTTGCCAAGGATTAGCTCAGTGCTCCGCCTTGGCAGCCGCTGCTCAGAGCGGGGTTTTTACACGCAGGGAGGGCAAGTTCATTTTAAAAGCACAGAAATCTAGAAGGGTAATTATTTGGAGGGCCATTCCGGTTCTCACCCTGAATTTCTGCAATTTCCCAAACAGCTTTCTAGTCTGTGTATGTAAAACCAAACAAACTTTGTAATTTTATTTGTATTTCTTGATATTTTTCCCTGCTTTCTTTCAACAACGTTTCTAGTTTTAAGTTGTAGTTAAGTATTCACAAAACTCTTCTAACTTTTAAAGCCCATTACAGTCTAAAATATATCTTTTGAGTTGAGTTGGTGAAACAGAACACTAGGCACTAAACTGCATTCACTTCTGGAGCTTTAAAATAAGATTGCTTACCTCCGTTACTTCAAGTGTTTGTGTAACTAATTGTATTTACTTTTCTATTGCACATGAACAACTAATTACTGTAGCACCTCTCACTTCTCCTAGTATTTATATTGGTGTAGTCACCAGCAACTCTAAATATGAACAAAAAAAGCACAGCACTCTGTGGGCTGTATAGAACCCAAAAAAATTATACACATTTTTAAAAAACCTGTGGTCACTCTGCAGCCCTGCCTGTGCACGAGGACAGCACAACTGCAGGTGCCTGTGGCAAATACAGGGGGGACAGCTGCAGGGGTGATTGAGGGATACAAGGATCACTGGAGGAGGCGTGCCAAGGAACCAGCTGTCAAACTGAACCTGCCAGTCCTGCCATGCAAATGGAGTGCCAGGAGAACACACCTCTAGTCAAGGTGTTCCACACTCAACCCCATTTGTGGATCTGATCATGGCCCCGGCGCTTCCAGTTTTCGTAGCGGCTCCGGGTCGGGAGCTGGTGACAGGGGACTGCTGTGATCTGGGTGAAATCAAACTGGGCCCTTCCAGCTGCTCTCCCCAGCAGTGTTGCAATCTCCCAGACAGGCTGGCACTCTCTCGCTGTGCCCGTGCCAGGGGGCGGAAGGGAGTGGGGCTGGTGTGGCCATGAGCAGCAGGCAGGGTGATGTGGCTGCACACAGGGTGATGTGGCAGCACCAGCCCGCAGATTGCACTGCTCTGCACATACAACCACACCCAAGAGATGGAGGGATGTTTCCTCTATATCCTCCTAAAGCAAAATGGAACCGTTCAGCTTTCAGCTTCTCACGGTTCAGAGTGGGCTGTGCGAGTTTGTGCTGGAAGACAGCAGAGCAGAGCAGGGTATTCAGGGCCTGTTGTGAGGATGCTGAGATATTTGCTTTGCCTTGGCCGTTGGTTAAGGCGTACGGGTGGGAATTTGTGTGTGGATCAGGTCTGTTTTAGCAGGTGTGCTGCGAGGGAACTGAAAGGTTGCTTTGTTGACTCTCAAGGTGCAGTAACTTAATAAACATTGGAGTTTAATTTTCAGACTAAGAAACTGATAGCATCTATTTGGGTAGTAACAATTTGTGTGCTATTCTCTGACTTGGCAAGAGAAGAGGCTGTTACTAAAACAACAGGAGCTGTTCTGGAGAGAAGGAAGTATTTATTTTGTCTGGCCCTCCATGTCCCTTTTGCATAACAATGCATGATTAGTTATTCTTCTATCGCTTACGAACGGCTTCATTTGTCTGTGGCCAGAGTGAGTTATTTATTTCAGCTGCTGTGATGAGCAACAGAAAGAAATTTTCTATCCCTCTTAAACATAACCATTAATGACTATATTAGGCAAATGTATTTTATTACTGCTCTTTGTTAACTAACTTCAGAAGTCTAAGAAAGAAACCAATATGATTGTATGTTTATCAACAGGCCAAGTTCTGGTAGAAATCTCAAGAACACACAAGAAACTTAATGACAGTCTAGAGGAGAGTGTAAGTGAATGATTTTTTTTAAACTAATTTTCCTTGTGAAATTATAAATTACTTTTGCCAATTTGTAATAACTTTTCATTCATTTGCTTTTGAAGTTCAAAAAATTTCATAAAGAAATTATATCTGAACTGGAGAAGAAAACAGACTTGGATGTAAAATATATGACTGTAAGTACATTCAATTCTAAAACTCCTATTTTATTTGTCTATTGCTAGTCAAATAATTTTTTTTAGAAATTGTTTCCCAAAATTTAATTAATTTATATGAACTTTCATAGGAATGAACTTAATTCAAGTTAAAAAGGGAGCCCCTGTATGACTTCATAGCTCCTTAAAACTACAGCAGTTGCTGACCTCATTTGGAGTGTGTGAGCAATATCTCAGAGATCACAGGAATGCTTTTCAGTCCCTTACCCAGCTACATGGCTGAGTGCATTATGGGATGTTGTAAATGCTTTGATTGCAGGCAACTTTAAAAAGGTACCAAACTGAACACAGGAGCAAACTGGATTCTTTAGAGAAGTCTCAGGCTGAGCTGAAAAAAATCAGAAGGAAAAGCCAAGGAGCACGAAATGTAACGAAGTACGAGCATAAAGAAATGGAGGTCAGTGCATTGTCTCTTATTTGTTTCTTTCTCTCTATGAGAACTGATCCACAGAAAATGTCAATGGTTCCTCAAAGCTGGTTTGTATTAAAGGCACTCCCCGAGTTTGTACTGCAGCTGCTATCGAGCTCTCACCCCTCCACTGTTCATATTCAGAGACTTCTGTCCTGGTTCCTAGATTTCATCCCACGACCAGTAATTTATTTTTTTTTTAAGTACCTCTGTAACTACACTTTTATGCAGAGCTTTACACAGGGAGCCAGCTAAACTATGGAAATTCAGTAGTAATTTGCTAAAGAGTAATTTCCCTAAGTAGGCAGTGCCAACTTGTTATTGCCTTTCCTACTGCCCTTAATCCAGCATTGCCATCTTGAGGTGAAATCCAAAATGGCAAGACACTGAAGAGAAACTTAAAATTAGTAAATCAGATTCTCATTGTCTCTCTGAAAATACTTGCCATTGATATTTTTATTTGCATTATACTTGTACTTTGTACTAGCTTACATATTTTTTCTCCATCTCTTTCTACTTTGATTTTCAAATAAAGCTTTGTGTAGAAACACAGTTCAGTAAACAGGTAACAGTAGCTCCTATTTCTTATTGCCTATTTTTTAACCTGCATTCTTAACAGTTGAGGGTTTTTTTAAGGTTCTGGGTCTGAGAGTTCAAGGATTTGCGTTTAATCACCGTTTAGCCACGAATCCTCGTAATCTCAGATAAATATAGTTTAGTCTTTTTAGTAACTTATTTCCCCCCCCTCCTAAATGAAGTAGAGATTCATCACAGCTTTGTGTGAATAAAGCAGCTGAGGAGCAGACAAAGGTCATTAGTCTAATTTGAACACACACTCCCCTCACAACCCCTAAATAGGCTGCAGATTGTCTGTAGGGACAATATACGTTTACCTGATGGGATCAGGGAAGTCAGGTGTGTGCAGGAAAAGAGAGGGACTTAGAAATAGAGCCACCCTATCCCACCCTGCCTTTCCAAAAGCTTTTTCTAAAGCTTTTGGAGTTTACTGAAGTAATTGGATATAGCAACAAATAAAACTCAGAGGCTCTATATGATTCTCTTTTTCCCTTTTTCCCTAAGTACTTGGAAACCGTGAGCTCTCGACAAAGTGATATTCAGAGGTTTATTGCAGAAGGCTGCAGAGAAGCTCTCCTTGAAGAGAAAAGAAGGTTCTGTTTCCTGGTTGACAAGCACTGCAGCTTTACCCAGCACATGCACTTCTACCACGCTCAGGTCAGTGGTGGGAGCGTAAACAGAAATGAATATCCTGAAATCCAGGCACACAGGAGGTGTTGAGTATTTCCTCCAGCACGCAGACCAGACTGCCAGGAACAGCTAAGAAGAACTAAAGTGCCAGACGAGTGTTGCGATCAGTTCACAGAAAACGTTTACAATACACTATTCTATGAAATGTATTGTAGCAAAAATCAAGGGTTACTGTGGCTGTTTTAAAACCATGTATTAAGAAAAAATACATGGACTGATCGGGTACTTCCAGTGTCTGGTCCTGCAAAAGAGAGCATTTTTTTACAACATCTTATTTGTTTCAAAGAGGTATTACTTAGAGAAATCTTAGAAAATACTTCCATTGTGCCAGTGTAAACATTTTGTTATAATGAAAGTTAACCAGTAGGTTTGTGCAATTTTGTGAAGAAACTTGTCTTTGACAAGTGTCTTTGAACTTGGATGCAGTGTGCAGACTTCCTAAAATCCAAGCTGCCTGGCTGGGAGGAAATCTGCAGTGATGCCACCAAAGTGCCTGAGAAAGTGAGGATGATGATAGATGAAATCAGGACCCCTGGTTCCACCCCGGTGTCGGGAACGCCGCAGCCTTCGCCGATGGTGAAGAGAAATACCCTGGTACGTTGTTCCTCATGGTCTTGGGTCCTCTTAAGGGGGTGTGGAGTGGCTTCCTGGGGTTCTGTTGGAGCTCAGCATCTGGGATGGAGTCCATAGAGAATCTCAGCTGGAATATGCTGGGGTTGGGTATGGAACCAAAAGCATTAAGCTGAAGCTCTGCCACAGGAAAAATACATAATTTAAAAGGTAGAGCCACATATCCAAACCAGGCTCAGTCCTTAGCTGGGTGCCCAGGGTTTTTTCTGCAGAGTTCAGCCTCAGGGCTACTTTTGTTCCAACCATTCCATTTCCTACATTCTCGTGTGTTAAGTAATAGTAATTACATACTCAGTGGTTCAATATAAACTTAAGTAAAACCTTATTTTATGTTTTCTTTCCTTCTTCCCTTCATGATTATTAGCTTATTGGAGTACAGGTGAAATTCTCATTTCTTCTGGTTTGTATGTTGTGTCATCACTAGCTGTTGAATTTCTAAATTATTATAGTAAACTTTTGAACAAGAACAATCTGGAGATCATCATGCTATTTGCAGAAAAAAGGCTCTAGTAGCCTTCCCACCAGCAAGTGTTTATCAAGCCTCTTACAAACCGTAAATCAGCAATTCCATAGGAATAAGTGGGCTTTATGTCATGTCTAAATGTGTATCATTTAGGAATATTTAAGCATTGCTCTCTAGAATTTAATCCTGCAAAGAAGTTATTGCTGTCTCCTCGGTATTGTGATACTGTTGTTTTTGTGGCTCCAGATTGGGAATGATTTTTATCCTCATCAAGAAAATGCATCCAAAGTGCCGCCGGCTCCCACGGGCAGGGCGTACACGAGCCCACTCGTGGATATGTTCAACAATCCTGCAGCAGCTCCCAAAGCACCTTCTGAAAAACTGAACCACTCAGCAGGTGAGTGTCCCTTCCCTGCAAGCTGGGTAAGTGTGAGTGACATCCTGCAGTGTTCAAAAGTACCTCAGGGCTTCTCCACTGCTACGGTGATGTGAATTCCAGGATGTGTAGAGGAGTAGGAAATGGTCTTTATAAAGAATTTATATAATTTCCCTAACAGGAGAGAGATGTGTTGTAAGAGAATTGTTTGCAGTAAAACGCAGGTCAGGATAGGCAGTTTCTGTTTTAATCACGTTCTGTGTGTCACTGATTAACCCAACTGCTCTCTTGGCTTCCACTGTTATCAGCAGAAGGCATTCCATACTTTTGAAAAGGATACATCTGAGTGTTGCACACAAACATAAACACTGACAGCCTCACTCTGGTTGCCTTTAAGGGCATGTAGCAGGAAGGGAGGAATGCACATGGCACAAAATGAACAGTCTTGTAGTTCTTTTCCTGAAATTTAAAATCCTAATAAGATTTGCTTCCCAAGTGTCTAATACGTTGATTTTTTAAATTTTCTCTGATATAGGAAGGAACTAAGCCTAGATCACAGCATCAGAAATGCATAACTCTTCAATGTGTAATAGCAATTCCAGCATTTCTTCCTTAAAAATGCATTTACAATATATTGTACTAGTCAAATAACATACAGTTTTGAGCCCTCCTTTATTTTTTTTCTGATAAACATCTGGTGTCCAGAAAGTGCCAAGTATCTGCAAGTCTTTTCCATGCTGATGCTGAGTGCTGAGGCACATTTGAAAGTGAAAGCTGGATTTTATACATAGCTCCTTTTTTTTAGAATGGAAAATTTTCGAAGGCTTTACACAGCTGTGATTGTTTAGTACTTTTCATGTCAGAAGAGGAAGAAAATAGCCAGTTAAAACTTACAGAACTTCTTATGCCTGTTGGGTCCTCTTCGTTATGCTGGGTGTGTGCATATAAAGGCACATGTAGTTAAGAACTTCATGGTGATAAGAAACTTTGACAGTGAGAGGTGTCTAAGTACAAAGTCTCAGAAATCTATTTGCACTTGAGTTTTCCTTTCTTCTTTTCCTCTCAGATTACTAATTGCCTTTATTTCTGTGTGTCTAATTTTTCTTTGGTTTTTTTTCTTGTTTTGACAGAGAATTCAGATGATGCCAGTCTATCACGTTCAACTTCTGTTGCCACAGGACTAAATATAATGAAAAGGCAAAAAGTGAAGACAATCTTCCCACATACTGCTGGAAACAACAAGACATTGCTCAGCTTTGCCCAGGGGGACATCATCACCCTGCTGGTGGCTGAGGAAAAGGATGGCTGGCTTTATGGGGAGCATGACACAACCAGACTGTAAGATAATCAATATATTACCCACCTCGAACATGAAGTAGAAGTGTGTCTCACCAGATTTTGTTAGCAGACTTCAGTAAATGGTTTTCCACCTTTTTTACTTACTGTCATTGACTAGGGACTTGGAGTCTCTCTAAGGAAAATCTCTGCATGTTTATGATTTACACACCAATTTGGCATCATCAGAAACTGGTTTCTTCAAAAGTTAAATCAGTTTACTGAGTCTACTGTTTTGTCCACTGTTGCATTTTGAAAGATCTTTCCAATTTTATATCCTATAAAAGCCCTTTGTCATTACAGAAAAGGATGGTTTCCATCATCCTACACCAGACCACTGGAGGAATCAGTGGAAGAGAAAGCCTTTGCCCCAGTGCCAAGGTAAGATTTTGGGTGGCACTTCCAGAAATGCCCAGATCTTCACTAACATTTATTTAAAATGTTATTTTGTGCTCATGTTCTTTGAGGTTCGGTAACATGTACAGTAAATACTCTCTAACAGTCTGTAGTACAATGCCTTAATTATGTTAATGTGTTGTAATAGTTGCACACAGACCCAAGAAGCAGCTCTAGAACAGCTTTAACTCAGAGTCCCACTGACCCCAAGGCACTGTACTCCATTATTAACTTCCATCTCATGCACCTCCGTGCTTTCCTGGTGCTAAACAGAAGTGAGAGATGGATTCCGGCACCTGAGAATGGTGTTTGTTGGGTTCTGTCTTGCAGCCCTGCACCAATCCGAAGCGTGAGTTCTGTGAACCTTGTGGAGAAAGGGGAAGTTGTCCTCCCACCACCAGACTACCTGGGGGCTGTGCAGACGGACAGACGGACAGAGCCTGCCAAAGGTGCTGCTGTGAAAACTCCCGAGGGAGCAGAGCAGGCAGGCCCGGTGAGTGCCCGGGGGAATCCAAGTATCCCACCCTGCTGGGATGGGCTCTGAGCCAGGCCCTGGGATCTCTTCCCTTACCTGCTTGTGCTTGACTTCAGCCCTTTGCCCCAGCTGTGCTCAGGAGTAGCAGGGGCGTTGGCATTTCAGTCCATGCATCCTAACAGGAAAGGAGAATTGTTCAGGGATGTAACTGACAGCAGCAGGAGACTTACTCTGCACAGCAAAACTTCTCAGCAGTGGAATCTGTCAATCATGAAAAGAAATTCTCACAGAAAGCAGTACAAATCAATCACCTCCAGTGATTTTAGAGCTGTGGGGCACAGGGGATTTACAACAGCATAGACTCTGTATTCAAGAACCCCATCAAAGTGAGTGCTGGGTTTGCAGCTGTTGCTGAGGGAGAGCTGTACCAACTCCTGGCTGTAGATGGCTGGAAATACATTTTTTATGAACAGATAATGCTATACAATGCTATTATTTCTGCTATTAAGGCAGCATTCAAACTGATTCAAAACAAAGACCAATCTTCTCAGTTAGAGAACTTACCCCATTTCACTATGAGCCATGTTTTGGGATATTGGGGTTTTTGCCATATAAATATTCCTATGGAAAAGATTTGCACTTTTTTGGGGAGCTAGAACAGTTTAATATTAGTATATGTATTTGAATCCACATTCAGGTAAATGGGTTTCTTTCTCAGTAATGACCCTTGTGGTGTAGGAAGTGTGTAGTTTGTGCAGTGATGTCATGTTTCTGGAACAGTGTTTTCTGTAAGGAATGAAGCTTTTCTGCTACATGAAATGATTATCAAGAAATATGACCTAAATCTTAGTGTTCAGTCACTTTCAAAATAAGTATCTGGGAACTTCTAAAATTATTCTGAAGACCAGCATCTATATTTTGATATATTTGTGGTTTTCATTTTTGAATGAAGAAGCCATGAGCCTTAGTAATGGTGTAATGTCAGAATTTATGCCATGGCTCCCTTGCCCTGTGTCCTGCTGCTGAGACCTGCAGGATCAGCATGGCCTTCAAGTGTGATTATGTTCAAAGCCCTTGGAAGGTGCCAACCCAGCACGGGGAGTTCTGTGCCCTGGGACCAGGTGACTGACTAAAGAGCTTACAAGAATTATGGAATGTGTGAAATGGACACAGTATCCCTGCTCTGTTCTGCTGTGGTCACTCCATTCTCAGGTTCTGTCACCTGAAGGGTTGTTTTGGTTTGTGGCATTAGGTCAGGGGGTTTAGGAATAAATTTAAGGCTTGTGGACTAACATTTCTGTTAAACTAGAAACCCAAGAGGAATGGCAGACCAGTCAGTTGGCAGAGCTCTAATTAGAGCAGTACAATCCCTTTGGAGGCCAGAATGGAAACTGATAGCTCCTAGGAGTGGAAAACAAATACTTTTTTTTTGATAATCTAAATTTCCACAGGGAAAGCAAGATTGAAATAAATTAGAAATACTGGAGTATAGAACAATGACCACTTTTGTTGAGGCACCTCCTAACTCACAGCAGCTGCTGTGACCCCATCTTAGGACAACTGTAGAGGAGAGCTGCTGCACTTGCAACAGGAGTTTTGCTCCAAAGTCACTATTTTCATTCTTGCAGAACTTCCTTGTCTCTCCTGCTTCCGTGCAAGTCCCCAACCCCCACACATCCATTGACTTTGGAAATAAGCCCAACATTATACTGGGCTGGCTGGTATACTCATACAGGATTTACAGACATGTAAAACAGTCTGCTCACTGGGCCTCCTATGCAGAAGCAGGAAATGATTCAAGGCATCTTACTTTTGTTTCAGAATACACAGAAAAAACAGCTCCGGATTTCAAGAAGGAAAGATGAGGAATGGTTTGAGCCAGTTAAACTGTTCATGCTGTGCTACACAAGACAGTAATATGCACAGTAGCATCGACTATTAAAAAGAAAAAGACTTAGTAGTTGAAGTAGCTTTGGGGAGAGCTGGTGTTCAGTAAGATTTAATTCAGACATTTGTTCATTTTTCTTAATTTTAAGGGCTAATTAGGCCTAAATCTAAGGTCTAAGTCTATTTACAACCGATGTACTTGAGCAACTTCATTGGAATCACAAGCCAAGCATGAGTTAAGAACCTGCTGAGTGAGGTCCTGAAACACAGTGTGCCTGGAATGGAAAGCCTGACAGGCTTTGGTTCAGCACTGAAAGTTGAAGTATTAAAACCACACTGGCCATAATGACAGGGTTTCTTTCCCCTAGCAGGACAGCAAGATCACCTGTAGTGTATTTCTACAAATTCACGTTAATATCCTTTTTTTTTTACAGAAACCTGACATGAATGGCATTATAAAACCACCTTTTCTAAGGTAAAATACTTTTACACTGATTTACTTGTGTTGATTTTTACATTAGCTTATTTTATTTCATCTATTATAGGGGGCAATAGGGATGTTTATCATTAATTTCTCTGTGACCTTTCCCAGGCACTGGTAGAACAATATGGCTAAAATTAGTTGCACTTTTCTCAAGAGTGGCATCAAGTGCAGTACAATGCACAGGCCCTTCTCAGAAAAACATGTTTCTCCAGTAGTTTGACAGGGAGCAGGACTTAAACCTTTCTTTAGCTGACTTGGAAGGTTAAAAGCAAAAATCTTTGAAGTTTGGGGGCTGTTTAAAAAAGTCCAGATGTAACTGGGCATTAACTTCCCAACTTTTTGAATCACTGAAAAGTGATTGTTCATATGTAACCTTGTTTTAAAAATTCAAGTTAAACTACGAGTGGCACAGAATCTCTGAGTCTCGGAATCATAACTTACTGTTTGGCGACAGCTTGGGTGAAGGACCTGAGTGAATAAATCTGGGCTTGGATTGCAGCGAGCCTTGAAGTAATTTTATGTACTTCTTTTCAGTGGAGAAAACCCCTTTGCAACGGTGAAACTCAGACCCACAGTAACAAATGACAGATCAGCACCGATCATCCGATGAACACCCGGGCCAGACGCGTGTGCTTCTTCCTTCTCAGCACCCAGTTCCAGCAATGACAATTACTATCTCAACTTGTCCTAAAAATTTATTTAAATGTAATTACTGTACAATAGACACATACTGGAATGGAGCTCTGATGTTTTTTAAACCTATAGTTTCTAATGAGGTAATTGCTTTGGGCTAGTGTTTGAGCACTTGGGCTTGATTTTACAGTATGCCTTTTTTGTAGTAGGAATTGTGAAAATACTGCAGATAGTTTGGATATCCTAGTGAATCAATGTAAGTAATAGCTCACAGAATCTCTGGCATTCATTACTTGGAAGCTGCAATGGTAAATTCTAGAATATAAGCCTGCATATGCCACCTACTAAAGAAGGTAACAGTGATTTTTTTTTTCAAACAGAACAATGTAACAACTGCCTTATTCCAGAATAGAGAATTGCCTGTATAAATGATTATATGTTATTTTGTGTAAGAAAGATATCTTAGGTTATAAATAAATATTTATCCCCTTAAGAATAGACAACTTGCAATGCCTTGCTTAATGTTCACACACAAATTTCAAGTGTTAACAGAAACTCATTTTCAGTCTAATGTTATACTGTCAACACATTCTTCAATGATAATTTTGTCTTTAAAAAGTGTTGTCAAACTTTAGTCCGATAAAAGGTCATAATAAAGCAGTGCCATGATTTTTTCTCAAATGCCGATATAAAAAGCTGCCTTGGAAGTTCCTCCATTACTGTAGCTTACCCAAAAGGAAAACAGCCGAAAGTTGAAAATTTTTGGTTAAGGAGCTGAGCAAAGGCCTGAGTGCTGGCTCAGCGCAGTAGGGCTGAGTTAAGTGAAATTGAGCTTTAAACTTCAGCCACAGCAGAGCTGAACAGGTTGTTACCTCGGGCTCAGATGTGGCAATTCCAGTGGAGCCAGCTTGTCCAAAAGCCTTTTCCTACAGTAATAATCACCTCAGAAATGAGCCTAGCATGCTAGGAACTGACTCTGCATCAGCAGTGGGTGCTTCATCACTGCCCAGCTCTGGGGGTATTCCCCACCTGCTGTGAAGTCTATGTTGTGACTGCTGCCAGTGATTAATTCTTACTCTAAATCATTCTGTTTTACACATGCACACATTTCCTGCAGCATCCCCTGGCTCATTCCTTTAGTGCTGCCTACTTCTATTACTATAAACAGTGAATTCAAGTCATGTGAAATGCCTTTCACTTACTTAATATCAAAAAATAGTATATGAGCATGTGCTGGCTCCTCTCACCCTGCCTTCCAAGTCCAAGGCTGAGGACAGTTTGCCAGAGCGCCCGGCGTAAACACCAACCATCCCTACCTGAACCACCAGCTTTCAGAGGGGTAACTCACACCTGAACCCACCTGCTAAAGCACAGGAGAGGCAAATCAGCCCAGCCTGTCTGAGCCTTCAATAATTCAGCATCAGAATTAAACAACCTAAGATGCAAAACCCTTTACTCATGGTTGGCAGTGCCCCAACCTCTTCCTGCTGCAGGCAGAAGGTTCTGCTGTCTGTGAACCAACACCAGCCCCTGCATGAAGCAAAACCCTCACTAATTAAAACAGGCTCTGATTGTGTGTTATTACTTGTGCCTTCAGTGGGGGAGAGGAGCTGTTGGCATAGTGGTAGCACACACAGCACTTGCAACACTTTCCTAAAATACCTGAAGCCCTAAACACGTACAGTCTTAAACCATGGTTCATCAGCATCATCAGGATTCTGGCAAATACTTATCCTTCATTGTAGCTAGGATTACTACTCTGCTTTCAGACTACATGGTATCAGATGTGTCAGTAACATATTTAATAATCCAGCCACAAGTTGAGGATTGCAAAAGGAAAAGCAGTTTTATTTAGTTTTCAACAAGTGCCACTAAACATGGAAAACAAGTCAGGTTTTCATGTTTTGCAATGCACATGCTCATAAAAGATTAAGTTTAAATTACATGCAAGAGACTAAATTCCTTCACACTTTACAAAACAGGTCTGAAGCAAATAAAATGATTGTACATGACATTTACATTAGAAAGAGTACGCTAACAGTTGTAGCTTCCGTAAGCACGTCCACGTTCATCCCTTCAGCCAAAAGCTGCCCCACAGTTAGGGCATCTTCTCTGCCTCAGTGCAAGGCAGAACAGAATCCCAATAGGAAAGAATACAATGGCACACAAAACACCAAGACAGGTGAAGGTGTCCTCCAACACGCCAACCCTGCAAAAAGGGAAAACAGACTCAGTCAAGGACACTCACCAGGTTTGCACCCAAGTCACCACTCAGTGCTTTGGCAGTCACGAGAAACCACACCATTTTATAGAGCCAGATAAAGTACAAGGTTTGGGGTTTGTTCCTGGTTTCCACTTCTCAAAACTCATGACCCTTTACAGCTGTAGAAGAACTAATTAGTGATGTCAGCTGGCTCCAGCTGACTGCCAACTCCCTGACCACTTGGAAATTTTGTTTCAGCACAGTTCTATGACAGCAGAAATTCACCTTCATTTCAGTCCCTGACTCCTTTCTGAAGTGCTGCATCTGAGCATCCCCCAAAATGAAGATGGGCAGTAAATTCAGACTTCAGAAATTTGTGCAGTTACATTAAACAGTCAAGATTTGGAGTTTAGCAAAACACTCGAACGAGATGTATCCTCCTGGTACAGTGAAAGTCAACAGAAACAGAGCTGAGTGACCCTGAAGTGCAGGCTGTGAGCAGAGTGCCAAGGCCAACAAGCTGCTGTTTCCTTGGGAGCAGTCAGGGACAAGCTCTTGGACGTGTAAATAGAGCAAGGGAAGGAAGGCGCAGGCTCAAGAGACCATTTCCTTACAGCAACTGCCTGAAACATTGCAACCTGACTGAGCTGGAGAACCATTGCCCTTCCCTTCAACCATCACCAGAAGCCAAAGGCTTTTCCAAGTGTTCTTGATATTCCGCTGCTTACGCAAGTTCATGTTCCCCTTAAGCTTTCCCTCATTTTAATGAACTTTATTTCTGTTTGCAGAGATAGAAACTCTGTTAACTCTATATCTGGTATAAAATAAAGGAATTGTCATGTTACCATTGGTCCCAGCAGTAGCTTTATCATTTCATGTCCTCACTCTTTTAAGGCAACTAAAAAATGTAGACAAAGCTCGTATCACCACACAGATTCCAGTCTCAGCACACAAGTGTCCCACAGCTCAGACTTGTGCAGCCTGTGCTGGACATTGTGGCTGCTCCCCCAAACTCAGCATAGCATCACTCCTGTTCCCTGTGAGGCAGGCAGTCCCCAGGCTCCAGCTCTCAGGGCAGGCACTTTGGCCTCAACAATGCAAGATTACTCTTGAACATCTGTGTGCCCAGAGAGATCAGAACAGTGAGAGATGAGCTCTGCAGAAGTGTTCTGCTTCAAGACACTCTCCTCAGGACTTCAGATCTGACCCTTTTTCCCAGAGCTGGACCATGTTTTGCAGAGTGAGTTTTAGCAGCGTAGTTACTACTGTTCTCTCCCCACGGCTCCAAAGCACTTCAGGAGAGCCTCCTCAAGGAAGGAATTTCACCCATCTCTCCAGAACCTTCCAGCTCCTATTCCCACACCTCTATCACCAAATTACAAATCCAGGTATCAACACTGACCTAAAATAAAACTGTTTCTGTGATGTAGAACTTCTGTAGGTCTGGTTTGACAATATATCTGTCCAGCTAATTCTGCAAGCATTTCTTGTGACAGTGACAATGAACAGAATTCTGTGTGTCACCAGCCTCTGCTGGCCTGATGAGCAATGGGCTAATGAGGAGAAAAAAGTGTCCTATAGTCCCTGCCTGGCACACACCAGGTCTCTACCTCTCCAGCAGCATCCCCAGCAGCCACAGAGGAGCCCAGGCCACTCACCCCTGTCTCAGGGGGTGTGTGAGGCACTAACTCACAGCCCCTGCCCTGTGTCACCTCAGCAAAGAGCACTCAGAGAACACCGGCGCTGGATTTGCACAGCTTGGCTCGTGGTTCTTCTTGGTCTGTGCCTGGAGTGCTGCTACAAAGAACTTCAGCCCAGGATTCCCCTGCTGCCCTGTCCCTCTCAGAGCATTCCCCAGAGTGAAATGCCAGTGGTTAAACCAGTCAGAGGGGACAGTACTGCTGGGGAAAGAAATATGAAGGAGTTACTGAAAAAATTATGAACAGAACAGCAGTCACTGTCACTACTAGAAAAAAGCAAACATCATAGAGGCATGTAATGAAGTAAACTTTTCCTACATAATATGGATGGTTAATGGCTTCAACCAGACCCCTGTAGGCAGCTTTGGTCCTCATTAAAAAAAAAAAAAATTAAAAAGTATGGATTACTAAGAGTCAGAAGAAAAATAAAAAAAAGTATAGCTCCCATCAACTTACCCTTGCTACTCAACTCTCAACACCTAGTCCCAAAGCAGTTGTTATGCAATTAGCTTGTGCCAGGAACATCAAGATCTGCTTGCTAGGTCAAGTTCAGAGCACACTAACCCAAGCAGAGATGCTTTCATTAGGCTGACCTGTAACGCAGAGCTGAAGAGCCTCACATTAACCCTTCCTGATATTTCCCACTAGCTGCCATGCCTGAGCACACCACTGTGTATGATGAGGGGTTATGGAGCATGGCTTGAGCGCCTATCTAAAGCTTCACCAGAATTCCTTTGCTGTGTAATCTCTTTATAAAGGGCCTATCTAAACAGTAAGACTGTAAAATTACATTGCAAGTGACCCTCAAAATGAGACTGCAATTAAAGAATGAAGTCAGCAGACAAGCATCTCACAGCATTGACTTCATCCAGCAGGGAAAGGATGTGCTACTGGAAGTGCCATCTCCTGGGAACACTCTCCTACTAGGGCTGGAATGCAAAGGAATTCAGGACCGTTGGGACCTGACCAGTTACAGATACAGGGGCAAAAAAGACACTTTTTGTTCAGTGTTCAGCCAGAGCTGCCAGGTCTGGATGAAGCAGTTGAATTTGGCAATTTGCACTTGGAAATGCATGAAATGCTGAGTGCCCTCAAACCAAACAGAAACCAGCAGCACAAGCTCAGGAGGTGGGGCCTCTCCCTCTCCCCTGTGCACAGTTTAACCAGCAACACACTGTAGGTATGGAGAGGCTCAGGCACACTCTCGAGGCTTCTGAGTAATTCAAGATTCAGCTTTCACACCACAGATCCACCCAAGACAGGCAAAGCCCCTTTTCCAGGCATTCCCATGACATCACAAATAACATTAGTCTGGGAAATGCACACCAAGTACAGTGCCCAGCACATTACAGCTGTTGCATTTCCTGCCCTGCTCTGTTGTTACTCTAATGCCATCTTTTCCTTTCACACACACTGAACATTTCCCTCCTGCAGGCATCCAACTCCTGTTTCATTACTGTTTTGGAACCTTCTCCTTGTCTCTTCAGAATTCCATATTCCATTTCTGCCCTGAAACCTACCTTTGTGACAAGCCAGGGTGACTAGTTAAGAGTATAAGCAGTCTATTGATGTGGCCCTAAAGAATAAACACACTAATCAAACATCAGAGGGATCAATCGAGGTGCTGCTGGTCAGCCCCGAGGAGCTGCAGACCCGACAGTGATGAGCACAGCCCAACCCATTCCAATCAACCCTCTTAATCAGCTTGCAGGGCACAAGTCTATTGGTCAGCACATGTCCTTGACACTTTAAATAGAATTTCTTTTAAACTCCCTTGCCCCTAAACAGAGTTATTCATTAATGTTTTGTGGTAGTGCAAAATGCCAAGTTAAACTAAAAATAAAAATTAAAAAATTGCCATCCATATTCAACACCAGATCCAGGGAAAAGGCCCAGAGAGGGACAAAGCAAGGGACAGGGAGCACTGCTGGGTCAGCCCTGGAGAACAGGGACAGCCCAGGCCAGCAGCAGAGCAAGGCAGCTCCAAGGGACACTCACCAGAGCTGTGCCTGCATGGCCTCCACACCATACCTGTTGTGTCAGAGTTCCTATCACCTCTAACAGTGTGATTACAGCATTAGCCACACAAACACTTCTTGGCTTCTCTTGATTTATGTCACCACCTAATTTTAGATGAACACTTACCCAACCACTGCTTAGCCAGTTACTAAATTTAAAAGGAGAAAAAAAATACTTTTTATAAGGGAGACTATGAATATTTTTTGCTTGTATATCTTACCTGAGATGTGGAGTAATTAGAAACTCCATATTCAAACTGGAGATTCACTAATGTAACCAAACATAAATTTTCTTCTGCAGCATAAACCACATAAAAGCTGATTATAACTGCACCACTCCCACTCTAAAAATAAAGTGGAAAGGTTTATTTATACTGCAAGCAGCATCTTGGATTTAAGCTATAACTGCAGCTGAGAACTCCATACAGTAAGGTCAATTATCCCCACTGACTATTTAAAATCAAATTATTTTCAGACAACCCCCTTTTTCAAAGTAACTCTTAAAACATTGAGATAGTAAGTCAAATGCTCAGGATCAGAGGGCCAACAATGAGATCTGTGAACACAGCATTGCTACAATTTAACACGTGCATGTTTAGACTTATCACTACATCGCAGTACTTAAATGTGGGCTTATCAGCATTTTTTAGACCTTACAAATACACTCAAAGGGTCACCCCAGGTAATCAGAGACAGGCTGATTGTATCACAAGCTCTGCAAGACATGAAAAGAAACTGCACTTGAGAAAACTGCTGTCCTCTATACAGATCACTAACCAGCCACACGGAATTTTCAAATCATATCCCATCTTCTGCCACAGAGGTTGGTTGAGTCTCACGGTTTAGATTTGAATGGAAACATCAGACCAGGGACAAGCATGGACTTTGGCAGCTACACACTAAATCTTTAATTTTGAACATACAAACAAAACCAGCCAGACATTCTTTATCATCTCCTGGCTAATGCAACAGCAGCAGCTATGTTAAAAATGTTTAAATCTCACCTGCAGCTGCAGAAGAACTGACAATTATATATGGAACTACTGAGTAAGCACTGAATGTTTACAGTTTTAATTTCCATGAAGAGGGTATCAGCTCCTCCAGCCTCAACTTGCTACCATCTTGAATGGTTGTTGATCCATACTCACAAGAAGCCCAAATTCCTACGTAGCCACTGGCTTGCCCTCCTCAGCACCAGATGTACATATATGTAAATGCAATTATCCTTAAAAGTCACTTTCAAGTAAGACGCAGGACAATATTTACAAATTTATCTGGATTTCCTTATGCTTTAGGCCTCATTTGCTATGCAGAGGCCTGGCTGCAGAAGCAGAGGAATTCTGGCAATGGGAGCAGTCTGTATCTAGCTGTTTGTCTGTCTTGAAAGGCCTCCAAACCACCAGCCTCCCCTGCTGCAGGAGCAGCACTGCTCTAATTCCAGTTCTAATTAGGAGATGAGCCTCAAGGCTTCACACCAACAGCCCAGCCTGGCAAAGGAGGCCAAGCACACCAGTTCAAGCTCTCTGTGGGGTGGACATCCAGCAGGATGAACCAGACTGAGCCCTGGTGGGGTTTTTCCTCCCTTGTCTGCACATCCAGCTAAGTCAGGACCACTGTGGTGACCAACAAACAAGGGCAGTTCCCTCCTCTCTCCCAGAACAACTCATTGCCACAATGAAATCCTAATTATCACAATACGGACAAGTATTCTTCAAGACAAATTGTGACTCTAATAAAAAAATTGCTGTAATTCAGAGCCAGTGACAGACTAGGCATTAGAGACCAGATTAGCACTTTTATACAGTCCCATTAGGGAATACTGTTCCTGCTGTGCCTTATTTTGCTAAGAAATGAGACTTTATGAGATTAATGTGTTTTGATTATTGACCACAAATCAGGTCAGACCAGTGGAACAAACCCCCTCAGAAGCAGCCAGAGCTGTGCTGTTCTCGTTTGGGACCCTGCTACAGGCTTATCTCTCCTCTCTGTGCGGCTCAGCGAGCAACTTCCTGCTCAGCAGCTGCTCCTAGGCTGGGAAAAGTCCCAGCTCTCCCAGTCAGGAATTCAGTCACAGCATCTGCCCAGCTCTGCCAGATCAAGGCTTTCTCTTCCCAGCACTCTCAAAAAGGTATTGCAACAATGGCTCCACTCACAAGGTTCAAAAGGATCTCCAGCCTGCTGCTGGAGACCAAAAGTCCCCAGGTTTGCTCAAACTATCAGATATGCTCTCTAAACAGGTGTTTTACTGTTGCCTTTTTTTAATTCCTTGCATATTTAACCAGCGAATATAATTAAATTGTATTAAGAATATTTACATGAAGTGTAAATATGGTTGTGAATAACTATAGAAAACCTGTATCCTGAGCAGCCTTTCATCAAAGCCCACACAGCATTTGTGACTGAAATAATGGAAGAGCAGACAACCGAAATTTGGAAGGAGCTGATCACCTAAGTGCAATTTTTCTAGAGTCCATTCCCTCAGGAGACATGGAAGCGATTGAAGAAAACAAATTTCAACCAAAACCTAACAAGTTACAATTTTGTCAAGTCAAAAAAAACCCCAATAAATAAAAGAAACCCACCACAACAACAAACCAAAGCCACACCTGTGGCAGGGAGAATGCTGTAAGAGATCTCAGAATAAATACAGTTTTAATCAAACTTGTCTTATCTTCCAGTTCTGGAAGAAGTTTCAGCGTTGGCATAATTTGAGACCCACTACAATGCTTGTCCAGCAGATGTCCTGTAGCTGCCCAAAGTGAAAGCTGCAGCAGAGTGTGTGAGGTCCTTTCCCTCACTCTTTCTCAAAAGCAACTGAATACCACTGAAGAGGAAAATAAAAACCCAATGGGGCTCATCACAGGCTCTCTCTCAGATTTTGAAGGAACTGGCTTCTACAATCGTCAGATCAAGAGAATGTTTTTACAGTTTTTAAAAGGAACTTTCTTCTGTTAAATAACAGGAAAGCAAACATTCCTGAGCAGTTAATTATCCTCAACAACAAAAGACAGAGAAAAAGAAAATGAAAGTGACCACGAGTAAAGCAGCCAGGCTGCATTCTCCAAGCTAAAAACATAATTCCACACAGGATAGCTAAAGCCAGTGCCTGTAATGACTCAATGTGTACTCGGGAACATACAATAGTTTAAAAGCAGGACTTGGCCAAACCTTAAATGTCAACTAGAAGCCATAAAGCTGACAAGATTGTGCAACTCAGTTTCATTCTCTGTACATCAGGGCTGGGAGAAGAACACACACTGAGACAAGAGGACTACAACCACCCAGGACATTCTGAGAGTGCAAGGAAGGATGGAACACACATTAACTGAAGTCTGGAACTAGAAAGCAACACTGACCCGTGATGAACGATGTAAGGAGCAGCTCTAAGCAAGAGGCACAGCCTGCAAGACAGGAGACTCATCCCTCAGATGGCAGCAGTGCTTCACAGGGAGAAGGGCAGGACTGCAATTACCAGTCACCAGGGGCATATTACCACTTCAGAGAGGCTACTGCTGGAGATACTTTGTACTTTCTATGACTAAATACCATAAAAAAAGCCTAGAGATCAACTGTACTCGAGCCAGCTTATTAACCCCAAGATCACTCATGACTGCAGTAAAACAGACGCCAATTCAAAGAACAGACCAATACTGCATATTTCTCCTCAACACGATGTATTTTAAGTTGGAAATGGCTTTGATTTCAATTAGCAACAAGAACACATGCCATAGTGCAAAAGACTGCTTTGTATTTCTGATGGCAGAAATCCTCCTGATAGCCTTTAGGCTAGTCTCTCAGTTCCATCATTCCACAGCCACACTCAAGGCTTTTCCTGGTGATCCTTCTCTAACAGTCAGGAAAGTAACAGGACAACTGACCTGGCAGTTTAAAAACAAAGTTTTTTATGTACCATTAATAGCTTTTAATATTTTTCAATGCCCCTTCAACAACTTTTCTGTTCAGGGTAGTATTCAGAGTGTAGCTGCACACTGCATTCTCTGTAAAATAGGTTTCCAGGACATGGAAGTGAACTAGAACTGTGTTTAAGGTCTTGAGAAGTCGAAGAGGAGTGAGTTCTTTCTCTAAGAGAAGCAGCCAGGGTAACCTTCCAGAATATGAACCCTGACCCTTCAAGCTCCCATGAAGATTTCCAATATTATGCTTTTCACCCAGCCTCCCTGTCCTTTCTTCTGAAGTAACAGACTATCAATTCCATGACTACTCAAATAAACAGAAAAATCTGAGATTTTTCCCTCCTACCTTGACACTTGACTCCTGTTCTAAAGACAATGAGGAGCAAACATGGTGATACAGAAAAGGAGACTAGGACACACCATTACTAGATACAGTTACTCATCCTCGGGATTCCCCGATCCAGAATATTTCACAAGTGCTGAGAAGAGTCCTACACTTCAAGCAGTGCAGTATTATGCATCACAGTAATCAAGATGTCACAGTTCTCCTCACTATTTATTTTTTTCACAGCCTAAAACAGAAACTGAGGATCCAAGAGTAAATTAGGGTTTTGTGGAGAGTATTTTGCTTTAGGAAAGAGTCCACAATGGGTACTTCCAGAAGGGCACACCTGATGACTTAAGAAATCTATTCAAGTGAGGTCACTTAAAAACAACTAATAACAGACTCTCATTTTCAAAAAATTGGCTAAAGTTATATATTTTATCTGCCAATGATTGTTTCAAAAGACTTTCCTAGACCATCCCAGAAGTGTCAAGCCTGTCTGAGTTCAAGAAGGGTTTGGACAATGCTCTTAGAGACACGGTGGGATTCTTGGAGTGTCCTGTACAGGGCCAGGAGTTGGACTAGATGATCCTGATGGGTCCCTTGCAACTAAGCATATTCTATGAACTTCCAGAAAAACAAAAAGTAATAGCAACAAGAGCGTTCCAGCATCAAGCTATGGCCAAGAGCCCTCCCCCAGTGCAATGCTTAGAGCTGTACTGGGGTCAGGGCCAGAAGGCCTGTCTGTATAAGAGCAGTGCCTGCCTCTTTCCAAGCCATGCACAACATCTGCCCTGTCTTCTGGCTGAGCTGCAGCATCAGCATGTTGATGTAATCACTCAGGTGGCAGGATCTACCACATCCTCTGAACAGCTCAGCACTTGCTTTCCCCCACTGCCTAAAACACACACCTTCTAGATCAATAGCTCCAGCTGGTACAGGTTTTTCAGCCTTAACTAGTGGCATTTCAAGAGGCACCTCCTTTTACATAACACAACAGGATGCTTCTTATTTGAATCCACCTGTGAAGGCAGGTACTGGCTCTCAGACAAACACCAGCTCTAACAAAACCAAACGACACCTGGGGTACAGCCTGTGCCATGTGACATCCTCTGTCACATTCGTCACACACCCAGCTGGGATCACTTCAGCTACTCAGGTGAGTCTGTTTCCTACACGTTCTGAAAGGGAAGGAAGGGCTCAGACCTGCAGAGTATCAGGTGCCTCCTTGCAAGATACCCCACGGTTAACTCCTGTACGCTTCAACAGAGGGAATGAGCCTGCATTGAGACAGAGCTGGCCAGGCACAGCAGTGCCTGAACTGCACCAGCAGCAATCCCTCTGTCCTCAGCCATAACCTAATATCCTGGGAAGGGAAGAACTGAGACAAGAAAGGGACTACAGCTGACTAGCAGCACGAGTGAGGAAACTGAGTGTCTTCTTCCTTTTTTATGGCTGTGATCTCCAAGGGGGAAGTTGCTCTCTTGCTGCAACTCCAAATAACAGCTGACCACTTTTTCTGGTTCTCACCACTGCAGCAAACTGACATTTTTGGTCTGGTCTACCCATCTCCCTGTTCTTCTGCACTTAAAAGACTTTTAGAGATCTTTTAAAGCCTTAAAATACCGATGTTTTCAGTCATCACCCTGCCTGGTTTTGCACAGTTTGGATTGGGAATGAGAACGCACACCACAACAGCACAAGTTCTTCCACGGGACTGCCAGAAAACCAGAAGTGACTACAGTCAAAGATTACAGAGAGTTTCACAATAAAATGCTACTCAGCATCACCAGGCATAAACACATCAGAAAGGACTTCCTGTCATGCTCTCCCCCAAGAACTGACCCGTTACTTTTAATGAAAAGTCACGTCAGTAACAGATGTATCACAGATCTTCCTCCATCTTAAAGAGCAGATTCATGTTTAAAGTGTCTTGTATTATTTATAGCAGGTGTCACGAGCCCACCAGGACAAGCTCGTACTACACAGACCAAAGCATTCCACTCGCAGATCTTGGTGCCTTTTCAGTTGATTGTGATACCCACACAAAGAGAAACTACTGAAAACCAAGGAACCATATGGGTACCTCTATCTTAAAAACAAAACCCAAGACTGAGTTTAATTCCTTGAGAGCCGTTTTACCTGCAGGCAGGACAGCCACCAACTACTACGACAGAAGTGGTGGTGGCAGGCTGTTGAATAATGGTGTACGTGCTTGAGTAGTTTGGCTGTGATGGCGGTGGAGGAACAGCATACCCTAAAATAAGGAAAAAACCTCAATCAACACACAAAAGGTGCAAAGAACAATGATAATTTACAAGTATGAGAACAAAACATGGAAAACAATGAACAGGGATGTAGTCTTGATAAAGTACTTTAAGCTCAATCAAAATCAGAGCTGGAACACCTGGCACATCTAATAGCAAAGTCATTTCATAAACCCAAGTATCAATTTAACCATCCCAAAAGGACACTGAGCTAATAATTAACTTGGAAATTTTGTTCCAATGCTGTTGAGCACCAGGGAAAAACTGTTTCAACAATGACCACAGCTTTCACTTCTGGATGCTATGTATCAAGAACGTCCCACTCCAGCAGACAAACGACTTGAAACATAGTAAATCTTCCTCTGGTTTCAAGCTTAAATTCCATATACTAAGTTTCTAACTGGAGAGCAAGGTAGGAATGATAGGACGCAAGTAGAAAGCAATAGCGTAGAAAAAAACCCCCACTTTCAGAAAGTCCATTTTGTTAGCAAGAGAAGGAGTAATTTTAACAGCTATAGACAGAAGACTGAAGCCTTTAACTGTTTTATTAACACTAAAAACTTTAAATTACATTTTAAAAAAAGCTTTAGAATGGGAAGGTTCGCTGTACGCAGTGTAATCAAGCACATTTTGCACAGGTATAATCCACTTTGGGTTTATTTCCCAAGTTCTCAGATTTTCTTCAGTCAAGTTATCCATCTGAGAAGTGTGGCAACCTCACTATTCAAACTGAAAATAACCACTAATACCTGTATTGCAGGAAAACAAGCTTCAAGTTATCAGCAGGAAAATCAATCTATAGCCTCAAGGTTTAACTCAAGAGACAGGGGTCTGTGTCTGCTGTGTAAGTTTCATAACTTTTGAAGCATTCCTCTTTCCTGAGAGGCTACTTCTTTCTTCAACAGATGTTAATATTAATTCAGTTAACCAAAGTACTGCGTCTGTTCACCTGCCTAAGGCTGTGCCAGGCTACTGAAGTGTATCAGGAAAAACAAACATTAACCAGAGTACAGCGAAGCGCAGGCGAAGAACAAGTTTGGTGTCTGTTTTAGTGCCAAGCACAGCTGTGGCCGTGCCATTGTTCCGAGGCACAAAACCCGTGCGTGTGAGGAATGCCCACAAACCCAGCCGGGATTTTGGGGAGAGCACAACCCAAACAGCTCAGGGGCCCCGAGGGAAGGAGGGGAAAGAGAGATGGCGCTTTGGAACACCTGGATCCCGGCGCGCCCGCCTCCCTGCGCTGCCTTCCAGCGGGGGAGCCGCGACACCCCCAGCGCCTCCCTGTGCTGGGGAGCCGCACCCGGGAGCAGCGCGGGACTTCCCCGCTCCTGCCGGGCAGCCCCAGCCCCGGGGCACTCCCGCCCGGTCCCGGGGGCAGCGGGGGCTCTCCACAGCCGCCCCCGCCCCAGCGAAGGGGCAGCGGGGCGCTCGCTCCGCACACCGGGGACCACCCACCCGCACCCCCCCGAGTCCGCGCCACCCGTGACCCACCTGGGGCGGCCGCGGCGCCCGGGTAGGAGTACGGCGGGGGCGGCTGGAAGCCGGGTTGCGGGGCGGGGATGGCGCCGTAGTTGCCGTGCCCGTAGTCGTAGCCCGGCGCGCCCGGCGCTGCGGGGCTGTAGGCGGGGGGCCGCTCCTGCAGCAGCGGTTTGCTGTCCATGCTGGGCCGGCGCTGCCTCGTCCCGCGGGGCCCACCAGGAAGCGGTGCCCGGCCCGGC